>CM071943.1:14525000-15005000 GCA_036784905.1 Acrossocheilus fasciatus
TACCAATTCAAATTACATGTACATGTACCTCAGGCACATGCACACACAACACGACACAGACTCAAGCCAGCTGCTGCCTCATGAAGTCAAATTAAAAGCTAATGTTTAAGCTAATGGATTTAGAGGCCTGAAACCAACATTTGACCACAAACAGATGAAGGATGGATAACCACAGAATTCATGCATAGCAAATCTCTGAATCAATAAAGATCAACAGTTCCTCCAGCTATAAAAAAAGACTATCACACTTCAGAAACACTGTAAGAATATTGACTTCAATGTCCAGCACCAACATAAAAATGGATATGCACTAGATTTTACTTAAGGTGACATGATCATCCAAAGCCAATTAACTGTGCACTTTTCAGGGACAGGGAATATTTTCCTGAAGTATTCTGGGATTTGCTGCTCCCTTCATAGTGAGTAGGCGATGCAGATCATATCAGTTCACATTAGTTCTGCTAAAAAATGGAAGTCAGGTTTCATTAAGTCTCCTGATACCATCATTTAAAGTTTGTTGCTAGCAGCCTTGAAGTAGGCTGGTGCTGCCACTTCTATATTGAAGCCACCACCTTCATCTACCAACTTCATTTAACGCTCAGTCACAGGAAATAAAAACATTATTAAAATCATTATAAATCATTAAATCTTTCTCTGCACCTGAAACTTGGCTCTGGCAAGTAAATCAAGTTATAAAATGTAACTATATATAGAGTACATGAAAATAATTTCTGTCTCTGGAATGAACCAATCTGCCAATGAAGTTAGATTAAATGACAATAAGCAGGCCTGGTAGGATTGTTTCAAGTGAAGCAAAAAATAAATAAATAAAAAAATAAAAATAAAAATAATAATAATATTATTATTAAAAGGGTTGGTACACTCTAAAAAATGCTGGATTAAATACAACCCAGCACTGGGTAAAATGTGGACAAACCCAGTGATTGGGTTGTTTAGACCCAGTGGTTGGGTTACTGCCCAGAAGGTTGGGTTAAGCATTTAACCCAACCATTGGTTGAAAACAACCCAGCATGTGTTCTGTCCAATATTTACCCAGCACTGGGTTGTATTTAACACAACATTTTTTAGAGTGTAAACTTTTATCAACATTCAACCTGTTAGACAAGAAATTTCTTGGAAAAGGCAATATGTTCTGACATGCTGGAATGTGTCTGCAGTGTATACAAGTTTCACTTTCACACGTATGCAGACGCATGCTCACACATAATAAATTTAAACACATACTGCAAGATGCACAGAATATCCTGCACCAGTGGTGGAAACGTTTCCATGACTGAAACTGTAGCTGTGGGAAAGTTTTAATCTTAAAAATGAGAAAAGCTTCAGTGTCTGATCACATCAACTACAGGTAAGCACTGAAATCTGAGTATCACCTGTCAAACACCCTGAAACTTCTATAGTGATACCTAGTCATGACTCCAATGTCACACAACACCACGGACTGCTTCACAGGATTAGAAAATAAGTGTAAATTTAAAATTTATGAACAGTGGTGTACATTTAATTAACCCCCCCCCCCCCCCCCCATTTTCCTTCTAATATTATTGCATTACCAATTTCAATGCTTTACAATAAGGATTATGGTCAGATATATATAAAAAAGGATAAAGTAAGAATATATTATTGGGTACTTCATAGCACAGCAAGTAAGATAAGCCCAATGGTTACATTATAGTAATTATGCAGTGACATGGATCTTGTAGTTCAGTGAGTCACACAGAATGTTGATTCAAAAGCCAGTGAATGATATGTCAGGATTCGTGAGATGGATTCAAACCAGTAACTGCTGAGATTGTGAGTCTTGCATTGTGAGAACCAACCCACAAGTCATTTGTTAATGAATCAGACTACCCAAGTCGTGCTGTATGTTTTGTTTTTGCGTGCAGTGTGTGAGAAGGAAACAATATGATCTGTGACACACTTGTGGTTCATCACGTCAGAAATGTGTAAATTTAAGTTAAGCTTACCAATTAACTTAAATTTTAATTAACTGAATATGTGTTTTTCTGATATGACATGATGGCATACATGACCCGTTTACTTCCACTGTCTTCCATCTTTTTTTTTTCTTTTTCTCAAAAGGACACCACACTAACTGGAGGGACAGCTTTCCTGGAGGAACCTGGAGTGTTTTACTGAAGAACTCACTTATGAGAAATCTCATTGACTCATGGGTTTCCCCTACCTGAGATTTAACCGGCAACCTCCGTCCACTAGACTGTCACCACCCCCACTGATGAGCAGATGCTGATCACATACTGTGCATATGTGAGTGTGAGAGAGATAGCTGTGTGTTGGCCAGACAGCAGGTGGGCAGTGAGCTCAATTTTCAGCCAAAGTGATGAGAACAGTAGAGCATGAAAGCAAGCAAGGTTCTTTATTTTGGACACACAGCTGTCCCACATGTAGCCCATGATACCCTCACATGTACACCCAGTCTCTATGTTTCTTCATCATTCTCTTTCTTTTATTCTAGATTCAAAACCGAAGGACCAGAGATAGCACAGTTCCCTCCTTGCCCCTTAATTACCACATCAAAGACACATTTTTAAATGTTTGCGGCTTTCTTGGTCCAGTGATCCCACTAACGATACTGATGCATCAACACTTAATAAGCACTACATCTATCAATCTAATGAAGAAAATCATTTCGGGCCATGCAATTTATTTTGTCTGTAACTTGAACAAAGAGAAAGGATTCATATGTTCAGGTGTTATTGTTGACAAAATGAAATCTTTACAAAATAAAAAATCTAAAATAAAATCTATGTATTTTCACATTTAAACTTGTTAAAGTTGAATGAAGTTACACAGTGCCTTTATTTTATAGTAGACAGTATCTATCTATCTATCTATCTATCTATCTATCTATCTATCTATCTATCTATCTATCTATCTATCTATCTATCTATCTATCTATCTAGACAAAAATATAAGCTTTATGTAAAATTTTTCTGGTGGGATTCAGCTTACGGCACTTCTCATTCATTCCTATGGTATCTGTAAACGGCAATTGAATGTCACACAACTCTGACTGAAATTCAATGATGTCAAGGCAGTAATGTGATTGGTTATTAAGGCACATGCAATCCAAGTTGACCGTTACGCTTTCCCCAATAGTAAATAATACAGACCCTCTCATCTCCCAATCGTAAGACAATCTCTGCCTAGTAAGACCTCGATTAGCTGTTTCAGGTGTGTTTAATTAGACTTGGAGCTAAACTCTGCGGGATACTGCCCTCCAGGACCGAGTCTAGTGACCCCTACTCAGACAATTATTTTTGCTTTTTGTTCAGTCTCTTTTGCAGCACGAATATGCTAGTGTAGAAAAAAGAGGTCATAAAAGTAATGGTTTATGGGGTAAACTTGACTGGCCTGCACAAAGCTCAGATCTGAACCTTTCTGAACACCTTTTAGATGAACTGGAATGCAGATGTTGAGCCAGGACCCACCACCAACATGCCTAACATTACTGACGTGTCTGAAAGAGAGCAGTTCTGTGCATCCAGTAGAACACATTCCCTTGCTTTTTGACAATCCCTTTACACAGTTTAAAGAAGACCTCTGCACTCGATGTTACCACACTCAACACTTCCACGCTCCAGAGAGTACTACTGAACTGCTATTTTTAGCAACTGTCTATTTTTTTTGTTCAAACACTCCAAGATTTTTTTCACGCTTTGCAAATTGGAGATTCCTCTTATTATCACAGTCTCTTAGAATAAAGTGACAGAGAAAGAGTGGGCTGTGAAGAAAGCCAATAGAGCGAGGGAGAGACGAGGAAAGTACACTGAAAATAGAATGAGAAAGAGATAATGGACAATGACTCGCTGCATGTGCCTGAAAACAGAAACAAGGCCACATATAGAGATATTTGGCAAACTTTCATCACTGAATGTCAAGAAACACAAAGAGCTCAGGGACGCACACAATGTATGTGATTGTTACGTGTTAATTGGCCACTGGGACACACAGGGTTGCGTATATACACATGGCCCCCTTCTCTGTTGCTTTCTTTTTTTATTCCTTTCGTCCTTTCATAGACAGAACCTCTCTCAGCTTGTAGAATGAACGATAAGGAGCAGGTGGTGAGCAACGGCACACTAATGGGCTGCCTCTTCAAAACAATAACAAGACAGACTACACATTTGATGTTAGATTTTAGATGTCCCTTGTGAAAGGGAAGTACACTTGAAAATTTACGTCTTATAATAAAATTTAGAAGAATATACTTAAGTGCAATGTCATGTTTTTGGAAACTTAATGGCATGTTAACTGCAATCAGTAGTAATTCTAGACCATGGTAACTATGCTGCATAATATAAATAAACCAAAAATGGTAGAGTACACGGTTTTTTTTTTTTTTTGGTTTGTCCAAAATGACTTGGAAAAAAGATCAAATTCAAAGATCAAGTCGGTAAAATGATCAGATCTATCATTACTGATTTAGTATAATAGTAAAGACATCAATTTAAGTGTACTACTTTAAGGCATTACAAAAGATTTTTAAAACAATGATTTAAACTTTTAATTTGACATTATTTACATTATTGCAGTGCACTTTTTAAAAGTTTGTTAAGTGACTTAAATGTGAAAATATACTCTCTTTAAATACATTTAAGTGGCCTTTAATTACAAGAATACTGTATTATCTGCATGCACAAAAAAAGACAAAGCAATAGTGATAATGTAATGAAAACAGTTACTCACACTTGTGAGGTGTGACATTGGATCCACTATAGTTGGCACAGAATCACCTTTTAGTTTCAATATTTCTGAAAATCCTGTGTTGAATTGTGCCTTGTTTGTAAACAAATCCGTGGTAAAAAGAAGTGAACAAAGGACCAAGATCTGACATGGTCTGGCACTTCATTAAAAATAAAGTTTATTGTTAGGCTTCTGCATAGACCTGCGTTTGCCACTCATGTTTTTTTTTTACCTTCTATGTGCGCAAATCTGTGGGCAGGGCTAAACAGGCAGTGATGTCGAAGAAGGTGTTGATCTTCTTCGGAGGTGGTGTTTAGCCACCTGTCATTTTGGCAGATTGGCTTCAATATAAGCTGTTTTTAGACCAACAATAAAATTTTGAGTTCTGAAACTTACAGAATGTATAGCACAATGACCTCTTCAAAAGATAAAAGGAATTTTGATTTCTCATTTAAGTGAAGTTGCTTGTGTTTTATGGGGCTCTGAATTTTTAGCAGTTGTTTTGGGTGACTTTGGACATTGTAAAGCTAAATATCTGTGGGATGTAGCTATGTGTTGGGTTTATGTTTGGGGTATTACAGGCAAGTACCCACTGAAACCATTAATGTTAATTCTATCCCCCGCATTAATTCTAAGACCCTCGTGAGCTGCAACAAATCCAAACAATGAAATACATTCTAGCACAAAGGTCATATCTAAAACCCAGTTTATGGTGAATAGCAGCATAATTATTACAGAGCATCAGCATCTCCTGTGAGTCAGATAAGTTACACAACAAACAATAACTGCTGGAAATCACTTAAGGGCTTGTGGGTTTGTGCATTAAATAATTCTGATTTGTGCAAAAACACTGCTTCATTCAGGAACAAAACACCATCTACTGTGTGTTGCTCAGAGACACACAACGGTTAATTCTGCTTTGGCAAGCATTTGGAACTATTTTCATGGTTGAACAAAAATAGATAAAACTGGCAACAGCATTACCACCTCGGGTATACATTATTTTTTAATAATTCAATAGACTTTCGTCAATTTTTCCTCACATTTAAAAAATGAATTTTACAACATGTGAAAAAGATAATAAACCAAGTCAGACCCTAATTTATGGAAAACACAGCTAAAATAATCAGTATTGTGAGTGAGTTGAGATACTAAATATGTCAGTTAACTGAATTACAGTATTTACTGCTTTGCAGTCATGAAACTTAATTTAACTGGGGAGAGAAGTTAACATTCTGTTATTGTAAGAGAATTGTTATCTGCAACGAGTGCTTTAACAGCTTTCCATGTTTCTGAATTTGTTTTTTTTTTTAATGCAGTCAGCTAATAAGTTGTCAAAAACAAACAAGCCATTTGCTGTCACTTGCACCACAGGGTAAGAATGCAATCATCTGATGCTAACAGCTTTTCATCAGCAGTCAGGTTTGAACATATGCATATGTATGTGTGAATTATAGATTGTTTGTACTCTAACATTGTGTCATATAACAACCCAGCTCCACCTCCTCTTTTTCATTAGACTGTTACATCTGCAGTCAGTGAAGTGCGTTCCTGGCCTTTAGATCCCACAATGCACAATTTACAGCCTTGCAGGGCAGTGACCCCAACACTGGACGAAACCCCAAACAGCAGGCCACTTGAGGGACTCAAAGTGTCGGCTGTGTAATGGGAGCGGAGTGAGAGGCCCACTTGTGTGCCAGCCGCCTCCCTCCCCTGTCAAATCTAGCAGGGATGGAGGGGGTGTGCCACGAGCCTTTTGCACCCTTACAGCTCCCGTTCTCTGTTCATGTCTGGCTCCCTCTTAACCCTAAAATCTCTCTTTCCCTTCATATTGATATCCATCTCTCTCTTCTGCATTTGGGCCCCCTTCATCCTTCATGTCTTTATCCCTGGGGAGTATGTGTGGGGGGTCAGGGTTAGGCAGGTGCAGAGCCAGCGAGAAAGTCTGAGAGCAAGGGAAAGAAGGGGCGGAGGGGGGAACGCTCTCCGTCTGTCACCCGGCTCTCTTGTCTCCCTGCAAACCACTAGCTAACCCCTCCCAATGCTGGATTCTGAGTGGACCAGACTAAGAACTGTAACCATGATACTGTGTGTGTGTGTGTGTGTATTTAAATCACACATTTACACCTTCCCTAAGACTAGTCACAGACCAATATATTGAGATTATTAGCATCAGCCAATAACCATGTCCACTTGCCCATTTAACAGAAGTGTCTATTTGCTCAGTTTGTCAGCTCCAAAGTCTACTGGCCATTTTGGCAATACAATTTCTGTTCAAATTTATGAATTTCGAGTAAATGTTGTATAAAATATATTTTAATTTCAGCAAGTTTGTGTACAAAGGTTGTGAACTTTTCGGAAATGAACAGAATGCTTTTTAAATTTCAATTCTTGTTGATGATTCACAGTACATTATAGACCTTACTTTTATGCATCTGTGTCCCAAACAACGCACTAAACAAAATTTAATAAGTAGTAAGGCTATTTTGTCATCCAGCACTGAGGTCTGATAGCCAAGCACCCACCCCCCTTTGCCAAGTAAGGAAAGCTGAGAATTAAATTCATTAATTGTCCAACATTACAAAATTAAGTGCATCATCTGGGTATTTAAAGTGCACTGTATTTAATTTCTTTAAACTGAGATCCAGCAAGTTCCACTTCCAGTCATTCCAAATCAAATTGAAATGCAAAACCTGTAGAATGTTGCTGATTCAATTCAAACATACAAACCGAAAGAGATACAATTCTTAAATTCTCAATTTTCCCAATCCACTTGTGCTTTCGTTCAATTGTATTATGTACATAACATAGTGATGCTATAATATATAGGCTAATATTGTATGACCACTAACTGAAATACTGTATCACTTTTTCATGATTTGACTCTTGTGTCTTTTTTCGTATTTTGTCAGTTATTATTGTCATATTAGTAAACAAGCATGGCCTGCACATGTACAGAGTTGCACAACACCAAAGCCAAACATACAGACAAGAAACTGTCAGAAACAAGAGCAGTAATCCTACCTTGTCAAAAAGAGACTTCCATTGCTGAGAGAAGCATTTGTGTAAGACAGAGAAAGAGGTAGAAGAAAGGAATGAACATAGATATAATTGAGAAAAAGATGAATCAATCTAAAATTAATCTTTGTTTCTTTTCTGCTTTTCAACAACATAAATCATGGTCACTTACGTCCTCTGGAGCTACAGGAAGGACATCAGTGCTCTCTAGCACCTCGATCTCTTCTCCTTCTGCGTGAGCAGCGACCGCTGGGGATGAGTTCACCATAGCCCCTGTACCCCTCTCAATCCACCCAAATAATGATTATCTCTTCTTATAAAGTTCTGCCATGATGTCTTGTTCAGGTAGGCTATATTGCACCACATATATCCACATATATGGTTTTGACAACTCCAAACTTCATGCAGAGCTAAACTGGCATTTTTCCAGCTCTGTCATACTAATATCCTATGGCAGGTGAGTTTATCCCAAACTAAGGGGGTATGTGGAGTTCTTCCTCGCTTCCATATTTCATTACAGGATGTTTTAGACACTGTAAATCCACGGTACGTCACACATAAGTTCGCGTTAGATTTTTAAACACGACTGTCTTTCCCAGTAGCGCCTGGCTTCATCCTCAAACAGCCACCTGCAAGAGAAACATCGTTTCTTTCTCAAATCCCTTTATGCTATTTTGTGTCTCGTATTAAATTATTACCATCCAGTGTCGTACCTGGCGTGATTTTGCTCAAACTGAATAGCCTACCCGGTATGTCACCAAACAGAAATGCGATAACATGTTAAAGCGAATTTAAAACAGCGCCTTGTCGTGTTTATCGTACCAACGTAAAACCACGCAAGACTAAAAATAAAACAGCGTGAAATGCGTAAGTGTTAATTTGTGGTGCGTCATTGTACCTTGCTGTTGTTTCGCATCCACAGCGCGTGCCAGCAGCGCCCGAGAGGAGCGACTCCTGCCAGCATCCACAGAGCGCTTTGCCAAAGTTCACTGTGACCGAGCGAAGCGCAGATAGCATGGGGCGGTAAATGATAGGCACCCGCCTCCTTTCACTGATCTTCGTCATGTGAGCGCTTTTACAAGCGCGTGTCTCGAGTGATGGGAGATGAACATGGATGCGCGTGAATGGGCTCGTGAATTATATATTTCATCATGTTCGTTTGTGTAGTTTTTCTTTTATATTTTGCTGCGGTTTTGCCAGTGGATTTGTTTTCTGGATCAATAAAGTACATCTATTTACAGCGACTAGGGCAATTTAAAAGAAACTGAGCAAGATTTCTGTGGGTCCGATTATAGAAGAACTCACACAGAAGTCCTCATGGGAAATTTAATTAAAACGACTGGATTTATCAAAATTTGCCGAACAACAATACATGTGACACCAGCAAATTTTGTCAAAATATGTCAACTAAATGAACGTCTATAAAATGCCAATTATTTTTATTCATCCGAATTGTTTCAGTTTCAGTCAACTGAATGTCATAAGAATTTAGTTGACTAAATCTGTAGATTTAGTCAATAAAATCTACTGGGTTTAGTAAAAATGTGCATTATCAAACATTTTCTAAAATTCCAAACTTATTATAGGCTATTCTTATGCAGAAAACATCTAATAAGCCTATATGCATAGTATTAAGTTTTGAACATGCAACAGAGACACAGATTTAACTGTTGTGAAATATACCATGTCTTTATTTATCTTAAAGTTAAACAACAACAACAACAACAAAACACTTCTCATAAAGAAATAAGAAAATTATCTTCCTTTCAATAAAAGACCAGAGATTTTATGAAATAGAGATTAATCCTTATTAAAACTGCTTAAGTTATTCAGTCAAGCATAGTGAATGATTTTGTTTGTTTGTTTGATTAATATTGATGACAGAGACAGCAGCAGGTTTATTAGCTGATATCACTTTAAGACCTAATACATGTACCCAATATACTGATTAGCATCTGATATTCTCCCAGCTGTTATACATTCATCTAATAGTGTTCGTATAATGAACACTAGCAAAAACAAACAATTTGACATAATTTTGTGTGTATTTGACTCAATTCAATAGAGGCTTCGGGTCTGTGTGTACAGAAAGCCATACCAAATTGCGTTTTCCTTAGCATCATCAACTTTTTTCAAATTTATGCATATGTCTGCTCTTCAAAAAATGAACATTTTGAACATTTTATGAGACATGGAGCAAATGCATGCCAACTTATTCCCTGTCAGTTAGATCAGTATGTTACAATTCAAATTTGCGCATCTTCCCTACCATGCAAGAAATCAGTTGGACATTATTGGATGTCTTTCCAAAATACCCCTCCCTAACATTTTCATCTCATTTGCTGATGAAAATATCAATAGATTTTCATCATAGTTTTTGTATTTCAAGTTTTTTATTTAGTTATTTAATTGGTGAAAAAACGTTGTTGACAAAAACTATTATTACATTTACTGATGTTTGGTGCATTTTCACAGTCAAATTGAGTAAGGAATCTGCACAATCATAAATTTTATTTGAAAGATTTCTACAAACAGATTTCACATCGGGTTGACCAAAAGAAAGCTGGTGGGTATAAAAAAGACTTCCATATCAGCTATATTAGGATGTTCAAGTTTCAAACCCAATGTAATACCTAATAGACCTAATAATATGCAATTTCAGACAGTTTTAGTCTATTTTTCTTCCACACACGCAAAACAAAAAAAGTTCTATCCAAAGCCAGAACGGAATCAACAGTTTCTTGACACACACGTTAGCTGTGTTTTCTTTCTGAATTAATGTGATTTTGAAGAAATTGGCTGAGCAAATTATTCAATGAGTCACTCATGGGGCATTCACACGGAGAGTCAACGTTAATGATTCTCATTTACTTTGAATAGGTGATGTTATGCATTGCCGGTGTAGGATATCAGAACGAATCAAACAATTTAGGATTCGATCAGAACATGTTTGAAACATGAAGAGCCGAATTCCACAAACAGGACGTCAAGACAATGTCATAAATCTGTCCAGATCCTGGCGCCACTAGTCTGGTGCAAGTCCACCAACTAGCAGCTTTGAGCAGCTCACAGCATTAAAACAAAAGAACACTTATTGACAATTCCAACTCAGGAAGGAGATTGTCAAATTTGGGGCAAATAACCAAGATTAATGGTATCTTTTTTTTAATAACTATTGAATAGATTAAGGGTTTATATTCATGTTTGGTATGTATTTGTGTGACAATTCTAGCTTGAAACACTTCCTTCAATTAATTCTTTGTCAAATGTATCATATTCTGGTTATAGAAATCACATCCAAAACTATACTTTGCAAGAGCGTGTAAAGTTCAGACCATGTGACTGACAAAATAACATGTTGATTTATGGATTGGGAGGAGAAACAGAGCAACACCCCGAGCTAAGATAATATCTAACTGGTCAACACACCAGTTGGGATGTGTCTAAAAGCCGAGTTTAAAAACTCGGGACACCATCAAACTCTCTCCTCTTTTTGATTTTGCTTTTTGCCACTGTGTTTTGACGCTGCTTTTAGCACTCTTTGAGCGTGCTCTGGCTTACATGCCAGCTGCTACGTAACACCACGATGAGAAGAAAAACCACCTAGTCTCGTTATATCCTTTCTTTCTTTACTTTAGTGTCTTTTCTTTTCCGTTGTGAGTTTCGTGTTCTCAGTTTAAGTTTTGGAGCCACGCCTTTCTCTGAGTTCAACTCGAGTCTGTGACCGCCTCAAAACTTCTACCAGCCACAACTCCGCATATTCAGCCAACACCCAACCATTGGCTTCCCAAGACATCACTTCAACGACTACTGAACCTCCAACCAATCAGCAACCTTGGGAAACCCCCTTTCTGCAAAGATGACAACAAAAGGGAATCCCTTAACACAAAGGCAACGCAAGCAAGTAAACCTCCAGATTTTAGCTGAATTGGTGCATTTAATATAAATTTTAGCCTCATTGAGAAACTCAATGCAATGGTTAAATAAGTCATTGATGGTTGTTCAGGTCTATGCAATAGCACATATTGCTGTAAACTTGGGATTTCACATTTTCATTATCTAAACTCATCCTTTCCTCACTTTCTCTCTTCCTGAAACGTGTTTGAATGTGTGTGTTCATGTGTTAGATTAGTTTACATGTCTTAGATTTATCCAATAAAATCTTATTTATATCAAAAAGAGAAGTATCTTGTGTTTTGTGCTCACAAGTTAATGTCTTAAACTGCCGATCTTGTTACTGTGCTATTTAATAGTATTTTCACTATATTTTGGATCTTAATATCCAGTGCAGAGTTGATGTTGTACGGCTCGTTCAGTGAATCGCTGCCGACTCAGTGATCAGCCATGCAACAGTGAGTCTGTTCAAATTCCCTTTAAAATCATAAATGATTCCCTTTGAGCTAAATTGTCCCTTACACCAGACTGAATTGTGGGTCCGTTGCCTCACATCACTGGCATTGCTTGGGGCAGCCAATAAGATCTTCTTTATGCAAGTACCCAATTAGCGCAGATGCTAGCCAATCGTGTTCATGCAACAATGCAAAGGTAATGTGATTACCTTCACATTACCTTTCCTAAGCTTCAGACACACCCTCCATCAAGCGCTGACCGTGTGAATGCCCAGTCATAATACACAAAATGTCACTTGTTGCCATCTACTGGTATAAAAATATAACCAGCAAAATATCCCCACTGACAGTGTGACTGGAACTCCACAAAGAAAGACTAGCAGTGTGATACAAACAGTGAAAAGTCCCAGTGCTGCTCAGTACTCTTAGTCATCTGCTGAGCCAGTCAAATTTAAAAGGGTCCTATTATGCTTTTTACACTTTCAATTTTCTTTAGTGCATAATGCTTGTGAATGAACAGGATTCACAAAGTTACAGACAGTTATTCTCTACATCAGTTAGCACTGTTTCTAAACTCCACAAATGCCTTGGTTGTAGTCCACTTAAAAAAATGGGTATTAAAGTAACTTTTATTTTATTTAATTTTTTTTAAATAATACCACTATCACCATCATAGTGTTGTTCTCAATATCTGCAGTGCTGTGATTATCTGTGGCCTTGTGTCTGTCAGCTAAAAGCCTATCAAAAATTATATAATTGTTATAATTAGCCACTTTTAAAATGCATATGGAAAAAACACTTACTCATCCAACACATTTTTTTTTTTTAATGAGTGGTGTCGACAAACTTAGCATGCTTGTATTCCCTCACAGTAACTCCTGGCATTGGTCCTGAGGATGTATTTCCATGGTAACGTATAGACCTTAGTTATTTATAGCGTAAAACACCTACACAAGCATTTATAGTCTTGGGAGTTTCTCTGTACTATTGCCAGAAATATTCCAAAAAAGTGATACCTGAGAGAAATTTGAGATTTGTATTATTATTATTTTTTGTTAAATATGCACCATTATATTATTAGACCTCCATAATGTACCATACTATTAAAGTTTGTTACTCACACACGTTTATGTACATATGATTTATGGTCATAACTGAAATTAAGTACAAAGAATACCAACAAAGGCCTAAATGTTTACTGTATACTATAAAGAAATAAGTCTCAGAAGCCTGATGAATATAAATAAATATGGTGTCCTTAAGGACTGTGGTGAAGATACAAAAATTAATGTAGCTCCATACTGCCTTCTTGTGTATGATTTGTATAAGTGCAACACAAGAGCCAGAAGACAACTTCCATCTCTTCCAACACAGAGATATTTTAAATTGTCATTAAGAAAAAAAAAATATATATAATAAAAAAGAAAGAAAGAAAGGTTATAGTATTTTTTCAATATATATTTAGCCTATATCTCTGTTTCTTGGCAGTAGGTTCAGGAAGAGATTACTTTTGTAAATGTTCTAAGCCTAAGGCAATGCAAAACTGAACCAGAATGATCAAAGGAAGCATGTTAATTTTCTGCATGTGCCATTCAGTTGCATAATTAGCTCAGTAATATTTTCCTCATTTAAATCTTTTGCACAAAGGCATGACTACAACTTTTGTAAAAACGTTTAAAAAAACCCCCAAAAACTGCTTGTAGCACTGGAGTTCTCTTTTTTCACACAAATTATTAATGTATGACTGCTAAAAAGTCAAGCTAGAAAGCCAACTATTTTTTTGGTCATGCAAGTACAGCTACCATCTAATTTAAATATCAAAATTAGGGCTGTCAGTCGATTAAAATGTTTAATCTAATTCATTACATGATGTGTCAATTAATTAATCTAATTAGTCGCAAAAAAAAATTGAGTGTGAAAATACCCACAAAAGATTATTTAAAGCTATTTTTGTGTTAAATGAGAAAGTATCAAGTAGACATTACAAATTGTATATTTAGAAAGAAAATTTTTATTTGATTCAACATAAAATTGTTACAACGGCCTAACTATGGAACATAAAAGAAGATAATTTGAGAAACATCTCAGTATTTTTTGTTCATACAATGAAAGTTATTGGTAACCAAAACAGCTTTGTTACCAGTCTTCAAAATACCTTCTTTTAGCCTATGTTCCACAAAAGAAAGGTTTGAAACCACATGAGAGTGAGTAAATGATGACTGACTTTTAATGTTTTGGGCGAACTAGGCCTATCATTTAATGTTTTTATTTTTATTATTTATTTATTTTTTTAATGAAATGATACTCTAAATGAGAAACTAAATCTGCCAGCAGGTGGTGGTAAATTATATTAATTCGTTCAAACGGCTGATTCATTCAGGAATGAAGTAAACTGCTCTCTTTATGAATGGGTCTTTGAATCATTGATTCACTCGATTCGTTCAAAACGTGGATTCATTCAGAAACGAAACACCTCTGTGTTGCTCAGAGACTCGCAACAATTCTGCTATGGCTTTAAAGGTAATAGATTATTTGCAAAATTGATCAAAAACACATAATGTTGTGTTTAAAATATAACACAATATCAGCTTCTTCTTTACTGAACTGTCATATAAAATCACATTTAAACTTGTGATATTCGGGTCAAACACGATATTGCTCTCCCTGCTAGTGTGATATCGCTTATCGTGTGATACAAATATGAAACAAAAACTCATACAGGGGCATTTTTGCAATTTTAGAGCATAATTACATTTATAAAGTTGTTGCCCTGCATATGTGTGAACAGTCAACTATGCAATGTAAGATGATGTACAGGTCTGGGGGCGGGGCCAGTGCGTCAACAGCGTTAAAATATTTTAATCGCGTTATTTTTTCATAACTAATTAAGTTAACACGTTAAACTGACAGCCCTAATCAAAATTTATATTGCCATATACAATATATAGCCAAACTCACATTTCAGTATAAATTCAAGGTCAGCCAGCAAAACTACTTACAAAGAGTAGAAAAATCTACTCTCCAAGAAAAATCTACTCAAATGTTGACTAAACTTGATGCAAATAAAATATTAGCTCACAACAAATAAAAAACAAACAAACACAATTTAAGAGGAAAAATGCGGTTTATTAGTATAGGCTGAAATAATCTCCATACCACGTGGAAAGACTTTTTCGGTGCAAGTCCTCAGCGATCACATTCTGTTAAAAGGACATTTCACACAAACATGAAAATTTCATCATCGTTTACTCACCTTCTTGTTGTTCCAAACATGTATAAATTTCCCTCTTCTGTCGAACACAGAAGAAGATATTTTGAAAAATGTTGGTAACCAGTTGTTGGTATCCACTTATCTCTATAAAATAGTGAGAAAATAATGGAACCATGGAAGTCAATGGCTACTAGCAACTGATTTGGAACAACCTGAGAGTGAGTAAATGATGACAGGATTTTCATTTTTATGTCAGCTATCCGTTTAAGGGTAAGGGAAAAAAAAAACATTTAAAAGCCAGCAACATTGTTAAATCTCAGTACAGTCATGTTCTTAATATCTGAACAATAAAGAGAAACAGTTAAATTCCCTTTCACAACCCATCATTCCATTTAAACACCAGAATGTCAGAGATTTGCATAAACCCACAGTGCTTGGTTGATGATGCTCCTTGGTTGGGAGACACAGAGCATGATGATGACACTTTCTGCTGATTAAAATGAAAACTGGTACAAAGAAATCCCCCTCCCCCACCCCACCAAAAAGATCCTTGTATCCTTGTAAGAACAGCGTGTCCAGACATACTGTCCCCTCAAACTTGTGCATAGATTCTTAATCCTTTCACAACAACTTATTTCTGCATCTAGTGTTAAACCTTTTCATCCCGCAATCAAAAACTAGTAAGAAATTCTGGTAAGAGTTCAAGTTCTGTGTTAATCTACAATTCTCAGGCCTTTGCATACAGGCCTCTACTGAATTTTTAAAACAAGTAAAGACAAGAGGATGGAATATCAAGCATCTTTTACTGGACCTCGTTGAGAAACATCAGGCAAGGTAAAATCAAACAGTGGTAGGTCCTTCCACAACCTAACCAATAAACAAAACTGTATTTGTACATAAAGCGACAGATAAAAACAAACATATTTCAAATGGAAAGTACTCCACTTCAAGAAAAATAACGCATAGGTTCACTACAAATCTTAATATTTGGTAAATGTGTATCTGCTACGGATTAAAATTCAAAAAGACATTTTTAAATCCATAACCTTCAGTGCTTACAGCTGGATTTCTATCAACATCTTTTTCTTCTTTCATTAACCGATTTGTTAAATTCTCATGATAATCAACATCATAACAGTGGAACTGGAACTCTGGACCCCCAATCTTCCTGAGAAAATATCCAAGTCCATTGTCAGTGTGCAAGACAGTGACAGAATCATGTTACTTTTACAGAAATGAAAACTTAAAGACATTTCGGCATCAGTTCAACCAACAAGAACAACAATAATGTAATTCATAAGCAAAATACAATGCAACACTGAAACAATCCCAGAGTTCAGCAAGTAGCATACGTCTTCATTTGAAAAGGTTTTTTTTTTTAAATATTTATTTTATGGAAGATGTAATTAAAAAGTTGTTTTCTTGCATTCTTGTAATCAATTTCTTTTCTTTTTCTTTTTGCAAGTTCAGACTATTCAACCATTTGTAAACGGTAGGTAGATTTGAAAAGAAAAAGAATTTCACAGAATGGAAGAGAGGCACCTTTTGAAATGAGTCAGAATGTCACTAACTAGCATCTGGTTATCTTTACTGTTCATCCATGAATGTAACTGCTTCTCTACCAACTTTCTCACTATGGCCAAAGTTCAGTTTTTATCTTCTATTTTTTGGATTTTTTAAATTTTTATTTTATTTTATTTATTTTTTTTAATAATGCAATTGAAATGATGCAACACTTCAAAATGATAACTCTTGTGGGAATTAATCCACAATAAAAGCCACTATGAGGATACAATTTTTACAGGTTTTAAACATTTTAAGATGAAAATAAATCCATAAAGTCCTTGAGTAAACATTAACACATGAATTGTCATCATCTCCCCTGCAGTTTTCAGTTTTTTAGTATAGCTGAGCAAGGGAAAAAAGACACTCAGTGCAACGCTAGATAGTAACCATATTGGAACAATTTTTAAAACACACACAAATAACAGAGACAGTACAACATACTAAATGGATCATAATTGCAGACAGTCACCCCGTGACGAGAAGCAGTGATTAGAGAGCGCACATACAAAACCACTCAAACACATTCAAACTTTTTTTTTTTTTTTTTTAAGATCACAATTTTTTTCTTTCTCTTGAAGAATGTTTAACCTTGTGAGCATGTTACCTTATTATCAAATACCTTGAAAGTGTCAGACCCAAACAAAAATGTAAGAAAAAATAAATTCACATTTTACAATTGGCGCACTTTAATTCAAGTATCGGTGAAGATATTTCTTTTGATATGTTTATGATTTTTCATTCTTTGCCAAGAGACAAAAACATGGTTCATAATTGAGGGTTTCAACATAATGATTGAAGGTATACACAAATACTGCATGTATGTCCTGTGTCATTTAATTTTAAACATGCTACTCCAGTAAGACTGTTTGGTTCATATATATCATTTTGATCACTCTTTTTTTTTTTTTTTTTTTCCCCCCTTTAGGACAATTCTCTCAGATGACACACTGTAAGGATCAAGATCTATTGCTTAATTCAAATTACATTTTATCCAGTAGTTTCAAAAGGGAAGGATTAAGAAATCTGATAGCATTTTTTTTCTACATAATGAGCATGATAATATACAGGATAATGTTAAGCTGTAGTCTACGTATGCTGGTGTCACCAGAGACTTCCTGTGATGTTTGACTGTTTGGAATTACAGCCACGTTGTGGTTCACTGTCAGTCAGCTGCGACTGAGTTTGGAACAAGGCAGTTACATACACAGGCAACAGTGATCCCCCCACCCCCCACCCAGAAACAGAAACAGAAGTCAATGAACAACTTTAGTATCTTAAGACACATCTGCTGAAATGTCTTTTCCCAAAAGAAAAAAAAAGAAAGGTTTATACAGCATAAAGGCCCAAAACGAACTGAAACAGAGATGGAAATGTACAGTTCAGGGCCCCATTTTTACAAACAAACAGTTAATACAGCATACACAAAAGGCACTCCAGCTTGCTGTCAACCTTCAGAACGTGACCAGCAAACAGGAGATAATATCAGCAAGAAGTGCATTTTTAAAACGTTATAGATCTTTTTCCTTCATTGTGTTTTTGTCAAACTTTTATAAAAAAAGATATTAAAATGCTATTACATTTTTGGTATTCAAAAAAAGTACCAGGGATTACTCATTATCTGTATGCCATTAGCACACCATAATCCCCAATGCTGTTAAAGTTCTTGCTTGTTATAAAGGATTCTTCCAATGACAGCAACAAGATTATCACAAATAATCAGCATGAGGTGACAAATATATCTTGACGAATATCCTCAACCCTTTCGAACCCAATCCCACCTCAAACACACAAGAATCATCAAAGTGCCTCCGAACAGAAGTGCTCTACAACAAAACAACACACACTGGAATTTAAGATGTGAAGTCAGAGATGCCACAGTGTACTGTACATATATCTATGTATATATTGGCACATGAGACCATAAGGGGAATTCAACACAACCAGCAGCAGAGAGGTAAGATAAGCAGGTCCCATTTACTGTAGAAATGAACTGCTGGCTCTGCAGCAGACCCAAACTAGCCACCCTCCTAAATTTATTGCCCCACTGATAAATATCCTCTTGCGTTTCTTTAATGTGCACTTTGTAAGCTGCATACACATGACTGAATGTGTAAAACCGCTTACAAATGATAAATCTTCAAATGATCAACTTTCAATAAACATAAATTTAGTTCATCTTGTCGTGCCCTGAGATTGTATTGAAATGAGATTTATCAAATTCAGCAGAATTAACACACAGACCTCCAAAAACTGAAATTGGCTTATTGTCAGACAACATTCTAAGTTTACAAGGATGGCAATGGCCTTGAGTATTACGGGAGGACTGTGAGATATTTCCAACTTTCTTTCAAAGCCACAGATTGGCACAGGGCAGACATTACGTGCCCATCTTCTCTAACTTTGCATAGTGACAGCATACCATGTGCTGTAGTTAAAGAGCCAGTGGCAGAAAGAGTCTGTCCATAGAAACACTGCTCGGACAGGGCTTTTCAAGTATGGGAGGCTTGTCTTGATAACAGGGCTGGCTTCGCCGAGGCCACACAAGAGAAAGAGGATGTTAGCAGCTGAGTTAGAGGTGGGACACCCAGGGTGAGGTCACATGCATACGCATCAACAGAAGAGGCCCTAATCTAAATGATCTAAGAACACTGTTAATAACAACAAAAACAAAACAGATATGGCCCACACCATCGATCTTCGTTTGCATTCGTTACACAGGACAGGTATACAGAGGCACCTCTTTTAAAGTGTATCTGCATATGAGCGCTGCAGGCAGTTAAAGACCACTGCATGAAGACCAACAGAATGTAAAAAAAAAACAAGTTTCACAACACTGGCAATTCCATTCCTTCTCAAACTCCAGCAGAAAAGATCATGCAAGACCATGAGTGTGAGGTGTGATGTTATCCAGAGAAGGAACGGGGGACATTCGAAGATCCGTACCTAAGTTACTACAATGAGGACGCAAATGATAAACGATGACGCCAACGTCCATATCATGACGTCATTACTGTCCTTTCTTGCATTCCATTGTACTAGGAGCACGGAGAAAGCTGCGATGGAGAATCAAACATCCTCCTATCAGTTTCCACATTGAGGCACTAACACACCACACATCCTCCTTTTCAAATCCAATCTAATCGAGGTGCCTCCAGACAGATAAAGACATTTGACTATTTCATTTGAGTAGCAATGACATTCACTTTGATAGAGAGGGGGGAAAAAGTACAGACACGAAAAAACATACATTGCAAGTTTTGTATGATTGTAGTTTGTTCTTCCCTTCATTAAGATTTTTTTTTCTGCACTCAAGTTTCTGGACCAGAGATGGACGACAAACAAATACGTTTTTTTGAATACCAGCAAGGTACAAAAACAAAGAAAAAAAAGTTAAAAGTTGCCATAAGAAGTTTTTGTTGTCATTGTTTTTCCTTTTTTTTCTTTCTTTTTTTTACTATACGCTCCGTTATCTGATTTATTGGCTTCACAGAAGGAGCATAACTCTTGTAATAAGTGCTATGATAATACCCCTTTAAGAAGAGACATAGAAAACGTAGATGTCTTTTTTGTTTGTACCAAATGCAAAGGTCTCTTATTCTGTACTGCATTAAGAGAAACCCATTGTATTTGGTATTGTGCCTGACTCCCGTGCCATGTGTCTCCGTCCTGGATTCCGTTTCTGTTTGGTGAAGAAGTGGCTGGGAGACTGTGTGATCCCACACATGCCGAGTTAAAACTGCATGGAGTGATGTCAAACACAATGAACAGTTCCTCCTTTCCACGCAAATACCGAACAGCCAGCAAAACAGACAGACAGAGGCAAGGTGGGAAAATGAGTTCAAAGGTTAAATTCTTCAAAAATCTTCGAAAAAAAAAAAGGAGTCTTAAGTTTCAATAAGCTTCAGTGTGGACGGAAGAAAGGGTCTCTGGCTTCTATTGCACAATGCATCAGAATGAGTTTCTTGTCTTGGTTGTATCTCAATAAAAATGGCCGACCAGATACATCACATAGTAACTGAATAACTTCTGAATGATTCAGCACTGAAGTCCATTAGGTATAATTAAAAAGCCTCCACTGAGAGTGTTTTTAACAGTGGTTATGTACTCGCACACAGATGCTTGGTCAAGTTCCAGCAGACACACTGACATTCATTCATCTACATCAAAGCTTAACATTCAGCTTATTTTTTTTTTTAAACCATACACATATTTTTGTAAAAACAAACTGGCGTGAGTAAATAGAAATCATAGAGCAGTGCAGCTCCCTTTTGTAAAACTAAAAGAATTAAAGAAAAAAATCATTGGTGATTAGTCATGCTGACAGGCCACTGCTAGGAGTGTTCTTCTCATTTGCTCTGGCCTATTCGCTGGCTCAGAAACAGAACTGTGCAAGATACAAAGTTTTTTTTGTTGTTTTTTTTTGTTGGCTTTATAAAATAAAAGTTTTAAGGAGGACCTGGAGAGAGAGCACTTACGGCTAATATAAGTTCTGAAGAAACTGCAGAGTTTAAAACCAAAAAAGTACCAGGATCGTTCCAATCATCAGAACAGTGTCGTTATAGGGAAAGGTGTCATGAGGTCTCACTGTGCCTGGGTCGCTTTCAGATGACTGCCTCGTTGATGGCTTCTCCTGCACAACACTTCTGAGAAAAAAAAAAACAACCTTTGGAAACAAAAAAAAAATAATAAGAAAAAAGCATTAAAAGGCTTCTGCTTCTACTGATTCTTGCTTCTCAAAGTCTTTGAACACTAAGAACAAGATCCACGAACACAACAAAGAGTCTGACGTTAAAACCAGAGGACAAATAAACAGCAGTGGGAGGTTTGCAGCTTTGTTTCACCCTAAACCTCCATTACAGCTCCACAAAAAGTGATTATCGCCACATTGATTTGCTTGGGTTTTGATCCATTAGGTCTTTTGACTTTGTTGGTTTATGATGTCCAATACATCCTACATGCTCTCTCCGCTGAGCAGGTCTCCCGGGAGCAGAGTGTTAATTGGGATGGGGCTGCCGATTACCCTGGTGTCGTCACCATTTGGGGGAGCCCACAAACTGGAGTACTGTGGCACACCTCCCCACAGCAGGTCGCCTCCATTTCCGCTGCTGCTGTTCCCGGTGCTGCAGACTGTCTTGGTACCTCCTCCACCCCCGCTCCAGAGGCCTGTGGGGTGGCTGGCAGCAGGGTTGCCCAGCCTGGGTTGATTGGAGCCTGGTGCTGGGCTGGCCTGCCAGCTGGTGGTAGGGGTAAGGGACTGGCCCTGTGCAAAGAAGCGGTTCACATCGTCCTCACCGGCAAACTCTGCCAGGATGGTAGTGTTACCCAGCACACACCTTGAGAGGCAGACAAACAGATGGAAGGGATTCAAGTATTAAAAAGCTTTCTTGATGGATAACATAAAATCAGCTTGAGGAGAGAAAGACGACATGATGCACATTTATCTATAGGACTTGAATTTAGAAATAAAGGAAGAAACAACATACAGCTAACACTATAAATCGCAAATAAAAGCTGTTCTCAAACATCCTCTTAGGCTCTGTCCCAAATGGCACATTTCATGTGCACTTGCAGTCTTGTGGACATACAATGTTGGCTGTGTGCACATGACTCTAAAGTCCGTGAGGCCGTAGGGCTCTGCAGCAGACATCCACCCGACAGACAAAGAGGCATCACGTCACAAAAGTGTGGACTCAGAGGAAGACCGTGGGGGTTTAGGGTGCCATTTGGGACAAGGCCTCAGAGAGGTTTGATGTAGAAGAGCTTGCAGTCTTACATGTGCAGGGATTTTTGGGCTTTGGCAGTCTCCTCCTTGGAGCTATAACGTACAACAGCATTGCCCTGCGTCAGGTTCAGATGGAAGGTAATGAGAGGGCCGTGCTGCATGCACAGAGTCCGCAGGGTGGAGCCGTCAATCTGATGCACACACATAGATAAATTATTAAATTCATTGTTATTCATATTCAAGTGCTAAGGGGTAGTTCAGAGAGAATGCGTTCTTGCATTAATAACAGGCACGGCATAGTAAAAAGATGCTGCACTACTTTTGAATGCATTTTTTTAAGAAAGCTGGAAAATACTGCACTACTTTCAAAATCAGACTTTACACACACATTGAACACAAAGAAATCTGTCTCGTTGCTAGGAGGTGAATGACAAATAAAAACAACATGTTTTAAAATCAGCCCAAAATATCTTTGATATCCTCTGACTGGACTGATTTTGAAGTGTGTATAGCTAAGAACCTCCTATCGTAATAGTACATAGATGCCACTGTAAACACATACTCAGAATATGCCTGCCTACGGCTTCTTCTGATTGACCCAGTGTTTCGAAATTGATACTGATGAGGTGCCCTGCTTGTCAAAACTTCTTTTTGTACTCATGTGAGAGATGTTGGAAAAACAGGGAGAATGAAAATGCTTTTAAAGAAGATGTTTTAAAAAATCTCCACATTGAAGAAAAAAAAATCAGCAGAGTGCAACTAAAAAAACGCATAGTGCATAATGCTACATAAAAACTCAACACCTTTGTTGCATAAAAAGTGACATACCTGTACATTTCTGTACTCTCATGCGATATGAATCTGAATAAATCATACTAGTTTTCACAGTAATAAAAATTGTTTGCTCTATGCACCTGAGGAGTGAGGTTTCTCAGCACCAGCCAGCTGCTTCCTCTGTTGGGACTGTTAGTGCTCCAAGTTCCCCCTTCTATAACAAAGTAAAGAGAGAGAGGTTTGGAAAAACTATGTTGCATCTGAGCATATTTTCCACTAAATTCTTGACTTCTGTCCATTTGCAACTCTAAACACACAACTTGAGAAAGACAGAGGGAAGTCTGATTGGTCGACCACACTACAGCAGAACCTCGTGAGTAACTGGTTTTGCTGCTTTGTACCACAAAGGTGTACTGAGGATTTACCTGCGGAGTAAGAGTTGGTCCAGCCCTGGCTGAGGCCAAGAGAGTTTCCTCCCCAGGTGGAGGAGGGCTTGGTGTTGGTCAGGCCTGGAGGGGGGCGTGAGGGAGCACTGGAATTACGTGTCCCTGGGGAAACCTTCCATAACTCATGGGATAAAGAGGCCTGTGTGTGGGAGATGGGTCCAGGGGACCAGGTAGACTTCATTTCCAAAAGTTTACCTGAAGAAAGGGAAGAGAGGAAGAAAGAGAGGGACAAATGAATAACAGCAGTAGGTACAGTCACCACCCATCGTTGCCTCTAAGGACTGGTTAAAACAATATGCCAACAGAAATTTGTTTCTGGTTGGGGATATGCAAAGAGCCACAATGGGGCGCTTCTCCATTCATCAAAGAATGCTGAAATTTTTTTTTCACAAATATATTAAGCAGCACAGCTATTATTTTATTACTATGAATTATTTATTGAGCACCAAAACAGCATATTAGAATGATGAAAATTCAGCTTTGCCATCACGAGTAAATAAGATTGTAAATATTTCATTTAAAATATCAAAACAGAAAACAATTTGTAGTAATACTGTTTTAGTGAATTATACATAAAAGCAGACTAAGTGAGCCTAAGAGACTAAAAAATATTACTTATCCTATACTCTTTAATAGTTATCACTAAAAACATTGACAGTACTACCAAAACAGAACATGAGGGAATCTGTGTGACAGAGACACTTGATTTAACAATGTTATAAGGAATGAAGTGTTTGACCAACATTTTTTAGAATACTGTAAACTTTTATTATAAGAAAATGAATAACCTAAGATAATTGTATAACCTACCGCAACCTCTTATTCAAGTTTATATATATAAACCTTTTAGGAATTTATATATATTTTTAGGGTTTTAGGAGAACACACACTTGATGAGGGGTCTGTCTAGGTGCAAAAATTAATAAGGGTAAGGAGGTCTAGTGTGGGGCAGGGCCGTTTAGGATTTAGGGCTGTACCTGGACTGTTAGCATCCCTCTCGTTCTGAGAGGACAAAACCAACGAGTTACAAGCACTGACTGACCACTCACTCAAGGAAGATATAGTCCCATTCTGAGATGGGTACGAGGCTATTATGGCCATTTGTCCCAAGTGGATAGCAAAAGGGGCATGAGGAAACAGTGAAATACATTTATGGTGTAATGACAGTGATTTCTGTTATAGCTTTAAAGCAAGACAGTCAATGTTCATTTAGCAGTAAATATTTCAGAAATTTTAAGTAACAAGCTCTGTTAGTCTGTTAAAACTGATTTCATATGCCATCAATCATCCTTACCTCCAGTCCTGTCACGTAACAGGTAGCGATTCACATCCTGTATGTTAGTATTAATGGTGGGGCCACTTGGAACACTTCCTGGGGTCATGTTGGGGTCATTCTCAGGGTCAATGTTCTGCAGACCTTTCCATGGCACCCCAGGGCAGAATTCTGAGATAAAGCAAGAACATAATTGGTTGTCCAGCATCAAGACTCAAAGTATGTAACAGGGGTCGGCAACCTTTTGGTCATGAAGTTCCATCTTTAATTTTTTTCTGGTTAATCAGTGTGCCATTTCATACACATAATATAAAAAAATATTACTGTGATCAGTGTGGATAATATGCCACTGAAGCATACCAGGAGGCCAGTTGATATTGGAGTTACTAGACATTTTCTCATTGGGGCTTTTGCCTTGTGTCCAGCTCTCTGGAGACACCAAGGTGCTGGTGGGGGATTCAGAGCTTGACATCAGATTGTATGGGCTGAAGGAATCTTCCATGGTGCTCTTTCCGATAGGAACATGGGACTGAGCAGAAGAGATTGAACCTGAAACAAAAGAACAGTCCCTTTAATCTGTCTATTCACAGGAGGTTTTACTTAAAACATCATATAATAAAATATTTAGAGACTAAGCAACCCAAACTCAGATATATATTTTGATGCCCAATATCTGAACTGCTATTTTGCTTCTCTAAAAAATCCATCTTCAAAGATACAATCTGAATAATAAAATTCAAGATTACAGGCTTGAGCTTTTGTCCTCAGCTGAACTCACTCCAGTAAACTGCAGCGGCTTGGCTGGACGTACTGTTCAGGCAAGGTTTACTGAGAACAAATGCCAAGGAAGGATAATATTTTAAAAGGCCCTGCTGACTCGGAGCAAAAAATAACTCTGGAATGTCTGCAAGCACTTAACTTGAGAGGGAGTTTTGTCTGTCCTTTTGAAATACACAAATCTCAGGGACAGAAATTGTGACTCAGTGTCTGGAGTTTGATGTTTGATTAAAGATACTGCTGTGTTTTCATTGAGTGGAATGTTGTTTGTTGAAGCAGAAATCTTTTAAAGGATGTTAGAGCTAGAGGATCATATGATTGTCTTGACATTATAGATTAGATTAGATAAATTTTACATGTCACAGTGCAAAATCAAGCCCATAATATGTCTGGAGCAATGAATAAATTAATACCGTGCTTATTGAGGTTTGCCTCCATGTGCTGAGCACTAGCTGACAGGGAATCTATGGAGTTTGAATGAGTCCACTGCGAGAGCCGGGATTGAGGCTGAGGGGGGTCTTTGAGAGATAGATTTCCCACCTCCATACAGTTTACATTCATGTTCGGGTTCAAACCAGCTACAGGGGGGTGACAAAGAGACAAGAAGATTAATGCATATTCACAAACACAAGGGGAAAAACATCAAGATCAGAATAACTAAAAACTATTCAGGGGTTAAAGCAAAAAAAAAAATCCTGAGCCTGAACTTTTTCCTGGGGGCGGGGGAGGGGGCAGCACATGCAAAGCATGCAATGACTGTTGCAACTTAAACATTTGAAAGGATACTATGGCAAAGTTATTGCTTTCCTTATTGAAAATACAGCTATACCATACACTTGGAAAATTATGAGCTATATCACCGCTTATCAACACTAGGGGTGTGACAATATACTTAGATCATGAGATGAGACAAAATACAGATACTTGGTTCACTAGAACGAGACAATTTTAACACAAACAGACCTAAGTTAAAACCAGGCTGTAGTATGATTATTTATGTATAAACTAACGATGAGGCAATAATAATTGGCTCAAGTAAAATATCAAAACCAAGTAATTACATGGTTTTATTGAACAACACAGTTAAAATACATAATGTAATATGCCTATACATAATAGGAACATAACCAATTTAAGTAAATTATCTATTATAACAAATACCTGCAGAGGGCGCCAACAGCCTGGTGACATTTCGCTTTACAGAGTGATTAAATGATGTTTTAATCCAATAAATTTTTATATTTGGCCACATACAGAAACTTTTATTTTGAAATCAATGTAAAACATGGCATTTAGACATAGGTTGACAGATTCTCCTGTGTTGGCAAAGGTTTATAAATGATTTACGTTACAAATCTAGTAAGATAATGCACATTGTTTTCCCAGATGAACTTTAAGCAATTCTCACAGCATATACTGAGGAAGAGTTTAGCCCCTTTCACACATAGTCTTTACTGCTAAATTATCGGAAAAATTACCATTAGAGCATATGTGAACAGGACCTTTTCAAAAAGCCCGGTAAATTTGTTCTGGCAATCATATTATTCTTATGGAGATGACATGATTACTCTGAGCTGTTCACAAAGCTCCGCTGCTTTTTAATTAGTTTTTCCATGAAAATATGCGCTAGATGGACTTTGACCATATCGCACCTCGCAGCTTTTTGTCGCGCTTCTCCATTCATCAGGACTCTGCCTACTATTATGCGCGTCTCGTGTTTATAAGAGCAAAAAAATTCTGATTGGCTAGTAATGTTTGTTTGGTTGAGAGTGAAAGCTGTGCTCCTTTCATACCATTGGTAGGCGAACTCATGGACTGACAGTGATATCAACAAGTTTTTTTTAAATGTAGGATTATTATTATTTTTTTTTCCGCAGCCAAACGCTGCATGCCGGAGATCCGGTGTTGTGCCGAATTCTGACCCCAGCCAGATTATTACCCCCCTAGTATTGGGAGGTTTAGGGTTAGGTGTGCGGGAGGGGCTAGGATTAGGCAATCAAGTAGCGATTTCAACAAGGGGGTAATAATTTGGCAGAGAGTCGAAAATGGACACAACACCGACACGGTGCCGGAGAACTTTAAGCCCTGACTATTGCTTGTCAATCAACGAATAAAAAAATAATCAAATTTATTACACAATATTCTAATACATTATTCACTTATAGCAATATTTGCGTCGAAAACCCCCAATGAAGCCCCAAATGAAGATAATCGAAAGGCATTACATTGTTATGGCAAACAAAACAAACAAAAAAAAATTTAAGTACAGGAATGGTGACAAAATAAATTGCATTAAAAAATTGTATTGCATTTTTAAAATGTTTTTTAAAAAAAAAAAAAATCTAACTAAAGAGGTTTTAAACTGACAGTCCTACTATTATTACAAAAATAATGCTTTTATTACAATAAAATAATCAGTGCAACTATCAGCTACTATATAAAACTTAAACTTTGTTTTAAGACGTGTTTGTTACTGTGTAATTATACAAACAATTACTGAGTAATATCAATTAACAACATGTACTTACTATAAGGTTAGGATTTGTATTAGTGTTAGTTGCTTGTAATTCTGCATAATTTACTGGTATTACTACAGTAAGTACATGGAACATGCATAACATACATTGTAAAATAAAGTGAAAAGTGCGCACAAACACAAACACAAACACAAACACACACACACACACACACACACACACACACACACACACACACACACAGCAAGCATACGCATGCAGGAGTGTGTCCACATGAGGCTCGTTCTCTTACAGAGTGTATAAGGGCTGAAGGAGTTTGGAGAAGACTGCTGCTCTTTGGTCTGCAGGTCTGAGACGGAGAGGCCTGAAGTCTGAGGATGACCCGTGAAAGTGTCCAGGCTTGCCTTGCCAAGATTTGGGTGCAGGCCGGTGTGAGAGGAAGGTGGAGGCTGCTGCTGTTTCATAAGCAGGGCCTGAGCCAGCTGACGCTGGTGCTGCTGGATCTGCTGCTGCATGTTTGTGATTGTACGTGCAACCTGTGTGAGAGGACGACAGTGATCATCTTTTTCATTTCATATGGAACATTATTTGTCATAGTCAAGATAACTATAAGCTAATATTTTAGAACTAGAATTACTGTAAGTGTATAAATATCAGAGCCAGTAAAATTAGTCTGTCATACTTGCTGCTCTTGTTGTTTGATGGGACCAGAGACATTACGCTGAGCCTGCATCATTTGCTGCTGAATCTGCAAACGCTGATACGCCTGACAGAAAGAGAAAAAAACACAATTTGAGAAAGAGAGGAAATTACAGAGAAACAGAAAGAAATAGAAATAGAGATAGAAAGGTGATGGGGTCATTATCAAGACAGAAAGAGCTAGCATCTCACTCCCTGCAGACAGGCCAGTGGGTAGATGACAATCACTGGTGTTCATGTGGAAACAGCAGAGCAGGAGAGTGAACTGTGTGACTCACCACCTGCAGTTGTTGTAGTTGGTACAGCAGGGTCATTTGTTGAGGATTTATTGGTGAGGTTAAAAGTGCAGGATTCAGTCCAATGTTTTTTGCCGCAAACTGTAAGAGCTGTGCTTGAACCTACAGAAAAATACAAACAAAAACAAACCGGTTTGGGCAAAGCCTGATAATCCATGTTATCCGCCATGATTTGAAAATGTTCCAAAAAAAAATCTTGTGTGTTTTAGTGGAAGCAAGGAAATCTGACTTCCTTGATGACAATGAAAAGATGTTCATTTCTGGGCAAACTACCCCTTTAAAGTCCCAGTGAAACCAAAAGTTTTTTGGGTGTTAGTATCAACATGTTAGTCTTAAGCTGCCTTTCCATTATCTCTGACGAACGACAAGCAACAGACCGGAAGTCATTCATTTCCAATGGAGAGTAGTGTGGGAGCTGCGTGGAGTTCCGATCATATGCGTATGTGCAAATTTCGGATCCGTTAAAATATTTTAACTTTTGCAGCTAGACCATATGCGACAGCCCGACTGGATGTGATGTATTCTATTAAAAACTATGAGCGTAAGGTTAGAATTAACAATATTTTGTTCACTTTAACATTATTCTTTAAACACAGTTTCTGTAAAATGGTGCTTTAGAATAATTGTGGCAGAAATAATTATTTTATAATTATTAAATCATTATTTATGTTGATTAGCCCCATAAAACCTACTGTTTTTATTGTGGGGGTCATTTGTGACGATACATTCATAAATTAATTATTCAAATCATTAATTTTACCATGGTGAATATGCCGAGGTGACGGTTGCTGCACGATCAGTTTGAAAGTACTGTGCGACTGCCACTAGGGGGAGAAATGAGACAGTCGTGTCTGAATGTCGTGTGCAAGGCGGCTTTAATGTTATCTATAAGCCAGCGTGCTCCAAAACAGTGACAAAATTCATGTTTACAAGATATAAGCATTCAAAACTTACAGTCTCTCACTTCCGCCAAAATTGATAAACCCCCTACACTATAAATAGACGTTGAAGTGCTGGCTGGGATCGGTCACTTGTTGTATTTTCTGTACGGTGAATGGCACGTAGTGCAATATATAGGGGATAGGGAACGATTCAGATAGTGTAAATATGCTTTACATAGGGGCAAAAGAAGTCTGGTTTTGCGCTATGTCACGCTAACTGACGAACCGCTCACACACAGTCTGTTCCAGTCCAGAGACATGATAGCAAGCAGCGGACCATATGCACGAGTTGGCACAGACCACAAAACATATTGGACTCTTTTGAATTCTACACAGAATGCTATTTTTTTTATAGCAATATGGATGAGATTGTGGCTGTCTTACCCTGTCAAATGTGGCTTTATCGAGCTCAATGGCTCTAGCCCAAGATGTGATATAAACGAACGCTATTAGCTAGGGATGCACCGATACCACTTTTCCCAGTACTCTCCCGGTATTTTATTTTTGGTACTTGCCGATATCGATATTTTCATTGCATTTGTACATTTTTAAAATATCGGGTACAAAAACCAAAACAGTATGTATAATGTTAATTGGTTAACTTCATTTATCAAATAGATACAGTCAAACCAAAATTTATTCAGACACCTTCAACATTTCAAAAGTGAAAGTGAAGTGACATACAGCCAAGTATGGTGACCCATACTCGGAATTTGTGCTCTGCATTTAACCCATCCAACGTGCACACACACAGCAGTGAACACACACACACTGTGAACACACACCCGGAGCAGTGGGCAGCCATTTATGCTGCGGCGCCCGGGGAGCAGTTGGGGGTTCGGTGCCTTGCTCAAGGGCACCTCAGTTGTGGTTAGGGCTGTAGCTATCGAATATTTTAGTAATCGAGTATTCTACCGAAAATTCTATCGATTAATCGAGTAATCGGATAAGAATAACTTTTTTCTTTATTAAAGAGCAATCCTAAATATACAAGAGAAAATAAGACTGGTCTCTTAAACTGAACAAGTAATTTGTTTCCTTTTTAGACAAATTTTATTTTTTATTGCTGAAATTGCATATATTAATAAAACTAAACCCATTTAGTGCATTTAATTGCCATATTACATTCAACATACAAATATATAAAAATCTGAAAAATTTCAAATTACTTTAAAAAAGGTAAACATAGTACAACCTAAAACTAAGACATAAATCAAAATAATAGTAATAAAAAAATTAAAATAAAACCTAAACATTGTGCAACTTAACTTTCAAGTTTCAGCCTAACTACAGCTCAGGCGTGACATGAGCCTTTACTGTCTTCTTAGAAGGCTTTGTGGCTTTTGTAAGGTGCAAAAATTAGTGGGCAGGAAGCTAACGTGGAACAAAAACAAGCGTCCATACACACAACATTTATTAACACATTTTTCAGCAACATAAATTTAAAGTTATTTGGAGAATAAACCTTCTTATGTCTCTCTGCATACTGGTGTGTGTGTAATCCTTTAAAGGAGCATGTGGTTGCAAACACAGTGCACTCTATGCAGTTACAGGGATGCACCGAAATGAAAATTCTGGGCCAAAACCGAGAATTCTGGATGTGCTTGGTCGAAAACCGAAACTGCTTTGTAATAATTATTTATTTTATTCAATAATATAAAGTAGTTCTGTAAGACTTTAATTTAACTCAATTTTAATGACACAGAATTTAAAAAACATAAGCCAATAAAATAACCACACTTTTATTGAAAGAAAATTGGACAGAAAATATATTAATATTAAATACCAATGCATTATTCTTTTATTCAGTTCTATGCAACAGAATCAGACATAACTGTTGTTGTTGTTTTTGACTAATTATCCAAATAATGTGTAGTTCTGCCAGCAGGGTTTTTCCTTTCTCAAAATGCGGAGAAGGTGGTACCATCCTGATCATGTGCACACCCTTCAAGTGGATGAAACAAACACTTTTTACACGCAACATATTTTAGGTGTTATTATAATTAGAGCTATGATTTAAAAAAAAAAGACAATTATAAAGTTATGTTTTATTTTCTCTCATCTAATGTTTTATTGTTATTTATTCTTAAAATAGCCTTATGAAATGTTTTATTTTTCCTCAGAAATTCTGTGTTGTGTATCTGCACAGCAAAAATATGTTGGGAGATTTGTCACCATGGGTGTTAGTACAGTCTAAGGTGTAAATACGCTGAGAAACTCTAATAACACTAGCTAGTGTTAATCCCCTAAAGTTCAACACCACAACTTTAACACTTTACTCTAAAAGTCCTTAACACTAGGATTTCAACACTGGAGATTTGACTGTGTGGTTATCATATGAAGGCATAAAAAAATAATTTTATTTATCTTTAAATTATTGAAAATTAAACTTTTTGGCAAACAAAGGGGATTTACTATTAAAATTAAAACGAAGAAATGTTGTGTCATCATTCCTTAAAAAATAAAAAGTTTTCATAATTTTAGTAGTAGTGGTAGTAGTAGTAGTAGTATGTATACATTGAACAATAGTAATATATTTCTGCTTCAATGTCTTCAAATTAAACCGGACTTTTATTTTGACGGTTTGCCGTGAATACCTTTAAATTTCTGTGTGTATATAATATGACGCTAGTTTTACTCAAATGAAACGGTGAAACGCTAATGAAGTGACTCTCAGAGCAGTTCTGGAGATGTTGTTCGTGTGTTTATGTCCTCATTGAGACGGCAGACGCTGAAATCACCGCGAGCGTCACGCGCGCTTCTGTGTGTGGTAAAGGAAAACGCACGTCTCTGCCATTCATTCATACAGAGATATGATCGCGTAATGAGTTAATGATCATCAGATCGCGTAAATTAGTGAGAAATTATGATTCTGTGTACAGAAATATCAAGTAAACGTGTAAAAATATAAAAACCCTGGCAAGCTATTATTATCAGTGCATGTGAGCAGAGAGCATAGCAGGGAGCAGATCAGTGAAGGAGATTTGACCAGCGTTGCCCAGTACAGCTGTACTACAGCATGTCACAGCACGGTAACGCTACTGCAAACAGGAACAAGTATACTACATAGAAATTTCTTATAACGCGTTATTTGAGCGGACTTAGCTTTTCCGGTGAGCATGAGCGGTAAATGAGCAGAATGAACAGTGATAGCGAATACCTTTAAATTTCTGTGTGTATATAATATGACGCTAGTTTTACTCAAATGAAACGGTGAAACGCTAATGAAGTGACTCTCAGAGCAGTTCTGGAGATGTTGTTCGTGTGTTTATGTCCTCATTGAGACGGCAGACGCTGAAATCACCGCGAGCGTCACGCGCGCTTCTGTGTGTGGTAAAGGAAAACGCACGTCTCTGCCATTCATTCATACAGAGATATGATCGCGTAATGAGTTAATGATCATCAGATCGCGTAAATTAGTGAGAAATTATGATTCTGTGTACAGAAATATCAAGTAAACGTGTAAAAATATAAAAACCCTGGCAAGCTATTATTATCAGTGCATGTGAGCAGAGAGCATAGCAGGGAGCAGATCAGTGAAGGAGATTTGACCAGCGTTGCCCAGTACAGCTGTACTACAGCATGTCACAGCACGGTAACGCTACTGCAAACAGGAACAAGTATACTACATAGAAATTTCTTATAACGCGTTATTTGAGCGGACTTAGCTTTTCCGGTGAGCATGAGCGGTAAATGAGCAGAATGAACAGTGATAGAGCAGAATATTGAACGGAGCGTCACGCGGCGCAGTGATGAGAGTGAACCCTGAACACTGCTGTGCGGCGCGGCGCGGCACATATTCTCGGCGGCCGAAAATTCAGTGCATCCCTAGTAAATAAAACTAAAACGATTCTTCGAAGCACAGGAATTTGCCTCGATGATTTTTTGTATTCGAGTTACTCGAGGAATCGTTTCAGCCCTAATTGTGGTATTGAGAGAGCGCTGGACAGTCACTCCCCCCACCTACAATCCCTGCCGGCCCGAGACTCGAACTCGCAACCTTTGGATTACGAGTCCGACTCTCTAACCATTAGGCCACGACTTCCCCTCACATTTCTCACATTTCTCACATTATCACAGTTTATTCGCTATAGTTTAGTTTATGGTAATAAATTATAAGAACTCAGAGTTAAACTTTGTCAGAACAAATTCAGCTTGATAATGTCAGATAATTTTGATAGAAAGGTATGTGATGGATTACAATCAACCTAAATTATTCAGACAGCTGTTAGTATGACAATATTTACACAACTATCAGTACTTTGTCGGGCAACCCTTGCCTTACTGACAGCCTGTAGTCTCCTGGGCATGCTGTTAACCAGGTTCATGCAAACCTGAACTGCAGTTTTTTTCCCAGACTCGGTTTCAATCATTTTTGGTTCCAAATTTGTATCAATTTTATTGGTAGTCCACTTTATGGAAGAATTTTTGGATATGTCACAGTTTACTTTATTTTGCTATCCTCACTTACATAAATGAACTATAGTGTCCTGCACCCACTAGTAAAAAAATATTAAAATTATATTTAATCTCTGAATAATTTTTGGTTTGTCTGTATATCTTTTGGTTATTTTCACACTTAACTATGCACATTAAAACGTATTTTACAAGTTTGTTACTTTCACTGTTTCTTTTTTTGTTCTATGGTACATCATCTTTAATTTAATAGCATTAGAGCTGCTCCATTGCAGTGGCTTTGTACTGTAATCACACGCTTTGCTGTAATAATGCAGGGAATCACTCGTTACAAATCTCCTAACTTTGATATTTTCAGAAATAGAAGTCGCATTATTCTTTTTGTGAAACTTAGAAAACTGGCTTTAAAGATTTTTATTTGTACAGAAAAAATTATTATAGGTTGGACACTGGGAATCTGGCAATTAGATGTTTTAATGAAAATGATCTCAAACTTGATTTTTACCACTATATTGATATTGTCTGTGTGAGATGTCACGCCAAGGCAAAAGGCACTAACTTCCACATTATATAGGGTGCTGATCACCATTTACAGAATCATTTTAGTAACATCTGTATAAAATCTGGTGATCATTGGCTAGGCTATAACATCTAGTAATGTGATTTAGTTTTTTTTTTCTGACCGTAACAACCAGACAAAAAGTTAAACGTGAGTGGATACCGTCTTGCAACCAATTTATTTGCAATGTTCGCTAACATTAAAGGATGCAAGACATACTTAGCCTATTGTTTTTACATCGAACTAAATTAAAATAGCTTAACCTATAAGAACGACTTGTGGATTGATGTGAACGCTAGCAGGAATAATTCTCAAAATGATTGTGAATTAAACATCTCCGATAACGTTCATTGCAGTGGATTTTATTGAATTACGAGAAAAGGTTGGAAAAGGATTTAATTGCGAACAGTTATTGATTTTATGTGTGATACCCTATCACGGCATTTGAGTCCTCATGTACAGAAGTGTGCAGCCCCAGACTGACAGCTGGCACTGAGTGAATAATCTGCATTATAATAAGAAAAAAAAAACTTTAAAGATTATTTACGATTAATTATTGTTGCCAAGTTATCTAGTCGTAGCTTGCTTACAGTGCTTTGTTATATGGATCAGTTTGTTAGATCGCGATCTATCTAATTTGTTTGTCTAATGAAGTGTCGACAGATGTATAAAAGTACACAAGTCACACCGTAATTTAAACGTGGCAGACTTTAATGGACAATAAAACAAACGAACGAATGCAAACAAATGCAGAGCACCGTAACCTAATTTGAGTTAACAACATTCATGTTTTTTACAGTCTATGGTCCCGCCCTGTCTTCCTGTTTCAGTTAAACTGACGTCAACACATAGAATAACGGTGCGTGTTTCAAGGCACTTCAGTGGACCTTTAAGTGGCATAGATTCAGTATCACATATACTGTACAAAGAAAATAATTCAGTAACACTTTAGTATAGGGACCAATTCTTACTATTAACTAGTTGCTTATTAGCATGCCTATTAATAACATATTGGCTGTTGATTAGAATGCCCAATGCCTAAACTTAACAACTACCCTACTAACTATTAATAAACAGCAAATTAAGAGTTTATTGAGGCAAAATTCATAGTTAATGGTTTGTATAAATAGCAATAATTGGACCTTAAAATAAAGTGTGACCAATAATCCCAAACTATGCCACAGAAGAACGGTTGAAGTATTTTTTTCCATAACATTGAAGTTGATGGGGACCATTAACCATTTGGTTACCCATATGCTTCAAAATATCTTATTATAATATAAAATATCTTTTATTTACAAGTTGAGGGTGAGTAAATCATGACAGAATTTACATTTTAGGGTGAAATATCTCTTCAAGAAACAACCCTGTAGTGTCTTATTATTCTTCTGGTATTATTATTGATTGAGTTTATCAACATGACTGCATTGACTGACACAATCGGATGAAAACAGCACTTGAACTGAATTAAACTGGATGATGGGACTATTGTTTTCTGTGGAGCTGTTTTACATCAACACTGGTGTTGAACTGAACTGAATCAGCACTGAACTGACTTGAATTGAATGACAACATTGCTTATAGCTTATTAAATTCACACTGTTATGTTATCTGAACTGACTTTAGCTAAATAATGACACTGTTGTCTTTTAGAGCTGCTTTCAAGCAGAATCTGAACTGTCTCCATAGCTGAGCTTCCATAATTAATTCTGCTGTTTTCTTGTTTATCTCTGTGAAGCTGCTTTGACACAAACTGTACTGTATAAAGCACCACGGAAATAAAGGTGACTTGACTATTCTAATTAGATGATTGATTGAATTTAAGATTTTAGGTGCTACAAACATTTAATGAGGTTAATTTGGTAAATTTATATTTAGATTTGTAAATATAAACCCTTAGATATGTAAAAAATGCCCAGGCACAATAGAATTTGAAATAATATATACAATTTGTACCTGAGGGGTGAGAAGCTGAGGCACTTGAGCACGTAGAGTAGGCTGGGCGGAGCTAAGAGGTGGCACTGGTGGCTGAGGGGGCGGGGCCTGCTGCTGCATGACCCGAGTTTGTGCTGCTCCGTTAGTGCCAAACATTCCATTCTGCATCTAGAAAAAAAAGAGAGTGGGGGTGGGGATCAATACAAATGAAATGCTTTTATATACTCTAAATGGTTGGATGCACTTAACGAAAAAAATCAGATCAATTTCAGCACAAATTTAACAAAATCTCTCTTACAATGCAGCCTCTTAAAAAACAACAACAAAAAAAGTGCTTTTAAAATTGACTTGAACGCAACGTCAAATTATCCTGTCACTTTCAGATTAAAATTAAAAAAATTAAAACAAATAAATAAATATTCATTTCATATAAATAAACCATATATGGAATAGTCAGTCATGTTTCAGTGTTTAGATATCTTTAATTATAAATGACAAATAACTTTAATTCACCACTCCAGCCTTAGTGGCTTTTTAATAACACTTAAAAAAAAAATTAAAATACAAAATAAGGAGTAGGGCATTATACCAGACAATGCAGCTTCATAGTTACCAGAGCAGAGCAACTCGTGCGCTATGTCTAGGGCTGGGTATCGTTCAGAAATTTTAGATATCGATATCGATACTGATACAGATACCGATACCGATACCGATACCTTGACTTCGATACCGGTTCCTGAACGATTTTTTGATACCAATTTTAACAAGATTACATTATCTAAAAAAAAAAAAAATTAAAAGATTTTTCAGCTTGATGTTTATACAGACTCAAAGACTCATCTACTGAGTCACTGCACAAAGAAACAAAATGTAACCAACACAATAAATCAGTGCAAATAGTTTTAATAAAGCTCAAACAGTCTTCACTTTACACATCTGTTAGGCTACATTTACACTAGCACGAGTTCGTTTTAAAATGCATAGCTCAGACAGAATCATCATTTCTATTCATTTTCCATTGATTTACTGATGAGCATTAGCAGCTTCCAGTGCTGTCTGCCTGTGTTCTCTCTCCCATGATCGTTGTTCTGACCCAGAGGTAATAACATATTTCAGCAAAATGGCCAAAACACACATTAGACGGCAAATGGAAGTAATTACAAACACTCAATGGTGGTTTAAAGTAAGATTTGAGTAAAAGCCGAATATAAATCTTATTTATTGTTTTATGTAGCATAATGCAACAGTGTGCATGAACGGTCACGCAACACGCGCTTTCGGTTGTGTAGTATGAACGGACATCTACATATGATCGGAACTCCACGCAGTTCCCGCACTACTCTCCATTGGAAATGAATGACTTTCGGTCTGTCGCTTGTCATTTGTAGGAGAAAAAGGTGGCATGAAACGCAGTGATGATGAGGATCATTTTCATTTTAAAACAAAAACGCACCAGTGTAAATGTAGCCTTACATCTAAGGGGGTTGGGATGTATTCACACAACAGCTTCACGCATGAGCCACATCTCTGAGTATAATGGGTGTAAACTATTAGGTGTGTTCGACTTGACACGGACCGACTGTGCAGACTGATCGGTGTATTAGGCTGCGTTTACACTGCAAGTCTTAATGCACAAATCCAATCTTTTGACCCTTCTGTTTACATTCACTTTAGACACGACTGGTATCCGATATCTGCGTTTACATTAATTCCCACCCAAAAGGATTGTCTGCAGTGATCGCTTTACTATGCACTAAAGTACTACTTTTCTGCGATTTAGTACAATAATTAAATTTAGCTGGTATCACGTCTATACTTTTAAGCCTCCTGCCATTGTTTACATCTGTTCAAAATCACGACATTTAAAAAAAACAAACTTTACCGCTGTTAGAGTGTTGTACGGAGAGAGACTGTGTGTGTGTGTGTGTGTGTGTCTGTAACACACTCGCGATCTCTCTCTCCTTCTGTGTATGTGCACACATCCTCGTACATCACCGCTTCAAACTGAATCCGGGAAAGGTGAACATTCCTGCATCATAATTTGGACTAAAAGATGAATGTGTAGAAAGTGAGCGTGTCTCCAAAAACCTTGCTGAGCTGCAGGTTTAATGACTGCTGCTTAATTTTTATTTATTTATTTACAGAAATTATGTTTTGATTATGGTTTTGATTATTGAGTTAGGCTCACTTAAGTGACTGCACTTAATTTAATTAAGAAGAATTCAATTATTTATTTTAATTATTTAGATTGACATGTTTACTGTTCCAAAATGTTCTATATGTTTCTTAAAAATAAAATATATTGTGTTCAGTAGAATTTTTTTTTTGTTTTTTACCCAGACATTTAAAAATAACATATTTTAGAGCTGTAATTGCAATACCGTGATACTGTGAAATTTTTATCTACGGTTATCATACCGTGAGAATCTCATACCGGCCCATGCCTAGTCAGATGTGAGCAAAAAATCTGATTTTTTTTTTGTGCCAGTGTAAACGCAGCTTTACAGTACTGCTAGAGATATAGAAAGTAGACTGCTCCGTACGCTTTCCAATCGCTCTCGTGGATGTCAAACACTGATGGATCCGCGCCGCTTCTAGTCGAACACACCTAGTGCTGCAGGCTTATTGGCTCACTGACATTGATGAGATTAACCCCTCAAGTATCAAAATTTGGTATCGAACGACAAGACATTTTTCGATACTCGATGGTATCGAGGCAATTCGGTCAGTGCCTAAAAAGTATCGAACTCGATACCCAGCCCTAGCTGTGCCTATGTCCTTTGCAGAGATCTCACAAACACTCACCTGTCTGTTGTTCAAGTTTTGCATGGACAGGCCAGAGGAGACCCCACCCAATCCGTGGCTCGAGAGGCTGCTATTGGCCAGTGGGAGCTTGAGGCCAGGAGAAGGCATAAACGGTGAGGTTGAAGCATCATCTGACAGCCTACCGTCCTGAGAGACCAGAAAATGTTGCAAAAACTAGTTGTAAAATGTACCTAGATCAAATTTCTCTCTACTCCAGTCCAGAAAATTCCTTGGGCTTTTTCCAAAAAAACCTATACCTTGTCCAGGAAGGGGGCACGATCCAGTGAGGGGTCTTTGGAGAGGTTTGTGGGTCGGCACAGTATGGGCTTATTCATTCCATTACTGTAGTCTGACATGCCCATCCCCCGTTTGTCCAGTTCAGTTTTCTTCTCCAACAAAGCACCTGAGGAAAGGCAAGTACATAATCAGTGTTCTAGACCAAGAATCATATGACTCACGGCATGTCTGTCTGCTGTTATGGGTAAACTTCAAAGTGCACTACATACTCATGGCCTGATCCAGATTCATATTGTTACTCTTTAGAGCTTCTTCTGCAGGATCCTTCTGTATCAGGTAAAAGAAAAATAATTGTTATGCTAAAAATATTTATTTTACATATGTTGTTAATGACTTAAGCAACGCTTTTTTTCAGAGTAAATTTTTATGTCTTTAACATACTGGAAAACCCATATCTGTAAGCTGCTTGATAAGTCTGGTCATAATCCAAACATCATCCTGCTTGTTGGAGATCTTGCACTGTAATGAACAAACAATAGCAATATTACATATGATATGTGTGTGTGTGTGTGTGTGTGTGTGTGTGTGTGTGTGTGTGTGTGTGTGTGTGGTTTCTTAACCACACAGTAAGTACGTGACATGACATTACACAACAGAGCACACATGGCTTAAAATGGCTTACCCTTTGTGGGCCCTTCTTGGATTGACCCCAGGAGTTACAAGAGGAGTCTTGGGATGTAGGACTGTTCCACATGTCACCATCATCAGCATCCCATTGGCCAGTGTTCATGCCAATCTCTTCCCCTCCTGATCCCCAGCCATCTTGCATAGATTTGGGACCTGGCAAAACACCAATGGACAAGACTGCTCATAATCAAGGGTGTAACCAGCATATACATTTTAATTTAAAGCCTGAACGATTTTTCGATTTGCTGATTTTATCGGCTGATATGAGACTGTCGCAGATATATTTGCATTGGCGTATATCCCACAGATATACATTTTTTACAGAACATATAACGCAGATAAAATGCTTGTAAATGGTGTAATTACGTAGTTTGTCCACAAGCAGAGGAAAGCAATGCGTATGCGTCAATAATGGCGGAGGACTGTCCCCAGAAGAGAAGAAATTGTTGAATAAAGTCAATCTTTTTGTTTTCTTTGCGCAAAAAAAAAGTATTCTCGTAGCTTTGTAAAATTATGGTTGAATCACGGATGCCACATGGACCATTTTAACCACGCCCTTACTACATTTCTGTGCCTTGATCATGGTAGGACCCTTGCTGTCTATGGGAGGGTCAGAGAGCTCTCGGATTTCATCAAAAATATCTTAATTTGTGTTCCGAAGATGTACAAAGGCCTTATGGGTTTGGATCGACATGAGGGTGAGTAATTATTGACAGAATTGTCATTTTTGGGTGAACTGTCCCTTTAAAGGGTACCTATTATTTTTCAAGATGTAATATAAGTCTCAGGTGTCCCTAGAATGTGTCTGTGAAGTTTCAGCTCAAAATACCCAAAATATCATTTATTGTATAATTTTGAAAATGCCTATTTTGAGTGGAAGCAGAAACATGCTGTTTCCTTGCATGTCTCTTTAAATGCAAATGAGCTGCTGCACTCCATCCCCTTTTCCAAAATCGGCCTGCCTTTACATTCAAACACCTTTATTTTCCTGCCTTCTCATTCACATACGTTTATGTTAAAAACACGCATAAGTTACAAAAACACAGATGGTTATGTCTGTTGAGTTAAACAACTGAGAAAGAAATTGCATGTTTATATTAGATCTGTGCATTAAGTAGGGCTGCACAATTAATCAAATGTGATTGTCATGCGCATCTTGTCAGTAAAGCCGGTTCTGTGATCAGTAGTAAATCTCCATCACCTACTTTCAGATGGAGAAGCATTTACTACACAGAGCCGTGATTCTCTGACAAGCTACGCAAAAAAAAAAAAAAAAACGCAGACGATATAATTGTACGATTATGAAATCGAAGAAATTATTTGTGATAATGACAGTTGTTTGCGTAGCTTCTCAGTGAACTACGGCTCAGTGTAGTAAATGCTGCTCCATCTGAAAGCATGTGAAAATACCACATTTAATAACATGTTTTTACTCACTTCATAACGTCAGTCGAGTGTTTGAAATAAATCTTTCTGTGAGATGATGTGGCTTCTTACACAGAATAATGCACGCAACATATTTCATAGTATTCTAAGCAATGATAAAGGCTATGTCGATTAGCATTGCATTATTATATATTTTATTATTTCAGATAAACCATATATTGCCATAGTCGTGTGTTTATTAGTCACGTTGAATCAATGAAAGCATTTAAATCTTCTGTTTATTCAGCAATCGCTATAGAGATTTCCTGGGTTTCTTTTGCGGGGGCGTATTTGGAGTTTCCGCGTGAGTGCGCCCTCTGGCCTTCGGATGGAGATTTACTACTGATTACAGAACCGTGCTTCACTGACAAGATAAGCATGACAATTGCAGCTTCTGTCTAATCCCGATTTCGATTTAATTTGATTTATCGTGCAGCCCTAGTATTAAGTGAAAGCAGTGTAATATACAGTACCTATACCGCTGTCTATGCTGTTAATATGACCCAAAAAATAAAATAAAAGCAAAAAAAAAAAATCACACTGCTCTGGACTGAATAACATATATAGCTTCAATAAGAAGATACTTCTTACTTGAATGCTGCTTTTAAAGGGTCATGAAACCCCGTTTCAGCACTGGTTAGTTCTCACCACAGTTTTAAAAAACACTAAAAAAGTGGGCATTGTGCGCTGCGGAGCGGAGGGGGAAGAGGGGAGACAGACAACACACACAGCTTCAGGTTCAGACAGTTTCATTTCACTTCCATCGAGTTAAAAACAAATAAATGCACAGCCATTTGCACTCTGTATCGAAAACATATATAAGAACGCACTATTGCACCTCTGATAACTTTTAAGGCTTATTCTGCGGCGTTTATATATGCCTTTTGATGGGTTGTGTCACGAAGCTGTAAAAACAGTTATACTTACTAAGTGAATGAATCGCATTTGTACCGATTGATTCACTCTTATTACAAAGCAAAAACAAACGCTCTCCTTCGATCCATGAATGTTTCTCTCAGTTAATGTGCCCGATCTCACAGTCTGAAGCGTCTGTCATAGCAAATCAACACATGCTGCTGTGAATAATTAAGCGAAGCGTCTACTCATTGGATAAGAACACGAGTCTCATGAATAATTTAATAGATATCGACGCATCATCATTGTGACGTCAACACGATGTAGATTTTAAACCCGGAAGATGGAAATAGCGCAAAAAAGATTAAAATTAACCAGTTTTCTCCAACAGTTAAAATGATCGGATGCTAACATTGTCTTTTATGATGTGCAACACAAACACCACTGCTAAAATCTCAGAAAAAGTAGTCTGGGGTTCATGACCCTTTAAATGCTCTAGCATGAAGATAAATATGGCGGATTGTGTGCGGCTCACTCAGGGCAGTGTCTCGGCAGTGTCCGTCAGAAGTCATAGGTGGGGCTTGTAAAATGTGAGGTCATATTTTAGGGTCTCTGTGATTAGCTTGCTCAGAGATACTGCTTATGATTTATGAGGATTAAAAAAAGGAGCAGATTTTTATGATTTTATGGTGGTTGTGTACACCAGTGTTGGGTAAGTTACTTTCAAAAAGTAATTAATAATAATAAAAAAGTCATTAATTACAATTACTAATTACATCATTAATATTGTATTTAAATTACTTTACTAATTACTCTGTCTGAAAAGTAATTTAGTAACTCAAAAAGTAACTTAATTATTCAAATCGCTAATTAGGTTACATCTTAAAATCCCTATAAACCTTAAAGCATAGACAATAGAAATTAAACTCTTTATTCTTTCAATTTGAGTCAAACATAGAATAGTTTAGCCTTTTAGCTTTAAAACAACTGTAATACTTAAACATTTTTATAAAAAAAATAACCTTCTTTGGTTAACAAATAGAAATACTCTGACAAATATCTGAATAACAAAAAAGCTTAAGAAAAGTTAAACAATACATTTCAGTTTGGCAAGATGTTCAGGAAAAGCCCAACTAGTAAAATTCGTACAGGTTTATGTAAAAATAACACATTAACTAATGTAGGTAAGATTAAATTATGGGACTTTCTATAAACATATTTCTCAAGTCAAGTATTCGCTGAGTTTGTGATGCGTAGAGAGTTGCTCACAGAGACGTGGACGGCAGAAAGCCCACCCTTTGTTTTGTTTATTTTACAAAAGTACAATGTTTTGTCGTTATTGTCAGTATACACAAATAAAAGTAGGCCCTTTTTAGATTCAACTGATTTTAGTCTTATCTGTATCTGAGTATTTAAGGTTTCTCTGTGAATCAGGAAAAACTGAAAGTGAAAGTGAGGATTAAAGACGCTGTATTCAATTTTATCTTTAGACTGTAAATTTAGATTTCAAATTCAATATTGATTTTATAATTGTTGAAATTATTTACAGTATGTAACACAAGTACTTTGTAAGTAACTGTAATTAAATTACCTAAAAATGAAATCCCAATAATCCCTTACTTTACTTTTTCAGTGGATACTTAGTAATACGTTAAGGCCGGGACACACCGAGCTGATGGGCGGCTGACGGTAAGCGAAGGTTGGGCTAGTTTGTTTGGTATGTTCCACTCGTCAGGCTCACATCAGCGGCAGTTTGCCCAATTCAACATGTTGAATCGGCGTCGGGGCCATCGGCGAGAGGGAGAACTCTGATTGGATATTAAGTTTAGCGAACAAGTCAGTGCCCGAGAATTACAGTGAAAGTGATGAAAATGAGTACGTAAATGAAGGCGGTACAGACAGAAGGCTGTTTAAATATTACGTGATCTTTCCCAATCATTCTAATACAAGAATGTTTTCATAACGACATGTGCCACTTAAAATGATTAAAGTTATCAATGTTACTGATATTCAAAATAGTAAGCAAGCGCTGCTTTGTTTACGTTTCGTATATCTGCATTTATCTCGGTTTCTCCTTTTGAATGACGAATATATACTATTGAAAGCTGCTGAAATAGATAGTTAATTCCTCTCACGCATGCGCAGAATGCATGTCACGGCTTGATGTGTTCCGGCCTGTACACCTAACACTGGTGTACACACACTGCCAACCCACATTTCAAACAACATGTACAAGTTAATTTTGCATAATAGGTGCCCTTTAAAGGTGAAGTATGCAATTCCTGTGGCACCAGGATCACCAACTGAAACTGCAAACATAATGACAGTTTTCAAACAAGCTTCCCAAATACTTCCCCGTTATGTCACTGGTTGGATAAACAGATAGCCCTGCCTCAAACCCACGCCACTGGTTGAGTCAGTGTTTGCTTGTAAGGCTGGTTGAGATGTTCAAGCAAACAGAGCAATTTTTTTTTTAAATGCCAGAGAGCCACAGAATTTATATTTAATAATACAAATAACTTCAAGTTGTCTCAGCATGTAACATGGTATAGCATGAAGTATTTATCATAAAAAATACAAACTTCAAATTTACAGTGAGGTAACGCAATCAGTACTTGATTTATTCAACCACCAGAGGTCAGTGTAGTTTAACTTTATCATCAAATGGCAACAAAAAGGAATATGACATACATATTTGAATACAGCACATTTAAGTATCAACAATGTCTTAGTTTTTAAACTTCTATTATAGCGAGTGCTTTAATATGAAAAGGTTTCTTTATTTCATTACCTTCCTGACAGGAGCCTGATCCAGCAGGTGCATTTCCTCTGCCATAAGGTCCACTGGAGTCATGGCCACCTTCACCCCATCCCCCACAGCCCCTCGAGGACTGGCCCCAAGCTGAAGTTCCATTGTCCACAGAAGAGTTAGAATTGGCTGGCTCGCCCCATGAAGAGGGTTCTGAGTTTGGCTGTACATTAGGGAGCTCTCCCCAGCCTGGTAATTAAAATACAGAAAGTAAAATGGGTTTTTATGTCCAAATAAACAATAAATTATCAAAATTGTATCAATGATCAAAATAATTGTCTTATTTGTTTTGTATAATACAAAAGAAGCTTAACAGATTAAGTGCACTACATCAAATAAAGTCATCAAATTATTACTAACTGAAAATTTGTAGCACAAACAGACACTAATGATACACTGCAATAGAGAAATAAAGAAATTATGGGTCAAGATCTCAGGAATATGGACAAATCAGACTTTAAATTTCAATATTAAAAAAAAAAATATCCCACAGTGTTGCCAGAGTTAGACAAAAAAAACCTTCCTAATGATAACAGGGCGTCTAGGCCTAGAACGCAGCAGTCATAGGCATTTAATTCCTGGCTCAAACCTAAACCAGCTGGCAGGGGAGGGGCAGCAGAACACACACTTAGGCATCCTAACTGGTGGAGGGGATTTTTTTTTTTTTTTTTTTTTACAGTGGACAGAGATGACACTAACCTTGACTTTGAACAATCAGCATATTTACTAATGTTTGCCAGATGTACAGAGGAATAAAATTAGCTAAAATTAAGAGAAAAATATATGCATTCTCTTACCTGGGTTCACCACGGGCATTCTGTTAAGAGGAGATTCACCTTGATTGGGTGATCCATTGTTGTTGCTACCACTGACATGGTTCTGAGCGGGAGCTTGGCTGTGGTGTTGGTGAGGCTTGCTATTGTTGTTTGGCCCAGTGAGGCTATTACTGTTGCCACTGTTGCTGGTTCCTGGATTATTTTGGGAGTTATTCCTGTCCCACATGTTTACACTCTTGCTGTAAGCACTGGGGTCACCCCAGGTGGAGGTCCCATCATCAATTTCCATTTTGCGACGAATAGAAGAAGGAGAGGGTTCTTCCCAGCCTGTGGCCTCATCTCCCGGCTCCTGTCGCCCTCCTGATGCCCAGCCAGAGTTGCTCTGTTTCACAGAATTTGGGCCGCCCCATGATCCTATGCCTCCAGCTCCACCGTTGCCACATGTGGATTCCTGAAGTTTTCCACCCCAACCTTGGGCTGAACCATTGGAATGTTGAGCATCACCCCAATTACCACTCTGTGCTGGTGCTGCTTTACCCCATCCTCTCTGGGTTTCTTTCCAGTTTCTGTTGTCAGGGTCCCAAGAGGAACTTCCAGAGCCATTCTTTCGCATTTCTGAAGGGTCACCCCACTCTCCACTGTTCCCACTGCCACTACTTCCCCAGCCAGAGGAAATTTTGGTTCCATCACCCCAACCTTGTGTTTTCTTCTGAGAAGTACCATCATCCCAGCTAGGGGACTTTTCCTCAGCCCAGGATTGGCTATTACAGCCATTGGTATTGGGACCTTCAGAAACAGGATCACCCCAGCCACATTGGGATCCATTGGGAACCTTTTTATTTGCAGGAGGTTCCCCCCATCCACTTTTAGGCTGAGAAGAGGCTGAGACTGATCCTCCCCAGCCTGCGTTTGGTATGGCTCTGCAAGATCCCTCACTTTTGCTTGTCTCCATTCTAGGAGGTACATTGAGGTTGGGACTGGCACATCCAGGAGGAGGTGGTACAGGTCCAACTGAAGGTGTGTTGGAGGAAGACCCCCAGACCTCAGTCCCTGGACCATTCTTTTTGTCTGGACTTTCTTCCATTTCCCAAACAGTGTGTTGGCGAACTGGAGTCTGTCCCCAGCCTGTGTTGCAGAGGACACGTGGGTCCAAGTCCTGCCTCGGGAGCAAAGGGGCTAAATCATCACTTGAAGACCTCTCTCTTCTTCTTGGGTGGCCCTCACTACTGTCCCTGCTGCCCTCACTTGCTGGAGTATCAGGGCCCCAGGAACTCATATGTTCCTGGGAAGGACCATCATTTACATCCCATCCTGTACCTTCAGTGCTTGGTTGTTTGCCCCAGTCACCCCAGCTGCCACCACTGCTAGCTCCTCCCTGCCCCCAAGAGGAGACGCCTGCAGAATCCCAGCCTGAGTCCTTTGATTCTCCATTTTTGGCATCGCCGTTGCCCCAGAAGGCAGTTCCATCTTCGCTGGCAGGTTCAGTAGGTGACTGACTGAGGTTTCCTCTCCAGCTGTTCACTGGACTCATTGGCTCTGGTTTAGTGTTATTTGGTCCATCAGTTTTAAGGTTAGGAGGTTTCATGTTGAAAGATACATTTGTGGGTGACTGATGCTGTTCTGGAACATCCGGGTTGCCCCATGCACAGTCCCCTACAAGGTTTCCATTGACACAACCAATGCTACCATTTCCATTGGTGCCATGAGGTGGTGCCACTCCTCCTTGGCCACACATACTGAGCGAAAGTGGATTTGAGCAAACCATGCTACTAGGGCCTGACCCTACTCCAGGACCCTCATGTCCAAGTGCTGGCCAAGCAGCAGGGTTGGCACTGGGATTTAGGTTCAGATTAGAGGTACCCCAGTTGGACTGTCCTCTACTGCCCATGGACAAGTCAATCTTGCCCTCTGCGACCCAGCCCCTGGTAGGGCCACTTTGACTAGAGACCATACTAGAAGAGAGATTAATGCTGGCTTTGCTGATTGGGTAATGACCCTGCTGGCTAGCTCCTGTAGCCATAATAGTGCTGCTACTTTTGCTGACGACCTCTGATGTGCGTTCAGTGTTCAAGGTGCATTCTGGTGTCTGGTGGCTCTTGCCGTATGTATTGGAAGGCCAAGTGTCAGTGTCGTTACAGTTAATAATCACTTTATCCCGGTTGCTGCTGTTGCTTTTGCTGACTGGGATGCTCCAAAGACAATTTTCATGCTGGGCTCCCAGTCCACTTTGATGGGGAAGTCCTGTAAACAAATACACAGGTTGTATTTTATTATAGCAAAAAGAGATAAAAATATACATGACACCATTTATCTTAAAATAAAACCAAGGGACATTCTTTTTTATTTTCATTTTAGCATCTCCATCACTAAAAGTGAAGCTGAGGTGGAACAGTGTTCATTTACTGGAATAAAACCAAGCCCATCATTCATCATTCCTTGTGGTCTGCCAAGTCCTCACAAAAATTAAGCTTCACCAACATGTTCCACGGATACTCAAGAGGATGCATACTAAACCAATATGTACACGTTTCTCTCTCTCACACACACACACAGCTTTACTTCTTTCCAGCTATAATCAATCATGAGCCAGCAGGTAATCGATGGTGTGTAAATTATGGCAGAGAGCAGAAAGAGGGCATTGATCTAGAATGCAAAACCAAATGCACTCTTCACAACCACTGAGAATGTTCCTTAGAAACAGTACGCACATGTATTATCCACCCTTAAAGGGGCATGTGGCAGCTATATGATTCACTGCATAAATCAAAAATGGTGCCCATGACTAACCTAACGTTTAGTTAATAACATATTTAAAGTGTTTTTATTCATTTCCTTGGTGAGTGCCTTCTTAAGCAACCAGTGTATTCTTTGTAAATGAATTTGCTCATTAACTAGAATGAGACTAAGACTTTAAAAATAATGCCAGCTCAAATAGATGTGGGGTTTATGATATCGCCTGGCCACAATACTGCCCAGTGCCTCATAATGCAGTTCTTCCATCTAACTTATCCCCTCATTTTGCACAGCCTTATCACACAGGCTATAGTGCATTTCAACATCAACCATGCAACCACTGCTTAATTTTGCATTATGAACAAAGTAAGAAATGTCATTAGATTGACTTGGCACCACTGGGACAACTGCAACATTTGAATAATCTGACATCTTAAGTGTAGTGTTTTCATACTAACAGAAAGGCTGAATAAGCCTTTCACCAAACGCTGATATGTTTGTTGAACAACAAGTCAAAAATAGAGATTCTGATAAGAAAGAAACCAAATGTTTCTTTTTTTTCTTTTTGATGGAGCTCAGACAATCCAGCGACTTATTTTCCTGTAGCCAGCCGCTCTCAGGGACGCCATTTTATCAGAGCTGAAATGCAGCCAAGAGAACAAGTCTGCTGTCTACAAGTCTGTCTCTCTCGCTTTCATTCCCTTTTTCACTTTCTCCTCACACACCCTCCTCTGCTTGCTCTCGCTATTAGTCACATTCTCTCCCTACAAAGAGAAAGCAAGAGAAAAAAGGCTGCATGATAAATTAATCACACATAAGGCAGAGGCTTTTTCCTTTCACTTTATTACTTGAGCATCCTGGACTAAACAAAACAAAACAAAACAAAATAGAAGACAGGAAGTGGGCGTTTTTATACCTAGAAAGTGGCTCCACATTACTAGCCTCAAAAAAGTGAGATAAAAATGTTGTGACCATGCAGCTACTGTCTAAGAGTCTTTATGCAGCATGCTGCGCTGCCTGGAGTACCTCTGTCTTAAATGGAACATTAATTTGCTGAACAATTATTTGTGTTTCTGTTTTTCATCCTGGTGAATGCCCAGAAAGTTTCCAACTTTGGAAAATAACAGCAGATCCGAAAGAAAAGAAAAAAAAAAACTGAGATGTTTACCTACCAATTTTGATTTTCTTAAAACATTTGCTTTAATACATTCTACAATTACAGCTTTCCAGTGCCAGACTTTCTCTAGCCAAAGTCTCAGTGACGTAAAAGACTGTGCTTTTGTCTGAAAATAACTTCCTTTCATACTAATTCTGTTCTTTGGATCAAAGGCCTCACTTCTTCCCAAGAGCGGAATGGCAAACATGTTTTAAAAGCTCATCAGTCATGTTTTCCACTTTTCCAAGTCAGATCACAGTGTTCTTTTAGAAGGGCGCTGAGAGAAAGAAGAAAGAAATAGACTGAGTGACAGAAAGAAAAAGAAAGAGAGAGAGAGAGAGAGACCCAGACGGGTATCAGTTGGGGAGACACTGTGCTAATGAAGCCACAGAGGGGGATGGCATGTGAGACAGGGACTACCTCTAGTTTAGACATGTATGAGATCATATCTGTAGCATAACTCTAGCACCACCCTGCTAATTTAGCATGTTCATGCCTTTATACCTCTCAATGATGCCTGTTCTATAACAAAACTAATCAAATCTAACTGCATAACTACAGCATACAGCACTTATATTGACAAATACCACAATTGTAATTTGAACTGTTAAATGATATACATTTAACATTTCATATTTCTGTTGCTTTAAATATCTTAAAACTAAAGAACAAAAAGGTATTAAAATCACAATGAAAATGCAGCTCTCAAAACATGTTCTGCTACCAAGAACTGGAACTCTTTCAGCTGACCCAAAAGAGGAGAGGCACATGGACTTGAAAGTGGACTTAGATCCTTTTTTTGTGTTCGCTTTAGTTGTAATATTGTCTCCATCTACTTTCCAAGCACAGATTTGTTTATTTATTTATTATTAACATGCTGTGCTTTTGTTTGCACAGTACAGCCCTCTCTGGAAGGACATCTTTGACAGTTGAGATCTTTTTTGTCCAGTTACGACATTTACATTTATGCATTTAGCAGACGCTCTTATCTAAAGCAAATTACATTGTACTCTAGGTATACATTTGATGAGTTCTTGCTTTCCCTGGGAATCAAACCCATGACCTTGCCATTTCTAGCACCACTCTCTGTTTGAGCTACAGGAAGGCTGCATTTGTCAATTAAGATGCAGAGTCAAAATGGCCAAACTTAAAAACCCATAGAAAGACAACTGACTGTCTTTGAATGCAGCAATATATCTTATGTAAATACTCCACAGAAATGTGTCTGATCAGGGTCAGGTATAAACAAAACCACATAGGGCTTCTCTAAGACTGATTTATTTACTAATTATTATTAAAGGGAAACAAACTTAAATCAGTTACTAAAAAATGTAGTTCTGCACATCCCAAAATTAAACCACAGGTTTTGCAGTTTTGCAGAAAGGCCATTTCACAATTTCAAATAAACTTGTTCTCTGCTTAACTTGGATATTTGATGGTGTTTGAATCCCAGAAGCATACACATTTAAAATATTAATTAGTAGAAAATGAAATGCATATGAAACAGTGAAGACAATAATGATTTACGAGTTGACAAAGCCATTAGGAGCCATGAAACAGCTGGTGAGCCCCTGTTCCCAGGGATTCCCCTCTGTCCAAGCTCTGCTCTTCCACCTGCCATTAAACCAGATTGGAGTGAAACGCAAACACTCTCAGTCATCAAGCAGAGGGATGTAGGGGAGGGGCCCAGTAAACAATAATTGCAGAAAACACTAGAGACAGAGTCCCTCAACAATGCCGCTCCCATGACCTTGGGCTTAAAACGAGACTTAAGAGGTCAATGGCAGGCTTTGTTAGGGCGTAGCAGGGTGGGGGACACAATCCCACCCTCGGTCTTTAAATCATAGCCACTCTACACTTCTACATCCCAGCTGGGCCATGAGGAGGAATACAATCTCTCTATCAAGACACCAAATGATAAAAAATACCACAATTCATCTCCATTCACAGACCTGACATTGGTCAAGTGAAAAGCTTGTCAAACTAAATATCTTAGTCTTTCCTTCAAAAACTGAACATGATTCTCACCCGTGTGCCGTTTGCTGGTGGGCGTCTCGGGAGGGGAGATGACCCCGGACTGAGTGCAAGCAGAGGTCGGGTTCAGAGCGCCTGTAGGTAAAGGTTGACCCCTCTTCAGTAGCTGCCTCTGCTCCTGCTGTCGAAAGCGTGGAGGAACCTCTCTGGGCACATATCGGGGACTGGGCTGCTGTAATGGAGGTAACTGCTGCTGTAGGGAATTACAAGGGCTACGCTTGCCATTGCTGGTGGTGGCAGCAGAGGGTACAGGCAGGTTCAGGGTCAGAATGGGGCTTGAAGGGATGCTGGGTTTGGGTTTAACAGAGTCTGGCACTGCAAGAGAAGTGGAAATTTAAAGACAAAATTCAAATTTAGATAAATCAAGTAATAGAAATAAGTAGCAATATATCAAACTACAATAACATGCCAATGATCTTATTTATATTTTGTTAAATTTTTTAAGCTGCACCACAGAAGGTTTTTTTTTGTTGTTGTTAAAAATGAGCAAAATGTATGTACTGAATGAGTACATATATTTAAAAAAAAAAAAAAAATCAGGTTATAAAAATTCACATTTTGGCATTATCCTGATTCACTATGCCTAAATTATTTATTTACATTTTGAGCTGTCAAGTCAGATTTCAAATTTTGTGCTTATGCCATCCAATTTTGTTTATGTCACATCCATGTGCACAGAATACAGTCTGACTACAATATAGCATGTGTGGATGCAGCTTGTTGTTACAACAAGTAGTATTGTTTCAACTAGTCAGCTAGCTAGCATCTAACATTTCCAGTTCTGAACAGCAACCCTGGTTGACCTTTTGGGGAATCACTCATTCAAAACAAAAAGAATGCTTGAACTCTATAGAGTTAAAAGGGAAAAGCAACCACAACGTCAGAAATGATTCTTAATTACTCAGATCACATGCCTTCTCATATGTGTTTTGCTGGAATTTTTTTTTTCTAAATTAGCTTTGATGTGGTGATCATATATGAAAATCTTGACATTAGCTTTCCTTGGCATATTCTTGAGAATTCATGAAAGAAACATCAACTTCTGATTCATGAACGAGTCATTTTGATGATCATTTCAAAGAAGCATTTGATCAACTTTGCAAATATTCTAAATAATTTGCTGACGAAACAGACTGATCCAGTACTTATTATTAACTGACCAATTCAATGTTACCGTTGCACTGGTTAATTCACTGGAGAGGAAGATCATCATTAAATAACTGTTTAAATTAAATTTTTGTTTGTCACACAGATCTATCGAATGGTGTTGGAACTTCTGGAATCTAGCACTCACATTTATTGCACTTTTGCTTCCTTTTGAAGCTTGAAAAGTTCAAATCAGTGATAAGTACATGATTCAAACTTTCTTTAACTTCTTCAAAGTCTAAATGGCAAAAACCTACACAGAAAATATAGTATTTTAAATAAAAAAACAAACATCTGTAAATGGATTGTGCATATTCAGACAGAGATCTCCTCACCAGTGTTCACTATGAATGCTGTAGAGCAAGAGGAGGATGTGGCAATCCTTGACATTTGACCACAAAACACTCAAAGAAAAAAAAACTGTCAAAGCTCTATTGTGCTGTGCATCTCATTACTGCACAGAAAACATTTGGAAAAGCTGCAAGCTGCAGTGACTAAAGACTACCAACAATACCAAGTCCCTTTGCCAGCCTAAGCTTAATTTTCACCATTTCCAGGGAATTCTGGGTAAACACTACACAGGAGGGCCATCTGGGGCAAGGTTCTTTGAGAAGTTTACACACAATGCTCAGGAGAAAAGAACAGGATTAACATCAGCCTCAAGCACTGAGCAGCTCTGGGCAGAGTTACTGTAACTCATCCAAGGATTTGGGTTAAAGATAGACACAGTTCGAAGAAAAGCTTCATGCCAAGATGAGCCATTTATAACAGCCTGAATGGGAGATTTGCCTTAGGAAATTAAATGATCTGGAAATTCACACAATGGCAAAAATGAAACACGATCAAACTGCCTCATGCAGATCTCTGCACATTTAAAAAACGAAAGCCTCGAGTTTGTGTCTAGCGAGTGGGATCAGGAGATACTTACTAACCAAGCAAAGAACTCTTAATGTTTTCCAGTTGTGAATTGAATACAGAGATCCCCTGGAGTCATTTAAAAACAGAGAGTTGCTCAGAGCTGCTGGCCGCTGGCTGAAGATGGTGACGCACATCTATGATTACATTCTGCTCAGCATGCCTATCCATCAACCATGCTTCCAACCAATCAGGATGCGGAGCAGTCTTGCCTGTCTCTTTCTCTCCTGTGCCCTTCTCCTTCACACATTTCCCCTCCTCCTCTACTCTTTCCCTCTCTCCGTTCTCTCCTCCATCCCCCACAGCCTGTTCGACTCGTTCATTGTCCCTATTGTTCAAAGTGCTTGTGAATTCATTACAGGAAGCAGATGGACACTGGGACCATGAGATTTTCACATTGGCAATCTCAGACAGGCAATTTGCTGTGGGGCCTCTCTCATTCCATCTCTTCCTGTCTGCTTCAATCTTGTGTTCCATCTACAGCTCCATCTCTCTCTCTCTCAAAATCACATATAAGTAAGCACATGAGTATGGCTCTTAATCCCAGAATAAATCTGCCACCACTTCTCTTTAAAGTGTTCAGAAGCTGGAGACGAAACGGAATCTTTAATAAATGTATTACTGTATATGTCTGATGTGTTAGGGGTGGGAATCATCAGGGACACTGGCAGAAAAATATTATATCAGTATTAGGGTCATAAAATAATGGTGTTTTTTATATTAACAATTGTTTGCATGTGTTTCCTTCTTTTATTGTCACAACAGTAACAGTCTGGCTGCAGTTGAACCTGCTAATTTCCCTCTAGTTTCCCTCTATAGATTACACAGAACTCCATCTATCAGTATAATAAATATGAAAAGATCCTTGACTCTCTTAATAACTCTTTTCTTCCCGTAAATATTAGTGAATTATGTACACGTTCTATATACCCCATATCTAAATACAAATTCCATTTGCATTTGTCTTGGGATGATATTCGTTTAACGATGCAAAAAGAAAATGAGAAATTCTCAAAGGCGCACAGGCGTGAACTGCTGACAAAGCGCATTAGAGTTAGTGCAGAGGATGAGAGATGGTTCTTTATAATAATACATTTATCAAAAATACACTTTGGGCAGCATTTGAATCATTCTACTTAGTTTTGAGCCTGAAATTAAACCAAGGTTCAAACTTTTCCGGCAAAATGGTGCCGTGTGCAAGTTTGCTTCGGAAGTTTCCAATGCAGAAAATTTTGTTGATAATGGAAAGCAAGGAAAGCAGTTTTTATTCAGTCTAGACTAGATACTGGTAGGGGTGTAATGATTCATCGATATGGATCGATACGATGTCTGACGATACAAGGGAGCGATGCCACGCGTAAAATATCGATATCTGTAGTATAAATAGGCACTTTTATTTTGGCACTGTCCACATTTTCACACAATGTCCGTCTATGCATTACTGCCAACATGTGCATTCTCGTTCAAACTCACGTATCAGGACTCGATATAAGGACTGCCCGAAGGCACAAGGCGAGCATAAAAGACACTTGGGACTGTTGGCGGAAGAGTCGAGCGCTGTGTGAGAAGTTTTCTGCGCACACATCTGAAGTGCACACACACACACACACACACACACACACACACACACACACACAGACTGCCGTTTCTACACTGTACGAATACTAAATTGAGCTCTCTTCTGCTTTTTTGTGCATGGATGAATAAATATAGACAAAATTACATCAAAATGCGCGTTTTGGCAAATATCCTAGTAAACAGTCAGTTAGGTATATGTCTTAACGTAAACAGTTGAGAAAGAAAACGCATGTGTATCAGTAGCCTATATTAAATCCGTGCTTTCGTTCTTAAAATGAAAGCAAACTAGTAATAAATCTAATGCTGTCGAAGAAAAATACAAGTGCTTACTGCTCCTGACTAAATAACCTTTGTGACATCAAAAATTATTAATTTATATTTAATTTATACAGTGAAGACTATGCAGTTATTTTACATTTGATTATTAGGCTACATAGCGTATCTGAAAATTTATTTTAGACTGAGCTGAAAAACCTGAAAAGCACTGTTTATTGAACTTGTGTCCTTGTTCTATTGTATTTATTTTCTGCTATTACTTATAATTTGGTCATCTGTAGAAAAGATTTTTAGCACTGAGCCCATAGTAGCAGCCAGAATTGTTTTTCCAATTGTTTATTTTCTTAATTATTAAAGTGTAGGCCTATTTTTTGATATTGTTATGAATGTCCCAATTGAGGTACAGGATGTAAAAATTTCAGATAAATGTTCATGCTATATATTTTGGTTGCATTTGTGAGTTCAAATAGCATTTAAATAGGTATATAATATCATAATATCGATATATATATATATCGATATACTCCTGTATCGAATCGTAATCGTATCGTATAATTTTTTGAGGTATCAGCAAATATCGTATCGCTGGGTAAGAGAATTGATATCGTATCATATCATGACGAACCATCCGATTTACACCCCTAGTTACTGGTTTCTGTTTTAGAGCATCATTTTGTTTCATGGAAATACACTATATTGCCAAAAGTATTTGGTCAACCCCTTCTAATGAACAGGTTTGACTACTTTAGTAATTTCCATGAGTACAAATCTGAGCCAAAAACTAAGCCAAAAACTCTTTACCAAACACCAATAACTTGTACATACACTATATGGACAAACGTATTGGGACACCCCCTTCTTTAGAACAGAAAAAGGCACTTCCAAAACTGTGGCAACAAAGATGGAAACATAATTCATGTATTTAAAAATTGTATTTCCATCTCTGTTGCAACAGTTTTGGAAGTGTCTAAAATGACTGTACCCATATGTACAAGTCATTGGTGTTTGGTAAAGAGTTTTTGGCTCAAGATCTGCATTTAAAGTCACACCAGAGGTGTTCAGCTTGGATTAGGACTTGTTTTTCTGCAGACTAGTCAAGTTCTTCGACACTGACTAAATCAATCATTTCTTTTTGAACCTTGCCTTATACACAGAGGCATTGTCATGTTAGAATAGAAAAGGGTCCTGTCCAAACTGTTGCTTTAAAATTAGAAGCACATAATTCCCTAGAATATCATTATATGCTTAAACATTAAGATTTGTACTCATGGAAATTACTAAAGTAGTCAAACCTGTTCATTAGAAGGGGGTGACCCAATACTTTTGGCAATATAGTGTATCTAAAAGGTTTCAAGAGTGGACACAGTTGGTAGAATAGGGGATTGAGACTACTAATGCACCAAAATGATTTTTTTTTTCTTTTTAAAGAAACACCAGTTGAATTTTTCATTTAGCTGAAAATAAACATTAGGGTGATTAAATTTGGGTAATTGGGTAATTGAACTTGCAGTGCTGTTTAGGGTGTCACATGTTGTCAGGCGATAAATTAAACCAGTAGTAGAAAAATTCTTCACCAACAATGTCATTAAGCAAGGTTTTAACATCAAAATACACAAAGGAGGACATTTCTCTCTTTTTCACTGAAATTCTATGGCAAGTCAATCTGCCTTTTTGAGTAAAGAAAAATGTAATACATAAGATATTTCTGCCTTTCAGTCCATAGTATTTGGAGAACCAGGGGAACACAATTTCACATAGCTTTAATTAAATAGACCCAAAAAAACAAAACAAAAAAAACCTTTGGTTACCTAAAATCTGAGTCACCACAGAACATTAAAAAAAGATATGAAGGAGCCTCGTTCTCTTCTATAGATATTTCAGCCGTGTGGTATTATGTGGGATTGTGGGACTGCCACTAGTCCACCCGTAAAAAGGGTATAATGGGGGGATAGAGAAGCGTTGGGACAGTGTTGGTGAGGGTTATGGATTCATCCTTGCTGGAGGAAGTTGACCTGTCAATTCTGGCATAAATCTGGTTCAATTTTTGTAGCTTATTATGGCTTTGAACTACCCACTTAAAGCAGGAAGTTGACTGGCTGACTGACATTTAAAGCAACTAACCACAACTATTTAGTAAAAATGTCACTGCGAAGCATTGTTCAAAGACGTTAAAAATAAAGTTAAAGCACATTACTGATACACAGAAACTAAAGAGCATTTTTGACACTTTCCTTTTATTGTATATTTTTCAAATTTATATTATGTATTTATTTACATTATATATTACTATATATATCTTAATATTCTCAATTCCAAAATATAAAATCCAAAAGCTGACATGGACTCTTGAGAATGATGAAAATGAGCTTGGTGTTTGTTAATTTGCATAATCATACAGTCACTTCTGGATCTGGAGTTTGAATTCACTCTGACAAGTTCTAATGGACATTTGTAAACTGTACTACTGTGACGACATTGACAGTTGCCCCTGCAACGTAGCAATGTCGATATGCATGACAGTACAGTTAAATAATATGATAAATGAAGACCTTTAAACTGATTAATGTGTTCCAGAATAAATCAACATAACAGAATCTAAACTTTCATGATTAATTTGAGTATTTACAAATGTCACAATTGAAAACCCTCCTTCCTTTCTGTTCAGGCAAATTAGCCGCTAATTAGACTGCATTCCATGAAAATCAGCCTCATGGTGAGTGTTGACGTAATTAATTGGATGAGAAATTTCAAATTAATTGCATCAAGAATCGCAGTTTATCAAGCAGAGGAGTGATGCTGTTATCATTTGCGACACTGTAATATTATGCTACAAAAGGAAATCACCATGAACCTCGGAGAACGTGCAATGCAAAAAGAAAAAAAAAATTGTCATGCATTTAATTTTTCCATTACCCATTAAAAAGTCAACTGACTGCAGGAAATTTCCAACCCAGCAGGGCATAATTGGGGCAGAAAATGCCTCAGTCTGAACTCTGTTTTATTGTGGCCTTGCTGTGCCGCACTAAGAAATTGGTGACCTTTGCAAAAAGCCACTTTCACTTACACAGTAAATGATTTTGCATGTTATGAGGAGATATACCTTTTTAAACAAGTCTGAATGTTCAAAAGCACAGGCATAGTTTAAACATGCTTGCTGCTGCTGGGGCCACCAACTATTACCAAGAGAGGTCTTTGAGCTGGGTTAAAGGTTGCTTCTATCTCTCATCTCAATGTCCTGATCTCTGACAAATCTTCCTTTATGTCCTCAACTTTTAAAACATTGGAAATCCCTGAAGACTATTTACATTTATTTTGAGTCCGATTGCCCATACTAAAAGAAGATACTGAAGTTAATTAAGCTGTAATTATAGACATTCCACATACATGTAAATATGCATGAAGCACACAGATCAATATTTCAGGATAGAGGAGAACAATACAGACAAGGCTGGATTTTCATGCCAGCACTCTGAAAGGCACACCAAATATCCACCAGAATCTGTCAATGCAAGCAAACAAAACATTCAAACATCCCCAGACACAATAAGTAACACTTCATGCCAGACTGTCCATCATCTGGAATTCACCGGAGACTCTTTTTACAATCGCAATATTCAAAAACTGTTACAAATATTTAATAAGCTTCTAATACTGCCAACATTACTGTAACACGTACACTGGTGTGACCAAAAAAATACAACACAATAAGTGTGTGTGATATAGTAATGATAATGATATAGTAACCATTTATATTAGGGCTGGGTAACTAGTGTTGGGTCTGAAAACATCTGGCAGAGTTTCAATTTTATGTTTTTTTTTTTTAATCTCTCGTTACACACAACTTGGCCTTTATGTCAAGTTCAAGTACAAATTTATTAAAGAGTTTTACAAGTCTGAGTTCATTTATAATTGAACTGAAGGCTGAACTTGATGTTGAGTACCCCAAATGTAGTTACAGATTAATTATATCTCTATTTTTATTCACTAAATATATACAATATTCACTAAAGTCTGAAATTTTACCTTAAGTTGTAAGAAAGCAAGAAACAATATAAAAAATGAAAATCAGAGCTTCAAGAGATTCAAACTGCTTCAAGGCTACATGAAAAGAAAAACACAACAACAACAACGTGTCCATAAATTAAATCTTGCAAACCGCTGATACTGAGGAGTATCTCTCATCCCAGTATTACCCGTCTGGGTTTCCCTACACCCCAGTGAACATATGCTAATGAAATAATGCATGTGTCACCAAGCATTAGCCCACACAGGCATGAAATCAGAGCGACAAAAGCTATCTTCAGACTAATGAGGGAGATCTCCATATCTGCTGACCTTACTACACACGAGCCGTATTACATTTTAGTTCAATTACATTACTCTTCTGTTGAAATATAACAATATTGTATTTTTAAAGATTAAAAGGACTTTAAAGAGTGCTTACCTTTGGTTTTCTGTTCAGTATCCTGTAAATGAAAGCAAGAGATGCATTATCAGCAAAAGCCATGATATATTTCACTATACTTGTTCAGTGTAGTAGTTTACATGTTATTTGCATAGTATAATGAATATTCATACCATATTTCTGTAGCAGGCTGCCCTGACATTTTACTGCTAATAAATTATGTATTCCAGTTGTGTAATTCATTTATGGCTAGTCTACATTTTCTTCATCATCAAAAATATATAAATACAAGTGTATTAAATAAATGTGTGTATTAAATGTGTATATTAATAAAAGCATGCACAAATATCAGCAAAGTATCACCAGAGTTATAAATGACTAGAACGATGCACAAAAAAGGATGTATACTCATTAGTGTCATGTTCAGAAGTATGGACGATTACTACGCAAATATAGAGTGTGTTCCTGTTGTTGTTTTAGTGTTTTTTCGCCTACAGCCTGCAATTAACTAGATTAACATACTTTTAATGTACTGGTACTTTGATAATAAAAGTCAATATTAACATAAAAAAAAATTTAATAAATAACACTACCAGACCTGTATCAGCAGTACTGATGGCAGACTTGAGTTGGTACCCTGTCTGACTGACAGGTGGCGCTATAAAAAAATTGCATTTTTTTCTGAATAAGAACTGGTTCTTGATTCCCAACACTAGTCATTAATAAGAATGCTGTTAATATTATTTGATGTACTGACTTACTAAAGAAATACTTGACAGTTACATGTCGTTGTTTTAATTTAAATTTAATATGTATATTTTTATTATTTAAAAAAAAAAATTCGATTCTTTTAAAAACGATTTAAAAATCGATTGGTTTACCTCAGAATCGATTTATATTTAATTATTTTACTTTTCCTAAGAGGTGGTGGGAAGAAGTTAGCGCTTTTTAATTCCGACAGAGGGTGAAATGTATAGGTGTGTTCGGCTTGAAGCAGCACAGCGCAGACGATCAGCATACAACGTCAAAGTACTGCAAGAGCGATTTAAAAGCATGCGGAGCCGTCTGTTCTCTGTAGCTCTCGCGGGGCTTTGATGTCATATAACGATCTTTCTGCGTGCGCAGTGCCGCTGCATTAGATGACGTCATATACGTTTCAAGCCGGCGCGAGAAAGCAAAACCATGACGGAGGCAGAAGATCAAACCTCTTGCAGAATTCTTTCTGCACCTTCACGTTTTGAATCCCAAAAGTGGAAACACTTTGGATTTTACACACTGCCGGGAAAACATGACTTAAACGGTATGCAAAGTAACATAGTACTTTATTTTATTTCAGAAAATATTTTTTCTACTCATTTTGTTTAACATTTGACTATTATATTCATGTGCAAGTTCAGGGTTTTGGTACTTGAAAGTTTCATAGTTCAAGGAATGCACTGTGTATCAGGAGTGGACACTATAACGGTATTAACGTGACTACAATAATTTCCCAAAATGTCTGTAAACGGTCTCCAGGACAGAGACGCAGAACATGGACACAAAGAGAGAAAATACTGTAGCAGGCAGTGCAAGATCACTGTTCACAATGCTCGAAATATAGTAAAACAAATCTAAATAATAAATTGAGGGCAGGGGGTTAATATGAATGAGTATCTGAAGGGAACTCTCTTCAGAAAACTTTAGATGGCATTTTCTTTTTCTCTTACCTCCGTGACTGTGTTCACAAGGGCAGCGCAGAGCAGTTTTATTTACAGCGTTAACCAAAGGAACGCTAAATTGAGGCCATAAGCGCCATCTGCTGTCAGAGAGTGAATTTGCATGTTCTTTCAGTCCGTTTGCTGTTTTTCTTTTGTGCAGGTGTCTTATGTAGCATAATTTCACACATCTAAAGTCAGACCATTCTATTTTTGCCTTAGATCTTGAAATCATGGTCAATCATGTTTCATGTTATATAAGGTTAAAATACATATTTTGCCTGTAATTTAACTAAGGTCTACTAAAATGTGATTCCAATTTTTTTTTTCTCATATCGCGATATAATATCGATATCATCTGGACAGTGGATTCAGCTCATATTGCCCACCCCTACTGTGTATGTGCATGCTCCTGAAATAAAAGTTCAGAAAAATGTGATGCATTGTTTTTATTAATATGACTCATCATATAGAGTCTCTTTTAAGGGTATAACCAAGTATTTTCCATTGTTTAGTCTTTAATAAGCAAACAAAAAATCACAATAAATTGTAATATTGAATTGCAATAGTTATATAATCGCAATACTCAATTATCGCAATATATATTGAATCGGCACACAAGAATTGGAACAGTATTGAATCGGCAGATTAGCGTATCGTCCCAGCCCTAATTTTTATGTAGCATTTTAAATAACATGTTCAAGATCATACAGTGGGAAAAAAATTATTTGATCCCCTGCTGATTTTGTATGTTTGCCCACTGACAAAGAAATTATCAGTCTATAATTTTAATGGTAGGTTTATTTGAACAGTGAAAGACAGAACAACAAAAAAAATCCATAAAAACTTATTTCAAAAAAGTTATAAATTGATTTGCATTTTAATGAGTCAAATAAGTATTTGATCCTCTATCAATCAGCAAGATTTCTGGCTCCCAGGTGTCTTTTATACAGGTAAGGAGTTGAGATTAGGAGCACTCTCTTAAAGGGAGTGCTCCTAATCTCAGTTTGTTATCTGTATAAAAGACAACCTGTCCACAGAAGCAATCAGTCAATCAGATTCCAAACTCTCCACCATGGCCAAGACCAAAGAGCTGTCCAAGGATGTCAGGGACAAGATTGTAGACCTACACAAGGCTGGAATTGGCTACAAAACCATCGCCAAGCAGCTTGGTAAGAAGGTGACAACAGTTGGAGCGATTATTCGCAAATGGAAGAAACCCAAAATAATTGTCAATCTCCATCGGACTGGGGCTCCATGCAAGATCTCACCTCGTGGAGTTTCAAGGATCACGAGAACGGTGAGGAATCAGCCCAGAACTACACGGGAGGATCTTCTCAATGATCTCAAGGCAGCTGGGACCATAGTCACCAAGAAAACAATTGGTAACACACTACGACGTGAAGGACTGAAATCCTGCAGCGCCCGCAAGGTCCCCCTGCTCAAGAAAGCACATGTACAGGCCCATCAGTGATTCAGAGGAAAACTGGGTGAAAGTGTTGTAGTCAGATGAGACCAAATTCAAGCTCTTTGGCATCAACTCAACTCGCTGTGTTTAGAGGAGGAATGCTGCCAATGACCCCAAGAACACCATCCCCACTGTCAAACATGGAGGTGGAAACATTATGCTTTGGAGGTGTTTTCCTGCTGAGGGGACAGGACAACTGCACCGCATCAAAGGGACGATGGACAGGGCCATGTACCATCAGGGCATTGAAAATGGGTCGTGGATGAGTATTCCAGCATGACAATGACCCAAAACACAAGGCCAAGGCAACAAAGGAGCGGCTCAAGAAGAAGCACATTAAAGTCCTGGAGTGGCCTAGCCAGTCTCCAGACCTTAATCCCATAGACAATCTGTGGAGGGAGCTGAAATTTCAAGTTGCCAAACATCAGCCTCGAAACATTAATGACTTGGAGAGGATCTGCAAAGAGGAGTGGGACAAAATCCCTCCTGAGATGTGTGCAAACCTGGTGGCCAACAACAAGGTTTCGCATTTTTTGAACTTGGTGAGACATAACACCTCATATTTTTTTGGGGGGGTTCAAAATTGTACCCAGCCCAAGATAACGGCATGACTCAACAAGCACCAACCAAAAACAAAACTCAACTTCAAGTCTTAAAACACATCCTGCCTCGTAATCACGACGAGGCCCAGCAGGGGCCTGGAGCGAATCGTATTGGCACAAACAGTGGCCTGCTAATCGAGTGGAAACAGACTACAAACGGCCCTCTGTCAGAGAGGAGGCTAGGGGGAAGAGGAGTCAGAGAAGAGAGCAAGGCCAGTGTGCTAGTTTACATTCCCTGGTGCCCTTCCAGAACTGTTATAAAGACTGTTCTTTTCTTACTGCCCTTTTAAGTACAGAACACCAACTTCAGAACACCCGGGTTCTGAATAAAGATACTGAAGTACTCAATGTGCATTCGCTGAATCCCAAAAGATCTAACCACTGATTTAAACAATAATTACAAATTATTAATAGGAAAGAATCTTGAGAGATGAAAAACTGTTAAAGCAAAATCAGAATCTGTTGTAACTGATATTAAAATAAACTCTGTGGGGTTGCACAGTATATCTGTAGTATATCATTTAGTGTAAATACAAAAGACTTTCTAAAATGTATCGATATCAATCCATATTGGGTTCGATATCAGTCCATATTGGATACTAACTGTGCACAATATTTTCAAGTTTGTGCTCGTCAAATTACTGGTATTTGTGCCATTATTTAATGCCCTCCCCAAAAAAGCATGTCTTATTTTGCGCTTGAAATGGCTGCAATTGTTGTTGCTAGGAGGAGGCAACGCAGAGAACAGAGAGTGCGTGGTAGAAGGGAGAGGATTTTTTTTCCACACGTATTAATTTATTTGTAATGCCAGAAGAACACATTATCCGAACATATCATTTGCCAAGCCATGTTATGTTTAATTTGCTTCAGGAAATAAAAGATGATTTAGAACCCTCAACTAGGAGTCACGCAATACCAGGTCTATCAAAACTTCTAGCAAACCTTCACTTTTCAATGTACTGTGGCTTCTTTATTTCTTTATTTGCAACTACGCTAATTTGCGCTGCGCTTGGTATATTTTGTTGGTTGATATGTAAATGAGATGTTGCTTCTGTGTTCTTTAATTTGCACATTGTTAGTAAATCACCCGCAGAAATTTCCCCTCCCATTGGCACTGTTTTGGAATTCCGCTCTCGCACTACTTTGCCCTGTTTAATAAAACTGGCCCTTTGACTTTGAAAACATCAGATAATTTTATCCATCATTGTCATTCATCAGTTATTGGCCTTATATTAAAAAGAATAATATGTCTTCTCAGTGCAGACTACCAGAAGTGTTTTTTTCCTCGTTTTTTTTAAAAAAAATTTTATTTTATTAAAAAAATTATTAAAACACTGACCGATTTCTGCGCAGTATCCTTCTTTGTCTCTTCTTCTTGTTTTTTCTTTTTCTTTTCTTCCATCAAATGGTTCTCTCCTTGTGATGTTCAGCTTCTCTCAGCTAGAAGACAGACACAGGTGAATCATTAATAATTGTCAGGATGGAAGACCCATCCCACGAGACCATACAAGAGGACTATAGGACTATAGTGGACTGCAGGATCTGCAAAAATTTAGACAGATACAAAGAACAGCTACAATGTTTCCAAATCCAACTTTATCACCCACTCATTTAAATTATGAAGTGGGCGAAGGGTGTATGATTAATCAAGCCTTTATTTAATGTATCTGGAGACTGGTAATGATTTCTGAGACCCAACGTGAGGCCAAATTGAGGGCATCAGTCTCTATGGTAAGTCTTGTTAAGTTCAACACTGCAGTGACCCAAATCCAATACAAAGGCCCTAAAAGGCCATGGTAAAACTCTGACCGTGCATTGATTTGACAAATTGATTGTGCTACAGGGATCCATCCACATTTTGTCAGTGCCAGTGGGTATCCTGACTTCACTTATCTCACTCATGCACGGTTTAGAAACCATGACCTAGCCAAGTGGACAGACAATCCTCATCTTTCCAAATGTAAGACTGAGCACATTATATTACACACTAAATCTAAATGCATTTTCCACCCAACAACACACAATGAGGTCTCATTCCACTGACGATGCAAAGATAAAAGTCACAAGTCAGGTGTTAATTCATAAACAGCTCTATCATACACCAAAAATAATGGGGAAGGTGTCCTGTTGTGTTGCCAGTTTGTAAAGGAAAAGCTGTCAATCAGTGAAACTGCAAGTGACAACAGTGCATTGTACTTAGAAACAACGCCCTGGCAGAGAGCCATGGCATGGCTGGACCAACGCTTAGAGTTGCCAATCAGCTGTCCTGATTTACCCTTTGGCTCAAACCCATCCCATTGGCTAGTAAACTTATCCCCACTTTTGGTGTCCAATCAGAACACAGGCGTTTGAGCGATTGCCATTCACATTACCTCTTGGCAGAGGTCCAGAGCGAGAAGATAGGAAGCCGCAGTGGATCATGTTGAAATTACCCAGTGCATTTTGTAGAGGGGGACACTGAACGACTTTATAAATATCCCACACCCTTTGTGTGCTGGAATTTTCCAAAGCCTACCGGTTCAGCTGTTCATAAAATATAACCATCTGCTCCAGACAATCGAGCTGATACAATGCCATTAGGACACGCGTAAACATACTGTGTTCTTTGATTCTGATCAATTTGTTTTTAATGGCAAGAACATACATTGTTCTAGCCATTGTTCTTGGTTTGATCCAAGATGACGCCGCTCATGGCAGCCTCTGTGGCGTCATCCGCAGTTGTTTTTATGTTTTTGTTAGTTTGTCCTGTCTTTGGTTATATCCCTGCAATCAGGTTCACCAGAGATGAATTGCTGGACATTCAGCAATACACACCACCCGATATTTCACCGGTTTTCAATTATTCGGATGTTTTTCTGGACATAGTAGTCGGCGGAGCGGCGGCAGTGATCAAACGCAGGATGCGCAGACGGTGGAATCGAGACAGCGCGCTCGTGAAGCTCAGACAGCACGGATTTCGGACAGCACTAGCATCCATCTGGCCAATCTCAGCTCTCTACCCAACAAAACGGACGAACTCCTTCTGCTCTCCTGGACAAATAAGGATTTCTCACACTCCGCAAATGGGGAAATCCTGTGGCGGCGGGACATGATTTTACATCAATGAGAGGTGGTGTACAGATGTAACTGTGTTAAAGAAGATGTGCAGTTCCGATCTAGAAGTGCTTTTCATTAAATGTAAGCCTTTCTACTCGCCACGGGAGGTTTGCTCGTTCATTCTTGCAAGCGCACATAAGCTCAGCTTTACAGAAACTCGCTGATCTGATCACAGAGACTGAGCAACAACACCTGGAGTCTGTTTTAATCATTCTCGGGGACTTTAATAAAGCAAATCTCTCCCGTGAACTGCCAAAATACAGACAACATGTTACATGTCCCATCAGAGACAGTAATATATTGGATCACTGTTAAACAGCAATAAAAGATGCATATCACTCTGTCCCACGGGCAGCTTTAGGACTCTCTGATCACTGTTTGGTTCATCTTATACCGAACTACAGGCAGAAACTGAAATCAGCTAAACCTGTTTTAAGGACTGTTAAAAGATGGACTAATGAAGCAGAGCGGGAACAAGGCTGTTCCCACCTCTCTGATTGGAGTGTTTTTGAAGCTGCTGCAAACAATCTGGACGAGCTCACAGAAACTGTAACATCTTATGTCATTTTCTGTGAAGATATGTGCATTCCTACCAGGACTCATCTAACTTACAACAACGTCGAACCGTGGTTCACTGCAAAACTCAGACAGCTCCGTCAGGCTTACAGGAAGGGGGACAAAGTCTTGTATAAACAGGCCAAATACACACTGGAAAAGGAGATTAGAGTGGCAAAGAGGAATTATTCTGAAAAAATAAGGATTCAATTCTCTTCCAGTGACTCAGCATCAGTGTGGAAAGGTCTGAAAGAGATCACCAACTACAAGACACCATCCCCCAGCACTGTGGAGAATCAACAACTGGCAGACGATCTGAATGAGCTCTACTGCAGGTTTGAAAAAACACCCTACACCCACCCTGAACACCTCTCCACACAACCATTATTAATACCTCCAGCAACCCCCCTCTCCCCCACACCTGCAATTCAGATCAGCGAAGACGATGTGCTCCAGGTCTTAAGCAGAAAAGGAAGCAGAAAAGGAAAAAAGCACCAGGCCCAGATTGTGTTACACAAGTCTGTCTGAAATTCTGTGCTGACCAGCTGGCCCCCATCTTCACACAGATCTTCAACAGATCACTGGAGCTGTGTGAAGTCCCTTCATGCTTCAAATGCTCCACCATCATCCCCATCCCGAAGAAATCCAAAATTACAGGACTAAATGACTACAGGCCTGTGGCTCTAATGTCTGTGGTAAGGAGCTGGCTGTCTGGTGCAGTCTTAACAACCTGGAACTCAACACGCTCAAAACTCTGGAGATGATCGTGGACTTCAGGAGAAACCCCCCTGCACTCCCCCCACTCACCATCATGAACAGCACTGTGACTGCAGTGGAGACATTCAGGTTCCTGGGCACCACCATCTCCCAGGACCTGAAGTGGGACATTCACATAGACTCCATTGTTAAAAAGGCCCAGCCGAGGTTGTACTTCCTTCGCCAGCTGAGGACATTCAACCTGCCACAAGATCTGCTGAAACAGTTCTACTCCGCCATCATTGACTCTGTCCTCTGCACTTTAATAACTGTCTGGTTCAGCTCAGGTACCAAATCTGACCATAGAAGACTAAACAGTTCTACTCCGCCATCATTGAATCCGTCCTCTGCACTTCAATAACTGTCTGGTTCAGCTCAGCTACCAAATCTAACCACAGAAGACTACAGAGGGTCCAGACTGCTGAGCGAATCATTGGCACAATCCTCCCCACTCTCCAAGAACTGTACTCTTCCAGAGTGAGCAAAAGGGCTGGCAACATCACTCTGGACCCCTCACATCCAGCACACTCACTCTTTGAACTGTTGCCGTCTGGTTGATGCTACAGAGCTCTGAGCACCAGAACGGCCAGGCACAGAAACAGTTTCTTCCCTCAGGCAATCCATCTCATAATAATTGTGGAACACACACTATTTATACACTTATTTATCTAACACACATACTTAGTCTTAGTCTACATTTCCATTTGCACATAATATACCTGTACATAAAAAAACGGTCTATTGTAATATACCTGTACATACAATTGTCAATTTGTACATTGTTATTCCTTATTTACTTGTTCTATTTTTTAATTCTTCTTTTTATTATCTGTTTTTTGTTTTTTCGCTGTCATTCTGTTGCACTGTGGAAGCTTCTGTCATGAAAACAAATTCCTCGTAGGTGTAAACATACCTGGCAATTACCAAAGCTCATTCTGATACTAATAAAACACTAAATTTCTTGGCACAGATTATAATTTATTCCAGGTTTTACTTGCTCAACCTCCCAAATAAATGTAAAAATACATTGTCTCTGATGTGTTCAGACCATAGACTGTAAAAAAAAAAAAATGGACGTAGTGTCCGTGATGTCACTCGTAGATTTCTGAAGAGCATTTTTGAAGCCTAAAGTGGGCGGAGCCGACTGCCGCCATCTTGGAAACGCGTCACTCCTGGATAATCAAAAATGAGCAAAAAGGCGGGACATGGGTGAAGCTGAGCTGAAACCACGCCCCTCTATAGTGACAGCAGTGCTGCCGTGCAAAGACAAAACACCATAACTTCGTTTTTGGTCGAAAATGAGTTACTGATCATTTTGGGACATTAATGACCTTTATCATGTGTTTAAGTATCATGGAGAAAACCCCCAGAGAAACCAAGGCAGAACACAGTATAACATCAGTTACAGCTCTTTGATTTACGCTCAAATTAAGTTACGGTGCTCTGCATTTGTTTGCATTCGTTCGTCAATACTATTCCAGCCTGGAGTTAGATGGTATTCTGCCTTTGTTTGACTTTCCATTAAAGTCTGCCACGTTTAAATTACGGTGTAACTTGTGTACTTTTATACATCTGTCGGCACTTCATTAGACAAACAAATTAGACAGATCGCGATCTAACAAACTGCTCCATATAACAAAGCACTGTAAGCAATAACGATTCGATAACTTGGCAACAATAATTAATTGAAAATAATCTTTAAAGTGTTCTTGTTTATAATGTAAAAAAAAGACATTTTGCCATACCAAAAGTGGATGTTTCTGTAGAATGACCCATATAGACCAAAACCAATTTTTGTACCAGGCTGTAAACATATTTTATTCTGCTGTAAATTTGGGCATTTTAACATGGGGAGTCTATGGGACTGACTCCCTTTTGGAGCCAGCCTCCAGCGGCCAGTCGATGAATTGCAGTTTTAGTCACTTTCGTGTTGGTTTCAAGCATAGACTGTAAAAAAGATGGACAACGCGTCTCCGCTGCGAATACATCTCAGTATGGCCGCTACCATCTTGACTAAATGACGTCATTTGGAGCCCGTCTGCGCAGTAGAGATTCGTTTGGAGCCCGAGTCTGCGCAGTAGAGTCATGAGGTGGAGCCGCAGAATCAAACTCCCACTGACCCAATCAACCACCAGGACACGCCCTGTTTTTATAGCATCAAATTACTAGCTAAAATCAAACATATCACAAAAACAAACAGTTGAACATATATCAGCGTGATAACAACTATCTTAAATGACCAAAACCATATTTCAGAAAATTGTATTGGAAGTGTAATTTATTTTTTTATTTTGACTGACGTCCCATTCGTTTACATGGAAAGGGCGGGGTTTATGACCTGTACTGCAGCCAGCCACCAGGGGGCGAGCAAAGAGCCCCCAGCTTAACTTTTAAGGACGAGTGAGACACACCCGGTTTCAAGCATAGAGGTTTCAAGAGAGGGAGCGGGAGCGGGAGGTTGCCGCTTGGGGTTCACTATATAGACGGGCGTGGTTTCAGCTCAGCTTCACAAACGTCCCGCCTTTTTGCCCATTTTCGATTATCCAGGAGTGAAGCGCGGTGATGCACTTCCAAGATGGCGGCGGTCGTCTCCGCCTACTTTAGGCTTCAAAAATGCTCTTCAGAAACCTATGAGTGAGGTGAGTAACACTACGTCCATTTTTTTTTAGTCTATGGTTCAGACATATCTTAATCAATATAGTGTAAATACACTTAATTTCATTCAGTTTTTTTATATTAATATAAATATTTTTGAGGTTTATACATTTTTCCCTTGATCAGAAGAACCATCATTACACAATCTAGGGCATTAATTCTACCGTAAATTATCAAGCCATGTTTTTCACTAAATGGAGACAAGGACAAATTATATTTAATAGTTTACAATTTATATGACCTAACAAGAGAGTGGCAAGATTCAATTTGTGAACCCTTTCAAAATATCTGGATTTCTGCTTTTATAATTCATAAAATGTGGCCTGATCTTAATTTAACTCACATTTATAGACAAATGCAAATTGACAACTAATAATACACAAACAATTGTACTTTTCACATTTTCATTGCAGTGCAGGTTGAAGAAAGTCAATGAACACTTGACTTTACTCGCAGATCCTCCTTTAGCAGTGAAACCTCTACCAAATATTTTCTGTTGCTTACATGACTTTTGGCCTATTTTGGACCATCCCTCCCCACAAATCTGTTTCAGTTTATCAATATTTCTGAGCAGTCATGCTAGAACAGTCCTCTCTAGATTATGCCACAGCATCTGCATTGGGTTAAGGTCAGGGAAACACATATTTTCCTTTTTTTCCCCCAGCCATTCTTTAGTTAATTTATTTGTGCGCTTTGGGTCATTGTCTTGTTGCATCACCTAACCTGTCCTGAAGTCATAAACTGTTGTACTGACATTCTCCAGTAATATGTCTTGATACACTTTGAATTCATTGTTCCTTCAATGGCAGCAAAGTAGCGATGTCTGTTCTGTAACAGTTCAAAATTGCTTACATTTGTAGACAGGGCACCCAAGCAACCCATACTTCCATTCTCATCTCCAAGTGACAATTATCTTTTGGGGATGTCATAAAACAGAGGTTTACTTACATTTTCCAGCCAGCCTTGTCAACAATGACTCGATGTCTTCAAAAAATGTTGAAAAGTAAAGAAAACTGTTTGTGTGTTATTATTAAGTCAGATTGTGCTTGTCTTTTATTGTGAATTAGATGAAGATTAGACCACATTTTGAGTGATCAATGCAGAAATCCAGAGATTTTCAAAGGGTTCACAAACATATTCTTGCTACTGTACTAATAGTAACTTTTATTTTATATATTTTGTAACACTTATTTAAGAACCAATTCTCAATATTGACTATTGAATACTACTAGCATATTGTAGTATAAAGCACATATTAATGCCTTATTCTTCAGACAATATTTTAGATTCATTAATACAAAACCTACACCTAAACCTTACAACCACCTTATTAACTATTAATAAACAGCAAATTAGTAGTTTGAGGCAAAAGTCGTAGTTTAAAGTGAATGTGTTCCCTGATCTCAAGTGTTACCATACATTTTTTACTGAAATCTGTTTTTAATAAGAAATAAATGAATAAATAAATACCACACCGAGATTTCTGAGTCATAGACTGTTGAATCAGAGTATTAAATTGAAACAGATGGATTCTTGAAAATGAACTAAACATAACAGCTGAAATACCCAACTTAAAACAACTTTTTTTTAGTTCTTTCACCATAACCACCAAAGTAAAAAACTCTTAAACCTATTTACATTTATGCATTCGGCAGATGCTTTTATTCAAACTGACTTACATTGCACTGAAGGTACAATTTGCCAGTTCATGCATTCCCTTGGCATTGCTAGCACTCTACTCTAGGAATAAGCATCACAGTCAATGTTATTTGTTTACAATTAACAAAGTTACACCAGAATGTGCAAAAAAATTCACCAATGGAAACTGACTAGTGATAGACCGATATTGATTATTTTATAACCGATACAATACCAATTATTTGCATGTGTATGTGGCCGATATATGCATAACCAATATTTATTTACTGTTATAAAGTAATAAATGACTGAATGAAGTAAGTCCATAGCCTACTTCACTTTGGTTTTTCCTCCTTTCAGTCATCTTAAAAAAAAGGTTAAAAATGAACAGTCTTTCATGTTAAATTTAATCTTCATATTACAACAATAAAAACATTTCATTTATAAAAAGCATCAGCGGCCACACTGATATTAACAATAAGCAAAATAAATGTAGAATGACTAATATTTTCAAATGGAGAAAATAAATAAAGAACAGGAGTCATATCAACTTCATTTTAAACTACATTTTTAGTAGGTTTATAAGCTGTTTAATAGGCTAAAGAGTGAAAAATAATTCACTGGATAATGTTGATTCACTGAATAATATTCTCTTGAATATTGAAATATAACAAAACATCAAATTTTATTGCATTTCTCAACTGATATGTTATATCAGAATTATTAATATGTTTTTGTCATTCTAGATAATGAAATGCCTGCTGAAAGTGCGGTTTATCTATGCATTTAAGCAGAACTATACTCAAACTGCAATCGCTCGTGGAGATAATAAATAATTAGTTTCCATAGAGATGTATTTATTTAGATGTTTATTAGCAAAATAATGGTTATATAGTAAATGTTAATATAATTTAGTGTTTTAAACAAATGAATCTTGTCAAAAGTTACATGCAGTGGCCGTGCTGGAGCATTTCCTGAGCATCAACCGCTGAGTGAACAGCAAAATGAAAGCGGCTTCACGAGACTAATGAGCATATACAACAGAGAGAGAATTAAATTCAGCGCTTTCCAACATGCCTCATTCATGTCTGCATATTTAATTCAGGCAAAGTTACATCTTTATTGGGACAGACTGAAGGATTATCTTACGTGACTCTGTGAGTTCGTCTCTATTTCTTAGAGCTGCATAAACTGCATATCAGGCATTTATGTAATACATCTAATTTGTGCATTAATGGCCGTTATTTTAAATAAAGTTTACTAACTACTGCAAATTAAGTAGGCTACCTGTGCACACCGTTGTTGTTGTCTCGTCTCCCCTCAGACGCGCTGCAATGGCGATCCTGCGTGCAATTCTCAAAACACCCACAAGATGGCGGCATTTATCGGTGAATCCGATATTACAAAACTGATATCCGATTATGGTTAAGTAAAATGCTTAAATATCGGGAAAATATTGCTAAATCGATATATAGGTCGATCTCTAAACTGACCTAAGATAAATACATCATTTTCTCTGGGCAAGAAACCTGAAGGGCACACTAAGCTAGGTTATATAATAAAAAAATCATTAAAATGTATATACCTTAAAGGCAAAATCAAAACTAAATAAACAAAGTGTGATATTCATTCTCACAAATGAAAAGTCCTGAGTTGCATGATTAAGCTTAGGTCAAGCAACGCTTAAGATGTGGTTCTCGACCTGAAGGGCAGGACAGGGGAGGTATACAGAAAAACACAGTGAAAGGTGGTGTGTTTCGGAGTGGGCTGTCTTGGCTAATATCCAGACCTGTGGAGGCTGTGAGCAGAGGCTTGTGTGCTCACAAGGACTTCTGGCAGGCCACAGCGGTGGGGAGGGAAAAACCGTTAACCTTTGGCCTTCCTGCCGTTGAGTATTAGCAACCTGCAGCTCCCCTCACTGACTGGGTCATCAAGAGGCCTTCTCAAACTACAACTAAAGAGCAGCTTAGCACTTCCTATGTGCTAAAATTACTGAGTGGCTAAGGATATGCGGGATTGGGGGAGTGGGCACAACCTGCTAAATTTAGAAAGCTGGGTCGTCACGTACAACCTGACTCCAACTGAACTGATTTGGATCTTGACTCCAACTCACTGACTTAATGATCTATGACTTGTTGCATAAACTGTACTATTAAAGTTAGTTAATTGTATAAAAACATAGATTGGAACTTAAATTAGTTTAATTAATTGAGAGCCTAGATTTAGATTTATCTATTTTTGAAGTTTACACAAGAAAAACTAGGGCAAGTAAATTGAGACAAAACAGTCAAGTCGCAGCCAAATGGAAACCAATCACTGAATACCACACATTTAAAGTTAGCAAAGAGCCTTAAGTTGTGTTCTGGCCTTACCATGTGATGTTTAAGAAGTCAGACATACAGCAGAATTGAGGCTAAACAATCCAGGATTGTCCTACAGAAGAACAATAGCTTTGTCAAAACATCAATGTCAGCTCTATTCTGATGAAATTTATCAAAGTGAAATCAGATAAGACACTATACAAAAACATGCAGCTCCAGGAGATGGAGTCAGCATCATTCCCGAATGGTTCTCCCTTTCATCCTGAAGGTTATACTGACAGCTACCACAGAGGCCACAAACAGAAGAACAGACAACCGCTTCTGACAGCTTGTCAGGGGTACAAAGCACAATAAAAGCAAACAAGTATTTATAAATAGAGAAAGGAAAACCAGACACTCATTTTTAATAGTACGCCTGAGAGCTCAAGCAGTACTGAATCAATACACAGGACAATACAACCACTATATCCAGAAATCAGTTTAAATCTTTGAAATCTGAAATGATGATAACTAGCAAAAAAGAAAACGGTTGAAACAGAATGAATAAAATTTGTCCTCCATCTTGAACGAACTTCAACTTTCTTGAAGTGTTTAAAGCCTCTCAATCATTTACCTATAGTACATTACATTTACATTCAAACATTAGGGATCAATGTTAGTGATGGCTGGCTGGTAATTGACAAAACTGGCTCTTGCCCTAATAGGCCAATTCTTAATGTCACTGACATTCATTAATCAAACACATGCATTCTATCCCTAGTTTTTTTGGCTGCAAAATGAAGTTAAACAGCTGCCTAGAAACTCTAAGAAATTTTTTTGATAGTGTTCTTAATATAAAATAGAATATTTTGAAAATGATAAAAAAAAGCCAGTAATGTTTTGCATTGAATACCACTATTTTACAAACACCTTTATGTAAATATTTTTTTGTAGAATAAAATGTTCGAACTTCTGCACTACTAAAATTGGTGCTACTGGCACTAAGCAGAAAAAATCAAATTAAATTACAGTTGAGCCATGTACGAAACTATCCTATAACTAAACTTAGAAACCACAAAGAAGAATCTAAAAAAAATAATATTCATACCCTTCTGACACCAACTTTCAATTTTGGGGTTGCTTGGGACCTTTGAAGTATCTGTTCTCAAAATATTAGACGTCATTAAAGCCGTAGTTTAAGATTTATTTTTTCTGACTAATTAATAGGAACCTGGGATCTCCAAAACAGAACAAGGGTTAAAACAAAACTTAATCTTAAATGCAATAATCCACAACCTCAAAATCTCAAAAAAATTAAGCTTTACTCTGCCTGGAGTCTATAGCAAAATGCTATCATAAGACAGAATGGGGGAAGGACCCTGCAACCCAGCAGGGACATTTCCTGGGACACCAGCCAACACTCACAAATCCTTTCTTCTCTAGTTCTTTCCCTAACCCGTACCCCATCCTGTCCTGCTGCGTGGCGCACCATTCTCCTCTCACATGGACAAGAGGATTTCAGCCTCTTACATCAGAGGGTTCCATGTTAAACTGAAATGGACTGGACTGTAGTGCGATGATGAGGTAATGAGAGAAATATGGGTGGAAAGATCTCATAATCTATGATACTCTTGATACTACACAACAGCCTGAAGAAAAATACCCCCTTTAAAAAACATCATAATAATTAATGCATTAAAAATTCTAGGCAGAGGAAAAAATTTAAATCAGGCAAACAATTCTACTGTTACACAAATGCAAACTGAACTACAGTAAAGGAGAGAATACCACAGCCAGCCTTTGAAATCTGTGCAGACAAGAACAATGTGCTCTAATTTTATCAGAGCAAGACGGAGGCAGTGTGCAGCCACAGAAGCCAATATTAAATTATGTCCAGCTATAAAGTGGGGCTAGACACCAAATAGAAAGCCACAATGTACACAGAGAATCCCATGAAAGGCAAGGAATTCCCAGTCTTTTTCTACTTTTACAAGCTCTGCGGTTCAGGGGTTTGTGTGCACCCGTATAGTCCAGAGCGAGATTGCTCATCTGTATTGCTTGCCCTTTTTGCCTTTATGACAAGCTGAACATTAGCGTCTCACGCCTCCAAGCTTTGACCCCAATCCCCTGCAGTGCCATGAGGGAGGTTGTTTCCTAAACTCAGACGAAAGGGGGGAAGAGCTGAAACTGGGTGTACTGGAGCAAAGGAGCTCCTAGTTTTGGTGTGATTTATAATTAAGGTTGAGCAGCACACACTCAAAGGGTAGACGGGTTATGAATTGCAAGTGAATTGCCCTATTCATTTGATCACTGGCATCAGCCAAGTGTGACATGATTTTCAAGAGAGAAAAATAGATTGAAGAATAAAATTATGGTTCTCTAAGTGCACAAGACAATAAGCAAAGCTACAAAAGAACACAATGACAATATGGATAAAAAGTACTAGAACAATAGGGGAGAAGGATGGCAAATCCAAATTCCTATTTCTCACAGACCAAAGATGGTTATCTAAAAAAATAATTTTTTACATTAAAAAAAGCAAAAATATTTCACTGCTCTTAAGTATTTAGATAATAATTCTGAATGCATTTTTTCACAAGGAGAACCAAATGACCCTGAGTTTGTGAATATAAACAGCTAACAGAGCAAGAATCTAGGCTAGATAAAAATAAACTAACTCTAATCAACCTTTTTGACTTCTAGTCTTTCTTTTCTCTTTCCTGTAAAATATATGGCAGTACACTGAACTTATATGCTGTCCTGTTTGTGTTTTGCTGGAAATCACATAACCAACAGAAATTTAATATCATGAAAAAATCCCTTTCAGTGTGAAAAAACATGGCAACAGTGAGGAGCCTGTTAATTGGAGGATTTTAAGTGTAATGTTTAATAGGATCAGATGGATGTGATAGTTGTACCCACGAGATTATAATTAGCTGAATCTTCTATTATTTTGAAAGACAGGAAGAGTAACAGCGAATGTCCAGCCCTTCATTTTGTACCACCTCAAACATTTAAAAATGCATAAACGTTTTAGGGATATTTTTTCGACACTGACAACCTGCGTTATCACTCCCCTTACAACCAAATTAACATTACATTAAAATAACCAAATATCAGATTCACTGCATAGTTTATTACTATGGAACTGTGGTAGTCTGGTATGCTAATTAACATATCTGAGCACAGTATATCTTTAAATAAACACACAGGTAAATAAATAGAACAAAATGAAAGACTTAAGAAAAAAAGAAAGACAACTTCTTTCAGTGTAATTAAAGGCTCTAATTACAGATTACACGACTAAACAGCAGTTGGATGAATTTAAACAGTATTTTAAGTTATCATTATTCTGACCCAGTCAGCGAAGTAACAGTAAACACATTACAGGCTCAGTCTACCTGCAGTAAATTGGTTAAGCGTGTTTATAGTCAAGCTCGTCGCTGAGTTAGAAGCTACAAGCTTTCAGGTAACAGTCCAGATTTCTACGCCAAAGCACACAATGTTTCCAACGGATTAGACTTAAATTGAACTCGCAGCCTGTTTTAGAGATGATCAACGATTTTTTTTTTTTTTTAAAACCTAGTGAGCTGCCTACCTAGACAACATTGGTTGCAATAACGAGTCAGCAGCCGAGGTTTTGAGACAGAGCGGATATCTCAACTCACCTTTTTGTTCACAAGTCGAGCTTTGGCAGCTTTTTGTAAAAAAGTGTTGCATGTTGTACAGCGGTACAAAAGGCCTTTTTTTCCCGAAAAAAAAGGTACCCGTAAAAACAGACAGAACCAAGTAACACTGTACTGAATGAGCAGCTGAACTTCCGAAAGAGTCCCAAAAAGGCAACAGAACGAAAATAAACGCAAAATTTAGTAGGCTATGCAAAGGGAAAAGGACTGTTGTGAAATTTCTATGCAGACTCAGAGCTTTGGGCTCTGATGGAGATTATAGATGCATGCATGCTGGAAAAACAGCAGATGACATTTCCATGACATTTCCATGACATATACGCTACGAAATACCCTCGAAAAGACAGGAAAAAATACATCAAAACAGCGAGGCAGTTTGTCAAGTACAGTGGCATAAATTGGTCATCAGAAATAGCATCTCATCTACGGTGCAAAACGAAGAAGAGGGCAGTTTGAAGCTGCTAACGTTACTGTCTGGTAGACTGACATGAGATTATACGATGCGAGCTGCTTCATTAAAGTGCAAAAATAAAGATAGCGTGCGATGTGGCGAGCAGTCTGGCTGCAGTCGTGTGGAGAAATCCAGAGATGTTTTTAAAACGACAGTGGAAATATCCAGGGATAAGTGCGGAGTGTCCGGAGAAAGCGCTGAGACTGTCGGGTCAGGATCGAGCCTCTGCAGCCATTTTGTTCGGTATCAACACAGCAGACGTGCAGCTCAACTCCGGTGGGAGGGGCTTAGCCGCTGAAGTCATTTCCATATGACGTTTAACTAACCAATAAGCAAGCAAGCTGATTTTACATGGGAGCACCGCCCATAAAAGGTTTCAATGCGTCCAGTTGGAATTCACAGGGGCTGGAATGGGCGTTCAACGACCCCCTGCACGCGTTCCACACAAACAAACAAACAATTTAAAAAAAAATTGTGTTTTCATTTCACACTGGGTGTGAAATCTGTCTGTCTGTCTGTCTGTCTATCTATGACACACATTACACATGAAAGGAGTAATTTAATCTGCATTCAAGGATGCACCCATAAAGTATGGACTCTGCCACTGTTTGACCTATAGTATGATTCCCAGTGTGACATTCTGAAATACAAAAGGGAGAAGGAGAGAAAAGATTCATGCAGCAGGGTCCAGGCTTTATGCTTTTGTAATTTCCCATGGGACAAAATGGGGGATGAAAGAAATGGGCTGGTGAAAGAAAACAAGGCAGAGGGAAAGACAGTTAATTTTGTTTATATTAGTTATTTTTATTTATCTTCTAAAATAAACAAATACAACATTTTGAAGTACAAAAAAAAAGGAAAGAAAAAGACATTACATTTAAAGGTTTAGTTCACTCAAAAACTGTGTTGCCAAGTCTGCGGTTTTCCCGCAGAATTGGGCTACTTTAACACTGTTGCCTCAGGTTTTTTTTTCATGTCTGCGGGTTGAAGCAACCCCAATAACGTGATATTTAGCCCCTGCAATGCAAATTTTACCAGGAAACCTCACAAAAAATGTGTATTTTACCCCCCGGAATGTGATTTTTACCAGGGGACCCCGTCGAAATGACATTGGACTAGTTTTGTGCTAGTTTTGAGTAGCAATTGGGTGGGTTTTGTTGTGAAAACCTGGCAACCCTGCTCAAAAATGAAAATTCTGTCATTAATTACTAACCCTCATGTCGTTCCAAACCCATAAGACCTTCGTTCATCTTCGAAACACAAATTAAGATATTTTTGATGGATTCTGAGAGTTCTTTGACCCTCCATAGACAGCAAGGATATTACCACGATCAATGCACAGAAATGTAGCAAGGACACTGGTAAAATAGTCCATGTGACATCAGGGGTTCAACTGTAATTTTACGAAGCTACGAGAATACTTTTTGTGCGCAAAGAAAACAATAATAACATAACTTATTCAACAATTCTTCTCCACGAGTTACCATCTTCCGCCATTTTGGAGAGTACCCCAGAACGTAATCAACATAATCAGCGTTGTTTACGTTCAGCATGTGCGCACTTTCTACTGAACATAAACATATGGAGGGTCAGAGAGCTCTCAGATTCCACCAAAAATATCTTAATTTGTGTTCCAAAGATGAACGAAGGTCTTACGGGTTTGGAACAACATGAGGGTGAGTAATTTATGACAATTTTCTTTTTTGGGTGAACTATCTCTTTAAACTAAATGATACAATTTTAAGTGAGCAGTTTTACATGAAACTGACAGCACAGGGGAGAAGGTATTGTAGGACAGCACACAACATGGCTATATTAAAATTCTCACAGCACTTAATGATATAAAATAACAAGCCAAAGCCTCTTTAAACGATACACACACATGCACGCACACAGGCACGCACACACACACACACACACACACACACACACACACACAAGTCAACTCAAGTCAAGTCAAGTCACTATTATTTGTATAGCGCTTTTAACAATGCAAATTGTGTCAAAGCAGCTTTACATCAGCTTGATATAAGCTGGGTGGCTTTATATCAGATTTACAGTATTTAGACGGGGAAATAGTGTGTCGAAATAGTGTCATTCTCTTCCAGCCAGACAAAATCAGCAATCTAAATCTAGGCTAAAATAGAGTCAGATTGTGTAGAGGACTCATCTGGTTCATGTGGTCTTGTCCCGATGGCTGTCTAGGAGATAGGGTCTTCACTGGGGATCAGTCTCTGGGGCTCATCTAGTTGTCCTCGTCTCCGCTGACGGTCAGGGCTGTAGAGGTCATCTCTAGGTGCTGATCCACCATCTGATCTGGATACAGTCTAGCCGGATCTGGGTGGCTACAGTAACCTCGGAATAAGAAAGAAACAGACTAATATTAGCGTAGATGCCATTCTTCTAACGACGTAACAAGTACATCGGGTGTTTTGGGAAGTGTTCCCGGTTCCGGTTGACCTAATTAATGCAGCCTAACAATCCTTTAACGGATTTTAATTATAGAAATGCGAGTCTATTATGTGTAAACCCGGTTAAAGAGATGGGTCTTTAATCTAGATTTAAACTGACAGTGTGTCTGGCTCCCGAACAGTGTTAGGTAGATTGTTCCAGAGTTTGGGCGCAAAATAGGAAAATTATCTCCCGCCCGCAGTTGATTTTGATATTCTAGGTATTATCAAATGGCCAGAGTTTTGAGATCGCAACGGACGTGAAGGACTATAGTGTGAAGAGCTCACTCAAATACTGAGGTGCCAAACCATTCAGGGCCTTATAGGTAATTAGCAAGATCTTAAAATGTATACAATGTTTAATAGGGAGCCAGTGCGGTGTTGACAGAACCGGGCTAATGTGGTCATACTTCCTGGTTCTAGTAAGAACTCTAGCTGCTGCATTTTGAACCAGCTGGAGTTTGTTTATTAAACGTGCAGAGCAACCACCCAATAAAGCATTACAATAACACACACACACACACACACACACACAATCTTGTTGCCACTGTTGTGGCTCAGCCTCTCTCATCAAACTAATTATGGAAAATCAGTCCAGTGCTGGTTTTATGGTGTTTTGGGACTTGACTGGTTAATCTGATTTATTGCACACTTAAGCTTAATTGATTGCCTTCATGGATTTAAATGAATAATGAGGAGCTAATAAGCATTGTCTTTGTTTCAAGAACCTGGAAGTGAACAGGGAAAAGAGGATAATGACCAACGGGCAGAGAGAGAAAGAGCATTCTATCACGTATGAAGGTGTCATTATTTCTGTTCTGCATGCTTGATCTGTTGCCAGCTGTAAGTTTTTTTTTTTTATTTTATTTTTTTTATGTTAATAATTCTGTTTGAATAAAACACCTGAAAATACATTTGGGTTCTGAAAAAAAAATCACAATCATACAATATATATAAATCAATATTTGATATCAAATGTATGCAAATGTGTCATGCTGGCCATAATAAGTACTTTGAATCAAATGTACAATTTCCTTGTTCTCAAGATGCTCTTTGGATCATCAGGTTTTGCACAAAAAAAGTACAAGGGTACCAAATGCTAAGAAATGCAATTATATTCAACAATATTATTAATAAGCATTTCTTTAATGCTCTTATATGTAGGAATATAATATATTATGTACAGTACAAACACTTAACATTTCTTATACAAAACACATTGAGGATAATTTTAACAACAAAACCCTGTTCATAAATCTCTGTCAATTTGTAACTGAGATGAGCACCTGACCTAATCCTTGTCAGACCAATAATTCTATTGGATTAATTTCCTCAGGTTAAGCCTAATGCCCAGCAGATGCATGAACCAACAGATTTACAGGGGATATGTATTGACAGGATTTGGCTGAGTGAAGTTGTCAGAGCAATATTCTACAGATCACCAGTAGTCTGATCACTAATTTGCCATTGGATGTTGCTTCAAACCAGAAAGTGTTTTAAAAATGTGAGTTTATTGATTTAAAATTTGATTTAAGTTACATATAGTATCTATCAGGCAATTGTGCAGCTTCAGTTGGACAACTGAAGAATCCTAATCAACCATAGGCTCCCAGACGGCTCTGACCAAGCTCCAGCCGAGCACCCGCTCTGGCTTGAGAACCAACACAGTCTCAACAAAAAAAGCGATATCGCTGCTAGCTGGCTGCCTGCTGTTCCAGGTAGAAGCTCCTTCCAATCTACTGGATTTTTAATCTGCCAGAAAAATTGCAATTTGAGCACTTATTTGATCACTTAAAGTGCCCCTATTATGGATTTTTGAAAATTACCTTTCATGCAGTGTGTAACACAGCTCTAAGTGAATGAAAACATCCTGAAAAGTTTTAAATCTGAAAGAGCACCATGTTATTGTCTCTCAAAAGAAAGAGTCGACTCTGAATCATTGAAACGAGTCATTGAGCAAGTAAGATAAAAATAAATGCATATTATAAGACAATGAAAGTGTTTTTTGACCTTGCATGCATGTCAACCTGTTGTTGGGGACTCCCAAAACCAAAATATGAACCTTTCATAACCCATAATAGGAGCACTTTAAGATATGACCCTAGGTTTAATACTCAGGGTTATAGGTTTGTTAAAAACCGGAACCTTAACTGTGAGCAATAGTAATAGTAATGCTTGTTTTAGCAAGCACAACAGATTACTTCAAGCATGGATTGTCTTAAAGACTGAGCTTAGATGTTTTACTTATATATAACCTTTGATGCCTCTTAACATGTAAGACTTTGGATAGGTTTTATTTCTGTCATAGGGGAACTCCTGGTCCACTACAGTCTCTCAGCATTTCCTCTTGTTTTGATTTGTTTTTTAGCAGTATGAATCTTGTCCTTTAATATGCGAGGAGCTTGGCTCACACTATGAACTCTATTTGCCAAAAGAGCACAGATGAATTCCACCTCTGTTGTGAATGTTAGAGGCATTTATCCCCTCAGGCGAGGGGTGATATTCAGGAGTACACAGCTGTAATAGGGGTTGAAAATGGGTTAATTTAGTTTTTGGGAAGCAGAGAAACAGAGGTCTTTTGCCACAGGCGGACACAGCACAGGGGAAAAAAGAGATAGGAAAATGGAGAGTGTGGGAGAAAGATATTGGAGGTGTTACTGTCTATGATACAACCCCTCCTCATTCTCTCTGTTTCTCTCTCTCTCTCTTTTGACAGGGTGTCGTTGTGATTAATGCAGCTTTCTTTTGTGTGACCCGAAGGTCAAAGGAACAGAGGGAGTGAGGGGTGACACTGAGGGGGGTAAAACAGTGCATAATTTACTCCTGCAGCAAACGCCTCTCTGCTGCTCTAATCTGAAATGTAATCAAACTTGCTTTAATACAACTGGCTTGGAAGAACCAAAGATTGGTAGAGGGGGTGCTGATGGTAGATAGTAAGCATGAATATAACCGACTCACAGCAAGCACACCTGATCAGAGTCACACCATATAAAGATACATAGGGTACATTGTACACAGGCCACCTAATATAATGTGGGACCTCTTTTTCCAAGGCCTATATTTACAAAATATAGACTTCAGGGGAATACTCTGGCTTTATCCATATTAAGTACTAGATCTATCATCTTCAGAAAAAACCTTCAGGTCCCAAAAAATTATTTGGTTTTCCAGCATCTTTTGCATATCTGAACCCTTTACAACAATGACTGTATGCTTTTGAGATCCTTCTTTTCACACTGAGGACAACTGAGGGACATGCAACTTACAATCAGTTCAAATGCTCACTGATGCTCCAGAAGGAAAAATTATGCATTAAGACCCTTTGAACTTTTTGAATTTGAAGATCAGGGTAAATTGAACTTATTTTGTCTTCTGAAAAACAGTAATTATCTTCTGTAGCTTCTGAAGGGCAGTACTAAATAAATAATAAAAAAAAGATATTTAGGTAAAATAAGCAAATATGTACACATCTTTATTCTGTTTAAAAGTTTACACCCCTGACTTTTATTACATTGTTTTTACTTCTGGAGCATAGGTGACCATTTGAACCTTTTGTAATTGTTGTGTATGAGTCCCTCAATTGTCCTCAGTGTGAAAAGATGGATCTCAAAATCATACAGTCAAAGGGCTTAAATACGCAAAAGATCCTGGAAAACCAAAGAATTTGTGGGACCTGTAGGATTTTTCGGAACAATAGCTGACAGATTAACTGTTCAAGACAAACAAGGGACTCATGAACAACTATCACAAAAAAAAGCGTATGTAAACTTTTGAAGGGGGTCATTTTTAAATATAACTATTATTTTCTCTTGTAAATATGACTACATGTAAATGTCTTTTATGTGAAATATCAGGTCAGTACTAAATAAACAATAACATGCATTTTGTATGATCCCTCTAATGTTGCTAAAATAATTAACATTTTGCTGTTACTGCAAAGTGTATGTAAAATTTTGACCACAACTGTATGTGTTTGCATATACGCCATTGCATCCAATAGCATGAGTTTGGGGTGTGGCTACTGTAGCATGCTGAGCCAGAGGATGTTTAGACCATAAATTAAAGAAACTCAGATTCTGTTACAGTGTCAGGGATGTGGACCTGTCTGTGTTGTGTTTTGCTCCCCATGTGTTCTGTGTGACCTAGTTTCTGTCTCCCTTTGATTGTTGATTTGATTCCAGGTATGTCTCCTTTCATCGCTCGTTATCCTGTCTTTTAAAGCCCCAGTCCTTTCAGTTAGGTTTTGTCGGTTCTTGAATGTCTTCCTTGTGCTCTATGTTTCCCCATTGGATTATTAAAGACTCTCGTTTTGTGAATTCTTCATCTCCTCGTTCTGTGCTTCCTTGACTCCAGGTGTATTGTGTCAGAAGAACCGACCAAATACAGTAACCTCCTTTTGATTTCCCGTTTTATTCAGTGTCTTTTTTTCACATTGTGTTCCCCATAGATCCCCTCCTTCGCCCGGAATATCTCCTTCTCCGGCTGGAGCATGGTGAGAAATCGCTCGAGGGCCACACCAGACTGTTCCTGGTCCTTGCAAGCCTCACCTCCTACCCGGACGACGCCAGTTTGAACATCGTGTGTAGAGCGCCGTCGTCCGAGGACCGACGAGTCATCGCCGCATGGAGTGACAGTGCTGAGGATTGCCGCGGAGCCAGAGCCGCTGATGACATCAGCCAAGGTGTTCGAGCCGGCAACAACGCCCGCCACAAGGGAGAAAGAATACCGCAGACAGTGAGAGCGCGGAGAGGAGCTCCGCCCCCTGTACCGCGGCTGAGGGTGAGCTGAGTATGGCACGTGGACTGTGCCACAGCAAGGCAGGGAGGGCTACTGTTTCCCCGTTTGGCCCAGGGAGGGCCACGGATCCCAAGTCCAGCCCTTCTTTGTCTCCTGAATCTCCTTCACCTCTGCTAATCCCGTCCAGCTCTGCTCCTCCCAGAGTGCCCTCCAGTGCCCGCTCCCCAAAAGTGTCCTCCGGAGCCCGTGCCTCCAGTGCCTGCTTCTCGAAAGTACACTCCAGTGTCGGCTCCCATTCCTGAGTTCAGCCCTGGAAGCCCGGAGGCTCACAAATCCCCGCCTCCGCCTCGATCACCGGCACCATCTGCTCCACCTGGGCCCTCTGGATCCTCCACGTCGCTCTTCGGCTCTCCGTCTCTGCCTCGGGCTCCTCCACCACCTACTCCGCCACCGTTGGTCGCCCCCTGGAGTTGGCGGCCATCCCTCCTCCATGGCTCCTCCCTCCATCGGCTCCACCGTGATCATGGGTGTGGCCTGGGTCCTGCTGGACTCCTCCTGCTCCGGGTTCCTCCTGTCTCCTCGCTCCTTCGTCGCCTCCCTGGTCTCTGTCTGCTGGCCCTCTCCCGGGTGTCCTTCCTCCTCCCAAGCTCCCACCTGTCCCTCCCTCGGATGATTCTATGGTGTGAGGACGCACCTTCCGGAAGGGGGCATAATGTCAGGGTTCTGGACCTGTCTGTGTTGTGCTTTGCTCCCCATGTGTTCTGTGTGACCCAGTTTCTGTCTCCCTTTGATTGTTGATTTGATTCCAAGTGTGTCTCCTTTCGTCCCTCATTATCCTGTCTTTTAAAGCCCCAGTCCTTTCACTTTGGTTTTGTCGGTTCTTGAATGTCTTCCTTATGCTCTGTTTCCCCATTGGATTTAATAAAGACTCTCATTTTGTGAATTCCTCGTCTCCTCGTTCCGTGCTTCCTTGACTCCAGGTGTATTGTGACATACAGAAGTGCAAGCCAAAATTCAAACAATTGCAAAAATACAAAGAGACAGACAATGGGGTAAAACAAGGGTAAACATTGGTAGTGGTTTTACATTATGGAAGAATTTGATGGATGTTTGGATTTCGATTGATCTCACAAACTTTCAGAGTTTATTCTCTATGTATAGTATATTGAACCTTTTATTGAACTTAGGCTGTTTTTACCTAAAGAGACATGCCTTTTTTAGACCTGAAATAGCGGTGTTTGGGTTGGTGGAGCCGTAACACGTCAAAAGGGGCACTGTTTGAAACATGCTCTATTTATTTTAGTTCCACTAAAAGACACTAGAAGTGTAGTAAGTTACCAACTAGTAATATGGATAAAGGTTAGGTTTAAGGTTATATATTACGTGTGTCTATATATATATATATATATATATATATATATATATAACATGACTAAAATTTTGCATGCTATTCCAAATTAGTTTTTGTTATTTAGTTTGTCATTTAGCTGTTTTATAAATGTACTTCTAGCAGAGCATGTGAGCGGAGCTGAGCGGTCAGAATTTCCGCTCCTTGCTCACACGGGTGTTCGCTCCACCGCTCAAAGTCGCACCAGACCGCTCCGCTCAATTCCCCTCCCCGCTCACTTACAATTTCATCCCGCTCCGGTGAAATCGCTCCACGCTCGCTCAAATTTAAAATTTCTCTGCATGCCTAAAACCGGCCATTTTCAACCAAAGCCTTACACCTGGGGCACACTGCCTGCGGGGCGGACGTGGAGCGGGTTTGTTGCGTGACTCCTGCGGAAAAAAACGTTTGTTTTATTTCAAGAACTCCATCTCTCCTTCACAACGAACGATTTTTGAAGTGTAGGCTGACAGTTTTGTTAATTGTTGAAGGCCAGGTGAATTCTGGGTGGATTTGTGCATGCCCTATAGACTTGTGGTGTGAGCGGTATCGGAGAAGAACCGGCCTTTGGATAAAAACCCGCTCCGCGCTCCGACTATATTTCGCACGCTCCACTCCCCGCTTGCTCCCCGCTCCGCTCCGCTCACATGCTCTGACTTCTACTCTATACTCTATAATAGTATATAGTATATGTGCAATCAAATTATATAGTATATGTGCAATCAAATCGATGAGAGAAATTGGCGCGGATCTGGCCCATATCAACAGCTAAAGTGTGGCCGAGATTAGTTTGTGTTCGCCGGCCCAAAACTGGCCCATATCTTTTTAGCCAGAACTGAGCCAAAACAGTGCCATAACTCAACCCAGAGTGAGCCAAATAATAAAAACAGACGTGGCTGATATATGGACCTTATATGGCATTCTTATATGGTTGAGTTCTGTAAAGGGCTGATGGCCCTTATGTGGCTGATACACCAAAAGCCATTATTCAACCATATTTACACCACACCTATCTTTTTTATTTAAAACACCCATTACACAGTAAATCTTAAACACATCTTAAACACAAAAATGGATTCACACTCATTTAAAAAAAATGTTTATAGTATTTTATTAACAGAATTACAATACAGAACATAACATAACAGAACATAACAGAAGTGTGCTATTTTGTAAATGTCAGATGAGTGAATAAATGTGCAAAAATTTATACTTTTAGTAAGTCTCGCCAGTCTTTCTCACTCACAGTCTGTCAGGAAAAAAGAAGAGAAAAAAGAACATTAGTATATCATAATTAGTATCATACATTAGATATTATTTGAAGACAAGCACTTAAATGACTGTAAATCAGCACTGCACACATTCTTTTCTACCACCCAAGACATGAGTGCTACTGTGAAGTCCCTTTTTTAAATTTTAATTTTCTAAATTTAAAAAATGTAGCTACTTTAATAACAGGCTATTTTTTAGACATAATAATAATATGCATAATATTAATGAAAACAGGGGTGTAATGGTACCTCAGCTTTGAAGTCACAGTTTCAAACATTTTTGGTACAGCAGGGGGAGAAAACATGCAATTGTTTTTTTATTTTTTTATTTTTTTTATAAACGGTGGTTTACTGAACAATTTGTGTCTCTGCCTTTAAATAAACTCAATTATAATTACAATTTTCTTAAGGATAAAAAATTCTATCTCAGCTATAATGCTATACAATAAGGAGCCCTATTAGAGCACATAACTAAAATATTAAAGGCTGCAATTTACAACAGAGCCCAATCTATTAAATTCAAATATTTTAGATACAATAACCAACACTACAACAACAGCAAAAAAAGGATGCAAACATATCGTTTGCACATTAGTCCATGGGCCAAGCCAGAATTTGGTACCACCTAAGGTGGCAAAATCTCTTTGGTACCAGTTTGTTTGTAGAGTCCATATAAGTACTTTGAAACATGGTAACCATTTCAAATAGCTTTACTAATCTTTTGGGACAATCATTATTTTTGCCATTATCATCCTACAGTATCTGCACAGCAGGTTTGTATGAAGTCTATTGTAAGAGGTAGCCATACATGCTATATGTTGATTTTTTCAGGACAGTCAGGGCTATCCAGATCTGGACCATCAGAACCATGATGGTGGGACAATCCATGACCTAGCAATTTGAAAAAATATGTATGAACTGTATATGAAATAGTATATTATGCAACAACAACGACTGGTGCTAGTTTCAAAACCAGGATTACTCCACCATACTTTGTTGTACTGATAAGCCACTAGCATCATCTGAAAAGGTAAGTCCTGCTGTTTATTTTGATACATGTTACCCTTGGAGGCCACAAGCACTTTGCGACTTATTCAGCTATGACTCAGCTGTGTGAAAATGAGTAAAGAAATGGCCGATGATTGCAACTTTGTTTAATTTGATGCATTTTCAAATCAAGATTACTCCGACCATCTTTGTTCTATAAGCAAGAACAAAATAAGCGGAAAATTAGAATATTACTTAAGACCAATACAAAGAAAGGATTTTTAGAAATCTTGGCCAACTGAAAAGTATGAACATGAAAAGTATGAGCATGTACAGCACTCAATACTTAGTTGGGGCTCCTTTTGCCTGAATTACTGCAGCAATGCGGCGTGGCATGGAGTCGATCAGTCTGTGGCACTGCCTAGGTGTTATGAGAGCCCAGGTTGCTCTGATAGTGGCCTTCAGCTCTTCTGCATTGTTGGGTCTTGTATATCGCATCTTCCTCTTCACAATACCCCATAGATTTTCTATGGGGTTAAGGTCAGGCGAGTTTGCTGGCCAATTAAGAACAGGGATACCATGGTCCTTAAACCAGATACTGGTTGCTTTGGCACTGTGTGCAGGTGCCAAGTTCTGCTGGAAAATGAAATCTGCATCTCCATAAAAGTTGGTCAGCAGCAGGAAGCATGAAGTGCTCTAAAACTTCCTGGTATACGGCTGCGTTGACCTTGGACCAACACCAGCAGATGACATGGCACCCCAAACCATCACTGACTGTGGAAACTTTACACTGGACCTCAAGCAACGTGAACTGTGTGCCTCTCCTCTCTTCCTCCAGACTCTGGGACCCTGATTTCCAAAGGAAATGCAAAATTTACTTTCATCAGGGAACATAACTTTGGACCACTCAGCAGCAGTCCAGTCCTTTTTGTCTTTAGCCCAGGCGAGACACTTCTGACGCTGTCTGTTGTTCAAGAGTGGCTTGACACAAGGAATGCGACAGCTGAAACCCACGTCTTGCATACGTCTGTGCGTAGTGGTTCTTGAAGCACTGACTCCAGCTGCAGTCCACTCTTTGTGAATCTCCCCCACATTTTTGAATGGGTTTTGTTTCACAATCCTCTCCAGGGTGCGGTTATCCCTATTGCTTGTACACTTTTTTCTACCACATCTTTTCCTTCCCTTCGCCTCTCTATTAATGTGCTTGGACACAGAGCTCTGTGAACAGCCAGCCTCTTTTGCAATGACCTTTTGTGTCTTGCCCTCCTTGTGCAACGTGTCAATGGTCGTCTTTTGGACAACTGTCAAGTCAGCAGTCTTCCCCATGATTCTGTAGCCTACAGAACTAGACTGAAAGACCATTTAAAGGCCTTTGCAGGTGTTTTGAGTTAATTAGCTGATTAGAGTGTGGCACCAGGTGTCTTCAATATTGAACCTTTTCACAATATTCTAATTTTCTGAGATACTGAATTTGGGATTTTCCTTAGTTGTCAGTTATAATCATCAAAATTAAAAGAAATAAACATTTGAAATATATCAGTCTGTGTGAAATGAATGATTATAATATACAAGTTTCACTTGTTGAATGGAATTAGTGAAATAAATCAACCTTTTGATGATATTCTAATTATATGACCAGCACCTGTATGATGATGATGATGATGATAAACAGAAACAGTTTGCAATGACCAAATAAGTTCATGAACAAGGTAGAATTATGTTGTTTTTCTTTGTATGACGTTCTGTTCAAATAAAGTTACAAGATATTTTCATTATTTGGCTCAACGGTTAGTGTCACTGAAGGCTGATTTCTGTGACAAAGCTACCACTAATAAAAGGTTATCATGTTGTAATATCATCTAGAGATATGGACTTAAAAAAAAATCAAACTAGAATTTGCCACCTTGGGTGGTACCAATTAGTGAAAAATGTGGCCTGGGCCCATGGCCTACATTGCAATTTTCTAGCAACAAGCTGTAGACACTGAATGACTTGCCTGAGGTTAAGGTATTGCTGTTTTATTTTATGTATTTTTCCGCGGTTGCAAAACTGATTGAGCTTAAGTGACATGAGCGTGATTATTTCGCGTTATAACCGGTTAATTGTAACTAGAAAAGAGAATTAAAGGGAAGGAATGATCATTTAAAACAAAACTCCACTTACCTGAATAATATGTGTCTGAGCAAAGGCTGTTATCTTTTTTATGGTGGTTGAAAGAGGATGCAGGGTGGGAAATAACGGATACATTTTCAAAATTTCAGTAATCCACTACTAGGAATAAGGGAAGATACAAAGCAACGAATAGCACTGTTGAATGGGCTGACATGTGGACTGCCACTAACCTGCCACACATGACTATAGCAGTTTATATATGTTATTCCAAATAAAAGCCAAATGTTAACCATAAGTTAACACATTCTGTGGTGTGCCATAGCCAAGCCATATATGGCTCTCATTTGTGTGCTGTCATCAGTTCAATGAGCGAGACCAAAGACACAGGTGCAAATTATGGAGAAAGCAATAGAAAAAATCTAGGCTTAAGAGAAAGGTCGCAGTTCCAGAGCCAGGGCTGGGCCTTCAAGGTCAGAAAGGGCTACTGACACAGTTTGGTAATAACAGAGTGATACCATGGTAATATCTACATTATTACCTAGGAAATGACATGCAATTTCCGCTATTACCATGTAATTTTCTAAGTAATAATGTAGATATTACTATAGTATTACCCTGTTGTTACTGAGCCGTAATATGATTTGCCACCACAGTTACTTTACATTGTGCTATTCAGTTAAATGTCTAGTGATTGCATTTGCTGTATCATAGTAAAATGTACTTTATATATTATGAAGTTATATTTCCATAGAACTACACAGTAATTGAATAGAGTAGTGTAACCTTTTAATGACTGTTAAATGGTTGTGTGACAGTAACTTTACCAGTCTAATATTACATTAACATTAAGATTATAATAATAATTTAAAATAGGAATGCTTATCAAAACTTAAGAACACAAAATAAGTTGTGTAGGGTTATTTTGAAAGTACATTCACTGATGCATTTGCGAGGTGTACATTATAGGAAAATTAGTTTTTGAAAAATCGAAAATAGGGTAAATGTTTTTTTAAAACTAGTGATGGTGTTTAAGATATTAAAGAAAATGGTTCTAAAGTATCTATTAGAATATTATGTATTTGTAAGAGAGGTTCACTGTCATTCTACAAGGGCGAATAGTAATGATGATATTTATCCTTGTAGGTTTAAGAGTGAAATGGGAAGAAAGTCTTTTTTATATACTAGCTCTGTTGCATGGAATAAATTGCCTGGGTGTATCCAAGAGATACAAGTTAATAGTATTTTTTTAGAAGGGAAGATAAAAAATGGTTATTTTATCATTGATGCATTGAAGTTTGTGTGGTGAGTTTCTGAACTTGATGTGAACTCCATTTATGATTTGTTCGTCCATACCGAGGACCACAATGGAAATAAATCGAAGGCTTTTTTTGTGTATTCTATACTCGACAGTTTTGAAATGTTTATGAACATGTATGAAATGTGTATTTTACATTTTGTCAAATAAAACAAACAAACAAAAACTTTTTCTGCATCAAAGAAATCCATAAAGTCAGTCCTGTCACAGCACCGTCAGCCCTGTCACGCCAATGTCAGTCCTGTCACACAGTAAATTATGATATAAAAATGTACTATTTGAGGAAATATTGATGAATGAATCTCTTTAACTGTGTAGATGAAGGTGGGAGTAAATATACACTGCTATGTTTTTGTAAAAAATCTCCAATGTAAAGGTAGTATGAGTGCCTGGCAGGTGTACTGTGATTGTTGTGTACTACAGTTGACCAAAAAGTTGCTTATATTTCTTATAGGAAACTACAAAACCATGTTAAATGCAATCAGGGACATGTGACCAATAAAAAAATGCTATTTGTATCAAAGAAATTTATTAGGTAACTATTCTAACATATACAAATTTGTCTATGACGGGGCCTGACATTTTATGGGTGAAATGCGTATAAAAATTAATTTTATTCAATCATAAAAACATGCTGAGATGGCACAATATGGGTTTCTCATAGTTTAACATGTCCTCCATATGACGCAACGTTCAGATTTAATAATAAGATATTTTTTCCCCAAGATTTTTACAAGTGGAAATGTACGTTTCTGGTAGAATGTCCCAGTGGAGGTACTCTATAGTTACAAATTAGGTACGCTGTAAATTCTGTTTAATTTAACGGTACATTGCAGGCTGTAATCCAAAGCGTTAACAAACATGCTATGACAAATTTTTAAATAAAAGATGAAAGATGAACAAAACCTAAAACAAATCTGTTCCCACTCATGATTTCAATACCCATGATCTAGTCAATTCCCAAAAATAGTTCTGTCCTACATTTTTTTTTTCTTGTAGAAAATCTAGAAAGATACAAAAGGATAGCTAGAAAGCTATTTTGTTTATCTAGACATTTCAATAATGTGATTTTTGAACAGGCATTTAAATGGCAAAAAAAAAAAAAAAGTAATTAAAAGAGTAATTAAAAATTCCTAGCTGCTGCACACATATGCATTCACAAAAATATTGATGCATACATATGCACGTACACAAAGATCCTCTGTTTTACGACTTCACTGAGTTATTTGTTTACATGCTAACCTTGGTTTTATCAAGTAAGACACATTTTTGTTGATTCTATAACAACATACTTGTCAACCAAAGGATACTGATATAGGAACCAATTCTACTTGACTAAATCTTGTTGTGCACTTTGCAGTGTTACTGCTGTGATAAGATATGAAAAAATAGCCTATGTATTCACTAACAGGCACTTCAGAGCAGTCACTTGAGTTCCAAGCATCTTTAAGTATTCAATTACTTTTCATGCGCAAGTAAACAGAACCATTATAGAACTTCAGCATAGGCTTTGAGATCCGTTGCATGGTGTGATGATTAGATGGGCAGGCTCTGACTGAATATCTAATACATTCACACAGTGTTTCAGAGTGATTACTTTATGCTGATATGAGTCACATCTTTCTGAGTCAGACTTAAACAGCTCAAGACTCCCAACTAAGAACCAAGTGAGTCTTTCCCTTTGAGTCTGCAGTATGTGGTGCCATCCATTACTCTTACTCCTGTGTCTGTGTTTCTAATGCTTTCTCTCTCTCCTTTCTTTTTTCTGGCTCCTTATTTTCAGTCTGAGCACACACACACGCACACGCACACACACACACACACACACACACACACACACACACACACACACACACACACACACACACACACACACACACACACACACACACACACACACACACACATTTCCTGGGTGTCATGAATCTTTCATTCTGCCGCTTGCTATAATCCCTGAGGCGTGCTCCCAGGAGACACACACACACACACACACACACACACACACACACACACACACACACACACACACACACACACACACACACACACACACACACACATACATACATGCCCATTACCTTACACCAGAGGAGAGAGAGGGAGAGAAAGGGCAAGAGAGAGGAAGACAAATTGATGCATACTGCAGGTCTGAGCTTCAGAGCAGCTATTACTAGGGTTCTTTTACAAAAAAGCTTGAGAGACCGGCAAAAAGACAAGGAAAGGCAAACCTCTTTTCTTTTGTTCTTGCAGCTCTATACCCTTCACTTCCCCCCAGCTATCCCATGTCAGACTAAACCTGAGGTATGCTCACACAATTTCCAAACGTCTTCCTCAGCCTCATTCTGAACAGTCAGAGATACATCAGAAGCGTGCATGGGAGAGGATTTGCCTTCAGGGGAAACATGTTCCACTGTTTCTACTAATGACCATATAAAAAGACATTGAATCTAATCTGACTACTGTCAGTAACACAACTAGAGTCTAATGAGCACAGTAAACATACACCATACAAATTAGACCATTTAGGAGTTATAAAAACATGTGTGTTTCCCCACATGTAATGCAACTTTCTTAATTCTACTTGTGTTATTCCATGTGGAACAAAATAAATTGGAGCTCTATTAATTAATGACATGTGTGGTTGCACCAGCCCATAAATACACAGTCTGAGCATCCACTTGAATATAAGATGCTACTGATAACAAAGTGATGTTACATAACAGTGAAAAGAGAGCGAAAGACAGAAAGAGAGGCATGATAAGGCCTATTTTTCTAAAAATTACAGCCTAAATTTTTTTGAATGTTTTAAGAATGTTGAAAATAATGAAACATTTAATACAACACAATTCAAAATAAAGATTATTTGGTTGCACTTTATTTTACAGTATGTGAACTTACATGTACTTACAGTGTACTTACTGAATAAATTATTGATAATATAAGGTAACTACATAGATAAGGGTTAGGTTTAGAGGTAGTACCTAGTTATTACCCAGCTATAACAAGCACTTAGTACGTATATGCAGAACAGGGCTGGAAAATAAAATGCTACTGGTTATTTTTTATTTGTTTACTTTTTTTTTTTGCAGTGCAGACAGGAGAATGGGAGGCAGAAAAAGAGAAAGCAAGAACCACCAGCATATTGGTGAGGTCTTTTACCTTTCAGAATAGAAGGAAGGAACTGAAATCAAGTGGTATAAATTTACAGACACCTAAAGTGGCCTTGACTACATCATCTACCAATCCCCAAATGCATTTCTCTGTGCTGTCTCCACACATATATATGGGTTAGTATTCTGATAACCACTTCTGAAACACAATTATAGTGAGTTATGAATGTGAAACACAGTGTGTGCAGTGTGTGGGGGAAGGGAGGGCGATAAGCTCATTGGTATAGCTATGGTCTTGCAGTCTTGTGTCGCTGCCTCTTGGAGGGGGCAAATGAAGAGGGCAGAGCAAATTTCACGCCTCTGCCACCATCTTTTCAAGCTACACTTGTTCGCCAACTCCAATCCCTCTCTCTGCCCTCATCTCCCCATCCCCCTGTCCCCACGGTCAAAAAATGACAAAAGCACAGAAATTCATCTCGAGCTAAACCAGCATACTATCATCTGGGTAATGATAGAAAAAAAGAATGAGAGAGAGAAAATATCCATTTCAATGCTTCAGCCACAGTCACAGAGCTGTTTCCATATGCACAGGGACAACGTTTGCTTAATTGGAGATGTTAAATGGCCTATTTATCATGTGTCCAACACCTCTCCACCAGTACATGCCTAATTAATGCCCATAACTGCATAATAGGATTGCAATTATGTTATTTAGATGCAACAACACAGCGTTGACATGTCCCCACCTGTGTTCGTGTCAGATGAACATTGTTTCTGTTCTTATTTTAGCTGCTGCTTTCTTAACAGTGTTAGAACCAGCAGGATGTCGCTTTTTACTGCCTTTTTGCAGCTAATCTTTAATTGCACATAGCAGGATGAGGAGGTGTTCCTTCATTTCAGACCCCTGGCAGCCATACACCAGACAGTTTCCCATGGGAGGTATATGTCTGGGTGGGGCTTTCAGACATCCCGTCCTTCATTTTCTAGTCTTCAGACCAGAGAGTAGACTGCAGACACAACTGTTTGCCAAGGACACTTAAAGGTCATTAAGATTTCAATTAATATGGCTTTAGACAGGGCCACAAAGGCAAAATGTTTCCTAGTATCACAACTGATAAACTTTCTTTGTCCAGCTTCAGTTATGATCTTTCAGACATGAAGACTCTTTCTGTTGTTGTTGGGTTTTTTTTGGCTTTTAATAGAAACATGGTTTGCAGGATAGCAGCATTTACAGATGCAGGGGTGCCAGCCATGCCTCAGCGTGATTAAACAGCTTGTACTCACACATTATTGAAGCTGAAGGGCTCATATCCCAACTCTTCCCAAATGGGATTTTACACATGGATGAACTGTGAAAATCCATATTTCCATGACCGCATCCCTGCATTCTGGCAGGGGAATTACTTTGCCCTCTAACACTTTACCTCAAATTAGGGGGATGTTCATGAATGGGATGAGAGGGAATTCATTATTGGTTGGGTTGGTAGAAATAACACATTCTAAATGTAGCAGAAGTAAGCGATTAAAGGAGAATCAGACGTTATTAATGTGGTAATATCTGAGGAGTAATCGCAGTACAGCAAATAATGAACTATCAGTCATAGGTCACTTAATAGATGGGGGTTGGTGCTCTGGAGCAAAAGAGTTCACACTGACACAAGAAAGAATATTTTGGCAATAATTCATTTGTGTCCTCTGTAATTTGGAAACGCATACAGGAAATATACTTTTTATTGAACAGCAAACACTGTACAATAAAGTCTGCTTTAAGCAAAGTCATGAATCCCTATTTACAATCTATTTCTTATGAAGTCACGGATCAGATCTCACAATAAAATTAGCACTCCATATAACACTGCCCTGACCTGTACGTTATCTTACTCTTAATGCACTTGCTTAGAGACGAACATGATGCAGAATCACAACTGACGGTGTGGTGCGGTTATATGCATAGATATGTACTGGTAGTTGACACATTCGACTGCTCCAGACACATTGACACATCCACCATCTTGGAATGGTCAATGTGTCATCACTCACAGTAAAAATCAATGAGTTTTCATAGATGCCACAACATTGCACAGCCTCTGGCTATAAAAACTGCTGAAATTTAAATTTGCGAAGAAATGGGATAAAGTTTCACAGGTGAGAATGTGTTTTAATATGTATTTTTGAACAAATCAAGTGAGCAATGACCCATTTATAAGGGCTGCATCTGAAATCGCATACTTCACTAATATATGCAAAAAACAGTATGTGACAAGAGTAGCTTGACCTAGATGGCCTACTGCTTTTGTGAGATTCTGAAGTGTCCATCCCATGAGGCCACGGGAGAGGATTTGTGAATGACAGTGAAGCGAACCAACTGACGCTGGTTGGTCACATGACAATGACAACATACGAATGTAGTACGGATTACATTCATATAAAGGAGCAAAGTAATTACTTATTCAATGTAACCCACTCAAGAGAGTATGAGATTTCAGACATAGCCAAGGACAGTAACTTGCTTTGTTTTTGAATAAATCAGAAGTTTAAATGAATGAGACAGTGACATAAACATACACTCCTAACAACACAAATGCTGGTCTAATATTTTATAGATGTGTGTGTGTGTGTGTGTGTGTGTGTGTGTGTGTGTGTGTGTGTGTGTGTGTGTGTGTGTGTGTGTGTGTGTGTGTGTGTGTGTGTGTGAAAGTGTGTGAGTATGTGTGTACAAGTGACCTTAAGGATATTTGTCTCATTCAAAAAGAACATGTCTGAGAAAACCAGGACGGTCAAACTTATATCTCATCTGACTATGTAAATATATGTGCAACCTCTTTCTGCAAGGCTTTCCCTTTCTTAACACCCTCTGAGGATTGCATTAAGCTCATTCTGTACAAAACCAAATAAGCACACAGATAAGTACATAAAACTATGAACCTGCCTGTGTGAACTAGACTGACAGCTCAAACAAGGGCCAATTATCTCATAACAGTAGGATAATTGTAAAATTTAACAGTGTTGGTTAAAACAAATAGATAGATGACAGGGTCAATAACAAAGAGCAGATTCACTAGACCAGCAAAATGAGTGAAACATAAAACAGATAAACTCAGTGGCGCTAACAAAGCAATTACATCCATGACAAGGCTGTAATTGTGTCTGATTGCAGTACCATTACGTCTATTTGCATCACCTCTCATTATGGTCGCCTTTCTGAGCGTCTGCTAACCTCTAAGCTGCCTCAGGTTTTATGCATTCACTGGTAAAGCCACTAAAATGTATGCACTTTACGCACACACACACACACACACACACACACACACACACACACACAATTATTTATGCATGAGTATGCAAACACATTCATGCATGCACACATACATATTCAGTCACTCGTAGTCACACACACATATTCTTAGAGCTTCCAGCGACACTGCAGAGATCTCTCCATTCTGAGGCTGTAATTATGGACTCTCGAGATAAATCAATTAACACGAATATATAGCCTTTAATTTAATCCACAACTAATTAAAGCCAACAGAGGAGGGTGGGCTGGGGTGGTGGTCGAGCCATGGGAGGTGTGTGAGTAATGAATGAAAAGATTTCTATCTAAATCAATGCTTCAGAAAGATTACAGTAATCTGATCAGTGTAGTTAATGGTGTCTATATTCTACAAACATGTGAGTTACATTTTTTATTTTTTTAGAGCCTCAAATAACTTCTTTTGACAGCTTTAAATCAAAAGTCTTCTAAATTCTACCCAATTTCCGAGATTCATCAACTTTATATGTTACATTCATTGTGATATGAGTCACAAAACTTGTGTCTATGATTAGGGTATATTACTCTATATGGCTGTGCAGTGCTAAATACCAACAAATTAACATCCCACAGCAGTCTGCAGCAGCTGGCATGAAAGGACCCGAACTGATCACAATCTTTCCATTTCAATTTAGTATTGCAGCTGACTACGTCCCCACTAGCCATTTATCTTTCTCTGCATCCTTCTCTCATTTGTCTCCCCCTTTCTCTCGGACAAATGGAATGGAGTGGAACTGGACACGCCATCAAATCCTGGCATAGATTGAATCGGACAGTAAGAGTCTGGTCTTATCAGGGTGAGAGCGTGCCGTCTGGAACTAGCATGGGCCAGCTGAGAACAGACCGGCACACTCTGGTTGCAGCATTTATGTCATTTTCATCAGAGTCATTCAGCCACAAAAAACATTCGCTGCTTGAGTTACTGCAGCCATTCAACTATGAAAAGTAATCAAGCCCAAGAAATGCAGTCTTAATATCAGTGTTTGCAGAGTTTACTCCTCCCAAAGTATACAACGTTTTCTTAATTGGAAGTAAACAGAACTCTGATTTCAAGGGTATAAGAAGTCTGTTATTATGAACGCTAACTGTCTGAAGTGAAGTACTCAACCTTAGCTGATAATCCAGAGCTGTTTTTGGGTAATAACATCTATTTATTTTACTCATCGCTGATTTTGATTCAAGGTGAAATTATTTAATCATGTACAAAGAAAGAGACTGTGGAGTGATAGGAGAGACATGCAGATATGTACAGTATGGACAAATATTCAGTTTAGTGATCATTACAAAAAGTATTTGACTGCATAATCCTGCAAATGACCAATAAAAATCAAACAGTGTTTTCTAATAAGTTAACATGCATACAACTCAAAATAACATTTTCTATAGACTCCCTAAAGGCTTTTTGTAGGTCACTTAAATATTTACATTTACTTGGAATATAGCCTACTTTTCTGGCTGTAGAGAATGCTCGTAAAGGGATAGTTCAACCAACAATGAAAATTGTGTCAATATTTGCTCACATTGTTTCAAACCTGTATTTTTTTTTTTTTTTCTGTTGTGGAACAGAAAAGGAAATATTTTACAGAATGACACTTTTTCCCTTATGGAAAAACAATGCAATGATATTAAATGGTGACTTAGGCTGATAGAATACCTGCTTTTCTGAGGATGAAGAAGTGTCATATATGGGATGAATACAAAATCAAAGTAAATAAATATTTTTGGGTAAACTCTGCTTTTAAGACTAAGTAAAATAATGTGTTGTACTGAAATTGTAAGCATTAAAAGAAAAAATGTGCCCGGCCCAAAGATTCCCATTCCCACATAGGAAACAGTCTTGGCGCAATGTGGCCTCAAACTGGCACTGCTGGCCTCCTGTCGGCAATGGCATGTACCTATTCAGCCAGAGCTGGGCCATGTGTGGCAATGATGGCATGGCGTGGATCACGGCAAACAATATGAGGGCCGATTGTTGGTGGGAGGAGTGTGGCCCAGATCAGTCCAGTGATCATGTGGCCCAAATCAGGCAGTGACCTGACAACATATTATGAGACCCATGAAAAACAAGATAAATAAAATATGACAAAATGATCACAGACATTTTAATGAAGTGTAGTATAGTTTAAATTTCATCTTTGAAATGGCAAGTCAAAACAGAACAAAACAAAATATTATCATTTCAAAATGAAGCAAATCAGTAAATCAGTCAACTTACTAATTATGCTAGCAACATGCTAATCATGCTAGTCACTGGCAAATCATGCTAGAAACATGCTAGTGACATGCTAGTCACATGCTAATCATGCTAGCAACATGCTAGTAACATGCTGTGTTTACTGTGAAGCGTATTTTGAATAAGAAACGCGCGCCCTCACGGAGTGGATCGATATAGTGATGGGAAGTTCGGATCATTTTACTAACTCGGACCTTTGAGTCTCGTTCAGCAAAATGAACGAATCTTTTTTCGAGTCATTTCGTTCATTTTAGCAAACTATAATTAAAATGTTATGTGCTACTTCCCTAACACATCTACTACTTATGCAAACGTTGATCACACTACAAACAATATAAAACTATAATGGTATAAGAAACAGAAAAAAAATAATACCGTATTGTCCCGAATATAAGACGACCCTGATTATAAGACGACCCCCCTTTTTCCAGATGTAGCTTTTGGAAAAAGGCTTTTTGAAAACCAAATCTTATTTTCTTTTTTTTTTCTCTCTCTCTGTAAAACACATTTTTTCTTAAATTATTTTCAAATTGCATATTTTTCCTATTTTATTTTTTGTTTTGAAAGTATGGTAAATACTGGTAAAATGTACCAACAATGACATTGAAAGATATACATTTTTTGATATAGCCTACCATTGAAATAACAGGTAGCCCATCTGAATTATATAACATTTAGGCTATCCATCTCATAGTAGCCTACCAAAATTTTATTAACAGTAGAAGTGAAATCTTATTGTAGTCTTCAAATATGGGTACTGTCTTATGTTTTAAAATCACTTACAGAGGAAGTTTGGTCCCATCAGGCTAACATGACAGTCACGACTGGTGCTGCTGTAAGCTTTTCTTTTGTTTTCACTCGCGATCTTTACAGCACACATTACATTACATATTTCATGGCACACTCGTTTTATGCGTTTTTGGCGCCACCTATTGTTGTGGGTGTATTATTGAAATGTCAAAGTCTAGACCCCGAATATAAGACGACCACATTTTTTCAGATGTATTTCCAAATAAAAAATAATAATAATAATAATAATAATAATAATAAACTATGCAGCTGTTTGTAAGGAAGGTTGTGAATTAACTAATTTCTCTATCCAATGCTGTCACGTTACGTGACAAAAGAACGAACCACTTGAAAGACTCAGGAGATGAACTAATTAGGTGCATTCGAGATGCACTACACTGCCACCGGCTGGCGAGAGTGGCCTTGCAGTCGGGGCAGAATTAAAAGCAGAGACGTCAAGTCGGACACTTTCTGCTCCCGGTATTGACCCGGGTGTGCCTCACATGCAGGGCCGTATGCAGGATTTTATAAATACCGAGGTCCCAAATTGGAGATTGGGGGGTTCGGGGGCATGCTCTCCCGAGGAAATTTAGATTTTCCTGACTTACATGTGTGCATTTTAAGATGTTTTAAGGCTCATAAATTGGATAATAATATAGGTTTAAAACCTGGTCAGTAGGTAGTAGAAGGGCTGGGTGATATGACCAAAATCTTATATCACGATATGACTAATTTTATATCACGATAACGATATATATAACGGTATAGTATTTTTTTCTTTTAAAAAGGTTATGATATTAAAATCTTTGATACCAAAGAATTTTCATAATCCTTGTCACCAATGTCAATATCAAACTAATACAAGCCTAAAAAGACAAAAAAATAATAATAAATAAATAAAAACTCAAGCTCACTGAAAATAAATAGTCAGTGATGAAATAAGTATAAGAAACTAATTGTAAGAAATAGGACAAAAAACTACAATAAAGAAACCCTACATACATTGTGTAAATTAATTAGTCTTCACTGTGTTAATTATATCTATCTATCTATCTATCTATCTATCTATCTATGATAGATATAATTAACACGTGTATTATGTATAGATTATATATATATATATATATATATATATATATATATATATATATATATATATATAAATAATTATAAAAATGATATATATATATATATATATATATATATATATATATATATATATATATATATATATATATATATATATATAATTTTTTTAAATAATTATTTCTTCTTATTAAAGCTACAAAAGTGATTTAGTCAAGAGCAGTGAGAGATTTTCTAGCAATGTGCTATGATTAATATGAATGGCAGATAGAACGAATATTGGACAGCTTCCCCTTTAAGACCGAAGTCCCGATATGCGTTTTCTCTTTTAGCGGTTTCCTCTCTCTTAACACCTAAATCGCTGTCTTTATGAGGATACTTGCCAAGACGGGGATTCTGACGCATATAAGTGTGTTTATGTAATCGTTCAAAGTCAATAAAGCTGCAAAAAAAAAAAAAAAAAAAAAAGGGCGGTCCTCTCACATAGAAACAGAGACGCATACAGCTCTGTCGTTTGTGTTTCAACGGCTTAAAATCGGTTGTTTTAAAACTGCAGTGCTTAAAAACGCATACCCATATAGATGTAGTCCCTCGTTTTGTCCTGGCTGGTCGTTCTCCACATGGTTCTGTCTCCCCTTCACGCCCCGTGGTGGCGTGTAAAGATCGCACTCATCCAAATGATTACAAAGTATTACCGTAAACAATGTATTTTGCGACACCACGAAATAAACGATAGAACAATATGAAACGATAGACTTTTTATTTCGTCCAACCGATATATGGGTGATTCTTCAATTGGGGGAACTTTTATGTCCCCAGGTTATACATTAATGTTAAAAATATTATATTATAAAATAAATAGTTTAGTTAATTCAAATAATATTTATTGCACCACCAAAAAATGTTATACACTAAAATCAGTATGATTTCCATTTTTAAAAATGTTTTCATCACTAATATTTGGCTACTCAGGCCTTGTCCCCAACCCAGACTTTAAAACTTATCTGCTCTGAAAATGTGATAAAATGTTATCAGTTCATTAAAAAATCACAATATATGTTTAAACAGTAACTTAAAAAGGCACTTGATGCATAATTCGGGTTCATATCTGTGCAATTTGTGAATATTTTTAACAATTTAGTATTGTCCACAACAATACTGTCATTACCGCGACAGTCTATGATTACAACAAGGATATTTTTGAGGGTAAGACTTGTTTATGCCGTAACCATGGAAATGAAGACTAGCAGAGGAGCACATGTCAGCCATGGAAGAACAGTGATATTTGATGTCTGAAAAAGTAAGTAATTTAATCATGAATTCCTTCTGATCATGGAGTAGACTTATTCAGCGTCATTACCATAAATGCTGTAGCAGCAATATTTTGATAAATATATATATATATATATTCACATGATTTATGTGTATTTAAAGTTCTTTTTGTATTAGCTGTTGAGTGATGTTAGCAAAACCATGACCTAGCATCTTTTTTCCTGAAAAAAAATTCAAATGTCATTACCGCAACACGTCATTACCAACACACAACTTGTTGTGATGGTAATGACAAGTGATGGTGGTAATGACATGTTCTGTGTCACTATCTATGTCATATTATGTGTTTATAAATTAAGTTAAAGAAGCATAATAGTGTGATTTTGCAATTAAACTTAAGTGAGATGCCTTACTTCCTAAAACTATTTTTTCTTATTTTTTTAACCAGAATGGCTCCCAAGAAATCAACTGAAAGGTATAGAAACTTTGAGTCGTGTAGGCCAGAACCGCTTCTTTTGGCCTATGAGGGATGATATTCTGTGGTATCAGCCGCATGATTTTCTGGGTCTTATCCCACCACCTCAGCCAGTGACGAAAAGGCACATGATGCTGCCAGTAGATGTCTGGGAGAAATTGTTCTCCCACTTATAAGAGATCTGTCAAGAGGGCGGTCCTTGGAGATATAGTTCTGGATGTTCATGTTTGGTCAACTAGTGTGCAACTTTTATGCGTTATTAACCCAAACATATAATATTTCACCTAATGGTAATATTCATAGTTATGAAATGTTTATGAAGGATATGTTTATGCTGTTTATCCCATTGTGACAATTGATTCTCTAGAAAATATCGTATGGTTTCTGCATGATTGAAATAAACATGTTCAAGTTGATGGCTGTTTCATATTTATATACATCTCCTCACATCTGTCCATTTCTTTCAACAACACTCACCAGAAGTCATTATTTAAGCCTTTAAATTTGCTTTATGTATCAGTGCACTTTTCATTTATGTCATTACCAAAACACTATGTCATTACCAGAACAGTATGTCATTACCGCCACGTTGCTTAATTTACAGCAAACATACCTTTAAAACTGTTTTATGTTCAATCTTGAGGTGCTACATGAAAAGCCTAATGAAATACTCATCCACCTATTCAAAGAAAAAACATCTAAAATTAATTTTCCAGAAATTAAACAAATGTGTGCTTTGATGAACACAGAAAAACACATTTTGATGGTAAGAACAAGAAAATATATGTAATTCGCTGAATGGAAACATTTTGTTTTTTATACGTATTGTTGAAGGTTAACAATGTTTGCAAGATAAATGAGTTTAAATGATCTCCTTGATAAATTCTTTGCATTATGAGACTTTTTGATGTTGTGATGGGAATGACGTTTTGCAGTGCCAGTTGGCAAATAGATATAAAATACTCAAATTATATTTAAGCTCAGTCGTGGCCATTATTATATCTTTACATCAAAGGATGTAAACATTGTCTTGACATAATTCTAACAAAATTCAACCAAATTTAATTCATCAAAATGTAAGATGGCAAAATAGCCCCCAATTGAAGAATCACCCACATATCGTCATATCGCACAGACCTAGGTAGTAGTAGCATAAATTATTTTTCAAGATAACAGATTCTTAAACATGAGAATCAGATTAAATGTAGCAATGAATGATCCATGCTACAAACTGGAAATAGAGAAGGTGTCTTTTGTTTATGTTTATGAATTTAATAAACTCAAGTTATAATTATATAAACTAAAGTGTCTAAGATGATTAAAAATGAATATTTTTTTTATATATATTTTTAATTAACACTGACAAACTGAAATCTTTTCCAATAAGTTTAAACTGATTTTCATATTTTATGGGCATTTTTTATAAAGCCTTTTTTTTTTTTTTTTTTTTTTTTTTTTAAATTGTCCGTTATCTTTTGAGTCAAACTCTTATATTTAATCAGTGAATTAGAATAATAAGACATCTGGGCTGTTACCAAGCAAAGCAAATCGAATCAACTCAGAAGCTGCATCTGAAGTGGCATTTAGATGTATTTACACACTGTTTAATGCAAAACATGAATGCATTTAACTGCAATAACAAATGCATAAATGATGTTTTGATATATTCAAAATAAAACGTTAAATACTGATATTTGAAATGATTTAAAACGTGAAAAAAGCTAACTGTGAAATTAAAACCGCCAATAGGTGGCAGCGAGTCACTGTTAATTAGTGAGTCATTGTGATTGAACCGAATCATTTGAACAGTTGATTCATTCAGGAACAAAACACCTTCATTGCTCAGAGATGCAAAGCGCTGTGGTTGTGTTGGGAATTATTTTTGTTGGCGAAATAGAGCAAAAACAGGCAATATAGTGTCTAAAACGTAGTCTTAATTAACTTTTTGTTTATTGAGCTGTTGTAAAAAAAATCAATATCACATTTGTAATCATGGTCATTTTTGGAGAAAAATGGCACTCTTCCTGTGAAATTGATTAACTATATGAAGTGGTATAATTATAAATATATAAATATATTTTCTGCCCCCGTCTTGAATTTGTGATCATTCTAAATGTATTTTAATAGACTGAATCGTCCAGTGAAAGAACACTCTAAATGCGCACGTGCACTGTTTAGACTTCATCAGGTAATGTATGATATATGGTGAATGGTTTTTGAAAAAAAAAAAAAAAATTAGTTCACCTGTTTCGAGTCTTCGGTTTTGAGTCGTTCGTTCATCACGTGACAGCCCCATACACATAACCTATGTAGTCAGAGCTGGAAAGATTAGGTGCGTTCGACTTCATGCGGCGCCGCAAAAATCGGCTGCACCTGACAAAAGCAATTCAATTACTTCTAAGAAATATGCTAAACACAAGCATACTTTTAATATATTCCTAAAAAGTATAGTAGAAATACTATGTTAACAAATATATTCTTATATATTCATATGGTTCGTATGATAATGAACTCAGCACCGCAAGCTTCGTAAATCAAATATGATGTGCGTGCAAATGTCCCTTGAATGTGAATATAAGTCTAAATTTAAACAGTTATATTATATGGAGCAATGTTTTTTTTTTTTTTTTGCAATTAACTTTTTGAAATGTGAACATCTTTGGGCGAATCGTTTTTCATTGGAGGGACATAAAGATTTCATTAAAATATCTCCGCTTTTCTTTCGAAGATGAACGAAAGTCAGATGATTTGGAGCATCTTAAGGGTGGCCACATTCACACAACAGCCGAATAAGGTTCTCAATCCTGTATTTGAGTATTTAATACGGTTATGTTCACACACAGTTCGGTTATTTATGGGCGTGACAACCGCATTCTGTAACCAAACTCACACCTGTAAATTTGCAGGTCTCACAACGGTATTCTCGGAACACACGCGCTGTGTGAACGGAACAGGACTGGACAACTAGTTGTCTGTCATGCAAGGCCGTAACCATATCTTGAACATTGGGGGGGGACCAATTATATATATATATATATATATATATATATATATATATATATATATATATATATATATATATATATATATATATACAGTGCCCTCCAAAAGTATTGGAACAATGAAGACAAAATTGCTCTGTTGGCTGTGGAGTCAAGACATTTGCAAATATGATGAAAAGATGAATATGAGACAAAACTCATATTCAACAGAATGTCACATTTTATTATTAGCCGTTTCAATATATACATGTTTTGCCAAATAAAAAGAACAGCACTTTTAGAGTTCATCCCACTCATTGATGTGAGCATAAGTATTAGGACAGTTGAACATAAGGCAGACATAAAAGATTAAAAGCTATTATTTAGTTGCAGATCCCTCGCGCACAATCACAGCAGTGAGTCTGTGACCCATAGACATCACCAGACTCTTGGTCTCATTCTTTGAAATACTTTTCCTAGCCTTTAATGCAGCCAATTCCAATTGTTGCTTGTTTTGGGGAGTTTCTCCCTTTACTTTCCTCTTCAGCTGATGAAATTCATGTTCAATTGGATTTAAATCTGGAGATTGGCTTGGGCAATCTAAGACTTTCCATTTCTTTTCCCGTATACATTCCTTGACTGAACTGGCAGGATATTTTGGGTCATTGTCCTGTTGCAATATGAAGCACTTCCCAATGAATCTGGTGGCATTTTCTTGAATATTGGTAGGCAAGATGGTTTTGTACCCTTCCAAATTAATTCTGCTACTGTCATCATATATTAAGTCATCAGTAAAGTTGAGAGAGCCTGTTCCAGAGGCACCCATGCCATGACACCACCTCCACCATGCTTTACAGATGAGGCTGTATGCTTGGGATCATTGCAGTTCCCTTTTTTTCCTCCACATTTTTGCTTTCCCATCACTTCGATAAAGGTTCATCTTTGTCTCATCGGTTCCAAAACTCTTCTGGCTCACCTTTGTGCTTTTTTGCAAACTCTAATCTTGCCTTTCTCGTTTTGGAGCCGGTCAGAGGTTTGTATCTTGCTGTGTAGCATCTGTAATTCTGTGTCAAAGTCTCTTGAGGACAGTAGATTGTCAGAGCATCACCCCAGCTTTCTGGAAGTTGTTGGTGATTTTGCAGACACATCTTTTAGGGTTCATTTTTAAAGCTTTTATGATTTGTCTGTCATCAACTACTGCTGTTTTCTTAGCCGATCAGGTCGTTGTTGGTTGCTGGTGTCGCTGGTGGTTTCCAAACTTTTTCTTTCTCCATGCCCTTTGTTTTTTCTATAGCTCTAATTGACTTCCTCTTTTCTTTTAGCATCCAAAATGCTTGCTTTTCTCTCAAAGTCAGCTCCCTCATCTTCATCCTGGTTTGTGTGTCATCATCGAATGCGAGATTCAGAATGCAGAAGTAATGGATATAACTGATATGACACATTCCCTGCTTTTAATATCTGAAGAATTAATGCAACAGGACACAGCTGATCACTTAGAAAGACCTGTGAGGCAACTGTTCCAATACTTATGCACACATCAGATAGAGGGATGAAACTCTAAAAGTGCTGAACTTCTTAGCTGGTAAAACATCTATGTGTTGAATCATCCAATAATAAAATGTGACATTCTGTAGTTTTGTCTCATATTCATCTTTTAATCATATTTGTAAATGTCTTGACTCCACAGCCAACAGAACAATATGCTTTAATTGGAGCATGCACGCACACACACACACACACACACACACACACACACACACACACACACACACACACACACACACACACACACACACACACACACATTATTACTCGCACACAGAAACTTGTCAACACTACCCATAGACTGTGACACTACCCTGCGACTTTTATTGTAATAAAATAGTTTAATATAAAAAAATCTTTATATGTACAACATTAACATTTTTTATTTGCAAAATTAAGTTGTGTATTTATTTCTGATTTCCTGAACAATTTGGCGTCATTGTAATGAAGTTAATGATCTTTGAAAACATACAATTACTTTGTCTTGAGCTGAACACCCAACTGTGGTAGTTGATTGGTGTTTATATTTGTTCAAGCTTGACAATCTTATTGCCTTTATTTTCTAATATTTCTCATTACAGATAAGAACAAAGATCAAATTGTAAGAAGGGTTGATTATAAGAGAGCATACAGTGCATCTGAGGCTGAGAAGGTTTTTGACTATATTACCGACCAGGTACATTGTACTCAGTGTGCTGTCATTCTTAAAAAGAAAACAAATCATCAATCATCATTTGTTTTTGTTTTTTTGTTTTTTCATGTGTGTGGAATATTAACATTTGTTGTTTTTCTGATCAGCTGCTATAGAAGACAAACTGAAATCTGAGTGCAAAATAGTAAGAATAGAGAATAGTAAGTATATTTTAATGTCGTATCACCTCTGTTATAGAGATTTTTGAGTCAGCACTAATGGAGGGTGATTTGGTCAATCTTGGAAGAAAAACGTTAGCAATGTGTCCATTCCAGGTGGCTAATTTGAGCTTCCTTTCAGTCATTCATGTAAAAATCTGTTGTTGTTTTTTTTGTTGTTTTGACTGACTAGGACAACTCATAATTGTATTTATTTTTTTAATCGTGGCAACAGAGGTGAAGAGAGTGTATGTTAGCATTACCACAACAGACATATTCATGTGAAATACCCTAGGTTACAATAAACCACAATTATCAGCATACCCTGTAATACTCACAGGTTGCTTTATTGAAATAATTTATCAAATAATAACAGTGAGTTTGTACTTGAACTCTGCTCACTGTAAGTGCTGTTGTTGGGCTTCTTCTAATCATATTTTCATTGTAACTCATAGAGTACTGTACAGTGATGACAGACAAGAAGATAAGAATGGACACACATATGTCAAGCTTGATGGGGATATTGTCAAAAGTTAAACTAAATGCCATGTTACGGCAGCAAAGTTCCTTGATTATTACGCCGGAATGAGAGTAGCTCCTAATCATATCAGCCTAGAAAATCGCAACTTTTCATTTTCCGCCGATCTTAGTACACGATATAACTACAAAAGAGTCGAGTTTTAAATAGGACAAATATCGAAACTCTTTGATCGTTTTTGAACGCGATGCTACTGGTCTAATAGGATTCAATGATCTATGCTAAGCTATGCTAAAAGTGCTATCGCCAGACCCGGAGATCGGCTGAATGGATTCAAAAACGGTAAAACTCAACTTATTAACTCTGGGGGAGTTGGAGAATGAGCCTATTTCCAAAAAAAGTGGAGTGTTCCTTTAAGGGTGATTGCTGGCTGAGATTCGGGCCGGTTATGGCCCATGTGTGGCCCTTGTCTTTAACCCTCTGGGGTCTGACGTCATTTTGGGGCCCTTGAGATGTTTTTACATGCCCTGATATTTGTGCTTATTTCAGCTACTTAAAACATACTATTGACCAACATGTAATTTTTTTTTGTATTCAGCACAAATTGTGCTACAATAATATGTGACCAAGATGCATGTACATGTTTGCATTTTTTAGAAAAAAAATTATGCGTGGTTAGTAAGTTTTGGGGCAAAAAATGTAGCTGAAATAAGGCCTTAAAACCCACACTAAATAGTTCTGAATAAGACTTTTGAGTAATCAGTCTTATAGGCTAGAATATTTACTTCAAAATTATGTGAAAATCATTCTGCTTACTCATTCACAGAAAACAATATATTGATTTAAAATTTTCAAGACATGTTTTGTGATCGAAAGACTATATGCGAGGGAGTGGCCATGGCCTTGAATGTTAAGTGAGTCTCACCTGAGAGACAAAGGGCCCTCCCCTAATGGCCTCTAATGACCCATCAGTGTGACTGTGACTTTGAGGCAGGTAAGAGAGATTGTGAGGAGATTGAAAAAAAGGTTTTTTTAAATTATTTGTATTTTATTTACAACACAGTATAATCAAAACATACATAATGAAGGTCAAAGACACATTGTGCACACTGATCTACCCACAGAGATGTGAACAGACTTTGAGTCATTCCTGCAACAGATTCTGTTCAACAAATGAAACAAGTAAATCATACCTGATATTTATGTATTATTTAAGTGTTTCTACTTCTTTCCATGGATTCAAGAAAAAAAAAACATAATCAGTAGTCAAGGAGCTTGTTTTAACATTGAATATCAGTGTAGTTGAACAACTGATGTTGGTACAGCGCTCTCAGAGGAAAAGAGTTTGAAGAGACATCAGGATTCATCTGTGGTACAGGTATCTAAACAACCAAAAAAAAAACAACAAAAAAAACATTTGTTTTATATAGAGCATGAAAACATCATCGCGCCCTAAGAAACTGAAATACAATGCATTGCCTATCATATTCAAAATGTTTTACACGATTTCAAACATCGTAGTCAGGAATTATAGTTTGGGAAAAAGCCAACTATGATTTTGTAGTCATATAGCCTAGTATGTATGATTTTATAGTAGCCTATGATATGATTCTGTAGCCACAGACTCAAGCATGCTTTGTACAATAAAAGGATGTACTTTGTACTATAAAAAAGGATATTTTATATCTGAGAAACTAATTATTGTTTAGCACGCTATTAAAATCTATTTGTGAACAGAGTATTAATAAATAAACATGGTCTAAACATTCTTAGATGCATAGCATTCATCATGATGTAGTTTGGGAACAACCAACAACAACTAGTAAATCTGTTCAAGTTTATGTCACTAATGCAAAAAAGAAATAGTACTTACTCATCAGATTGATCTCATCCACTGGATGAAATCATGTTCTTCTTTCGAGGGAAATCCTGCCTTTACTCAGCGTGTCTTCTTCCAGAAACGAACAGTAGCCGCGATGAATGATCTCCTCCCACTTTGTTTGTTTTGGGCATTTGTGTACGCATGTCCCACGTGGATATTTACACATGAATGGCGCGAGCCGCGTGGGGGCGGGATTTCATTAGAGATAATGAGATAATGAGACGGGAAAGACTGAACATCTTGTAGGTTTCATACGGATTACTTCATCACAGAATGTTTGTTCTGTGTCTTCAATAAGACTTGCTTCATTTAAAAGTAGACACTTCGAGCTTTCTATAGATATAACTCCCATATCTGTGTGCTGAGTATTTGCTGAGTTACAGTTCATTTTAGTGATGCATTTCTAAAAGCAGTTCGCGGAGACGGAGAAGACAGAGAGCGCACCCTGCTTGTTTTCTTATTTTTCCAAAAGCACAAAGTTGTGTTGTGTTGTTATTGTGAGTGTACACAAATAAAAGTAGACACTTAACAGTTTTAATTGATGTATAACACTTATTTGTGTGACCAAAATCAACAGAGTATTTTTAGTGTCTTTGCACTGATCTTAAAAAACGTACGGCGATACAGCCGACTCCAGAGTTGATCCAGTTCTGGGCCACTTCAGGGCCGTCATTCTTTGCTGTACTTGGGCTGAGGGAAAAGTGATTGTGTGGCCTGGAGCTGGGCCAGAAAAGATTTGTTATGTGGGTTGTCATTTCTTTGCAAACTATAATGTAAACTGTGTCAATTGTTCAGGTGTTCAAATAAAAACTAGAAGGCATACTTGAAATGACATTTTACTTCTCCCAGATCCATTTTGCCTAAAGGCAACCTAAATATACTACAAGGTCATACACTCCAGTTAGCTGAAGGCGAATGTGGAGGAATAGATACAAAAGTCCCATACTAGACAGTGTAGTATTTTTCTTGTATTTGAGGAATAAATACTGTTTGAACACAATCTGGCCCAAAATCTTATAATTCTGGGCTTTGCCAACTAAAATCATGTATTCATTTTTAATTAATTAATTTATTATTATTTATTTTTTAATTTTATTTGTTTATTCACTTTAAACCACCAAACACTGTGGGGGTAATACAGACCTGATGCTCTCTTTTGTTGTTAGGAACATTTATCTTCATCAGGGGCTTAGTCTTCAACCAGCAGAGAGACATGGAAATGTGCAGAATCTGGATTTAAACCGCCTTTCATTGAAATTTGTCTAATTAAGCCCCCAGATTAGCCCTGAGGCTACATTGATTTTTCAACCGTTTTCTTATTCATTGGATTTTCTTTCCCTTGTTGCGATTGTGGATAGAAATTTAAGATAACCTTGTTGTTAGAAGGTCAAATTAGCAAGGCAGACACTGGCTAAATTCAATGTTTGGCTTGATCTAAAATTGTTTACACTGGAGACATAAGCCCACTAGGAAATGAGAGGAATGCATGGACAACACGTCGATGCTAATTCAACCAAGTAGCATAATAAATTTCTTATTAATCCTTAAATATAATTAGGCCTTAAAATTCACTATTTAGCTGCTTAAACTGTCCCTAAGGGGAAGACAGGGGTTTCTAGTCAAGGTTAGGAGTGTTAGAGATGAGATGAGTTGCCCTCCAGTCAGCAGTGCTAACTTGCTAACCTAAGGCCCTGTGATCGTTTCCAAGGCGACGGCAGGGAGGAGATATAGAACCTGCCAAATGGAAAATGTCAATTACAGCAAATATGTAGATATGGTGCAGTGCGTGTGCAGCAGGGCAGACTGGGAGAGAGGGATAGCAGGGAGGGGAGGGTAAGGCGGGAGCTAGGGCGAGACAAAGGGCTGAATTGTGCCCGCCTGGCTGACAGAGAACGTCTGTCATATTTCATTGTATAACAGTCTCTTCAGGAGAGAAGTGGTGATCCAGGTACGGAAATTTTCCCCTTTAGAAAGCCCCCATACACCTTCTCATTCACCGTCAGAACCATTCGTCCAGTTCAGCCTGTAAGATGATTGAGCCACAGAGATAAGGTCAGCCAGATGAGGAAAGCAAGAAAAGGGATGGTATAGAAAGACAGGTGAATAAAAAGAAGAAACTGAAAGGAATGTTAGGAAGGGAATTGAGGGGGAGAAAAGATAAGAGGAGGATATAAGAGGGTATTCTAGCAGTCACTGTCATTTCTTTCATATGAGGAGATCTGTTTACTTTGAATATTAAGTGGCAGTACCTAACAGTTGTTTATCATGCAAAATCTAAAAAAAAAACAAAACAAAAAAAAAACACATTTACAAACCACCAGCACAAACAACCAGCACAAAGCATGTTTATCCTTCAGTTCATGAATGCCAAGTCAATCGTATTTACCAGAAAGAAACTTGTTTCTTTAAGCATTGACTTTCCAATTTGGGTGTGTGGTAATTATTTATGAAAAAAAGCACATTGTTATTGAATAGATGTGAATGTTGATGGTATCCTTTGGTTTGCACACATTTAGTGTAATATAGCAATAACACTTGCTGGAAAACATTAGTCATTTAGCTGGTTTATAAAGAGACAGACGTGTTTGACAAATGGCTAGACCAATAATAATTCAGTGTGTGCTGGTAAGCCAGAGATCTGATTTTACTTCTATGAAATAATGAATAAGAATAAGTGAATAACTGCTAATAACATGGCAATACAATATAAAACAGACTCCTCAATCTCACACATAGTTGCCCCAAAATGGGCTCAGTTTGCTATGTAGCTCATTTATACAGGGTTAGTTCTTGTTTTTAAATTATTTCTGTAATTAATGAAGGTTCTGTAAGACTTTAACTGGGAAACACTGTCTGTTGGCGTAATAACCATAACAGCCCTGTGTGAAGCTATTTAATGATGTACTTAAAACCATCAGGATAAAAAGGAGCTCTGTTCAAATCCAGGGAACGAATACTCCTAATTTAGTACAGTTCCCCATTACATGACTATCCTCATGATAGCAGGTAGCCTCAGCTAATGGCCAATGTATTTTGAAAATGAAGATAAGTAGGCCTATTGAACAAGCATCAAGATCTTTTGTAAGTCTTTAATACCTTTCTGAATACTGCTGCAAATTCTAAAAATTAAAACTCTTCTAATTTAAAGAAACAGAGGAGAAGTAATAAGAAAAAGCAGTAGAGAGGACAGAAATGTATGAACTAATAAAAACAACAACAAAAAAGCACTGGTGGTATTGACACAGATGGAAACAAATAAAGCAAAAGCAAAGGTGTATGTCTGAAACAGAAAAAAGAGAGGCAGTTGAGGAGTGAAGCCATAAATAAATCATTCAGCAGATGTATGAGTTCTGACCGAAACTGAAAGAAAAAAAAAAGCAAGAGCTCTGACGAGATCAAAGGAAGGTCACATAGAGAAGATGAGAGAGAACATTCTGGAAAAAGGTCAACCATAATGTGAAGAACCCACTGCATGGAGCAGAGTGAAACCATCATCCATACAGGCTGTCAGCACGTAGAGTCTGTCTACACGTAGAGGAATGAACTCATTTAACCACTTTTTATTTCATATAATTCCAAAAAACAAAAACATGACCATGGAAGGTTAAGTTTAACTTATAAACAGAGAGTATAAGCTAATTAATACAATAATTAACTCATTGCTAAACTATAATGAGCAAGCTTGTTATTGAGGCACTGACACTGACTATGGGTATAATTAATATCATTTTGATTATCACAGCTATAATTATAAGCATCATTATCCCTGACAGTATTAATAATGATAACTATGTAGGCCAATTCAAGGCACTTTATTTTCACTATCAGTATGTAGAAAGGTAATCCTTTAATTAATCACAATGAGGTAAACTTACTTCATTCTCTGTATAATCTTTTTTAATCTCCACCCTCAACTGATATTGGTGCAATTTATTAGGTGGCATGTGTGAAGCTTGGTAGTGCATTACTGTCAGTGTAATCCAATTAGTTTGAGCACAGCGATGTTCAGGCTCCAAGCTGGTGTTGAGGGAATTCTCTCTGCATGCACCCTACCGAATGCTTCCCTGCTGTGAGTAAGAGCATTAACAACACTGCCTTGACACAAGCAGGCAGTTTTATTAGCATTATTATCACCTTTCTATAAAGAAGGCGGGGGAAAAGCTCTGCTCTGTAAATAGCCAGGTGATGGTGATCATGGGAATCACCGTTTTGGTTGAGAGATCTCTCACAATGTTACCATTAACTCATAATGAGTATTTACAAAGTGACTATTGTGGAACATGCTATTGATGATCTTTGTTGGAATTGTCACTGCAGACTGTTGTAGAACATGATCCACTTACAATGCTTCTGTGCTGTTTTGGGTAATTTTGACCAATTTTAGACTATAACACACATTTACTTAACATCATTTCAGCCTGAAACATCACTTCATCCTCCACAGATGCTGATTCTGTAATTGCAGCAGCAAGGCATGGACTAAATAGAATAGAATAGGGTCACACTTTAGTTTGGGGACCAATTGTCACTATTTACTAACTATTAACTAGGACTTTTAGATCAATAAACTCCTAATTAGCTGCCTATTAATAGCAAAGTCTCTTTAAGACAAGTCATGTCACTCGGCGGCCATCTTTGAAACGCCTCTTGGGCATGGAAGTGCAGCTCCTATCACTTATGGGGAAACATCAAAATCTCCCAAACTGTTCACTAAGCTTATGATTAAACTTCATATTTGAAATCACCAATGAAATCGGACAACAACTGTCATAAATGTTGTTTCTTTTGCTCAAATAGCGTTATAAAAAGGTTATTTTTCAGGCTAGATCAGCTAGTGTGCATGTGCAGTGTTAGGCTCACGTCTCAGGACACTGACTGTTTCTATAGCAACCAGGACTTCTAACGGTAGCTGCAGTGATACGCTGACTTACTGATTTGCAATTGGCTCTTTCATTCAGAAGGCGGGCTTCCTGCGATTGAGCGATATTAAGCATTGCATTTTCCCTCATTCAAAACTATACCAGTGACATGTCTTGGGTATTCTATAGTCTTTGTTAATAGTTAATAAGGCAGTTGATAAGTTTAGTATATGGTCATGCAAAATAAGGCATTAATGTGTACTTGTCAGCAGTACACAAACCAGAGAGATGGTAAGTAAAGTTCAAGCAGGCTTTATTAAACACAACAGCATGGATAAGGCATTGGATGATCAGATAAGCATAGAAGATGCAGCAGGAGGATGATCAAACAGGTGAGATGCCACACACACACACACACACACACACACACTTTGGTATTTGTGTTTTACGGGGACTCTCCATAGGCGTAATGGTTTTTATACCGTACAAACTGTATGCCCTACACCAACCCTACACCTAACCCTACCCCTTACAGGAAACTTTGCGCAGTTTTAGATTAAAAAAAAAAACACCATTTAGTATGTTTTTTTAAGCCCTTTGAATAACGGGGACATAGGCAGTGTCCTCATGAACCACATTCAAATTGTAATACCTCCGTCATACCCATGTTATTGAAAAAATGACATGGGTATGTTACCCCCCCCACTTGGAGATGGAGACGGAGACATGGAGCTGAAGACTGGAGACAAGGAACTGGATGCTGGAGATCGGAGATAGGAGACTTGGGTGTAGAAACGAAAAACATGTAAGTAGACTTTAGGTGAGTAACAATCCAAGGAGAATATCTGGTAGGTCTTAGACTAGACTAGACCATCTGCGTGTGTGTGGTGAGTCCTTTTAACCAGTGCAGGTGGAATGAGAGACAGCTGGTGATTGTGACTGGATGATTGGTGACAATGAGCAGGTGAGCAGCAGGAGGGATGATAGGAAATGTAGTTCAGATTAGGTGACAGAACTGGTGACCATGACAGTACTTTGTAAGTACTAATAAATAGACAATATGCTAGTGATATTCATGCAAATAAGGAACCAGTGGAAATCGGTCCCTAAATTAAAGTGTTAAATAGAGATCTTATCTAGATCTAAATAGTCTTTGTGTGTGAATCTCATGGTCACAGTATATTTTAAGGTCCAATTCTCACTATTAACAAACCATTAACTATGGCTTTTGCCTCAATAAACTCCTAATTGGCTGCTTATTAATAGTTAAGGTAGTTGTTAAGTTTAAGTATTGGATTAGGGATGTAGAATATGGTCATGCAGAATATGTGCTTTGTAAGTGTTAATAAACAGCCAATATGTTAATAATAGGCATGCTAATAAGCAACTAGTGAGAATTGGTCCCTATACTAAAGTGTTACCAATGTCATTGATCTTTTCCTCTCTGGCTAAATCCTAACTTTATACTGAGTATAAAAAATGAGTACTGCACTTGTGATGAGAAAGTGCTGTCTAGTATGCACTTTTGAATATGTAGTAAGACATTAAAACATGTGAATGTACTACTGCATCTTATTGTCTTGATAAATCTATATAAACCCCTAAGGTATGTATGTATGCATTCTATTTTCAACACCTTTATTATTATAATCTGTATTCCAAGTTGTATATAGCCTTTCTCTCCAAACACTATTATAATCACCCATTCTGACACTGACATTTATGTTTTAAGAATGTGCTTTTTATTAAAACACTACACAATTGTGCAATTGTGGTCATTTCAACTATGTAGACAAGGACAGTTTCAGAGAATGCACAATACTAGCTAAAATAGATCTCAAATGCCAAGGACAACCCCAAAGAAATTAGCAACTACAATCACCATTTAATCATGTCATACCTACTACACAGCCTAGAGGAATCCCTCAAGGCAAGCAAAGGTTCCTTATGTACAATGACAGCCGAGAGAGCTGCCATCACCAAAAATGACAGAGATGAAAAGGGGAATGCATTTTTAAGTCACATTAAGAGCCCTTTCTTCTTAACCCTGGACAGCAGAAGCACTTAAATAATCAACACTATTGTATTCACACCTGTAATGACTACTGTCACAGAGACAGCCATGCATTTGCTGATACTCAAGTGAAAAGCTTGTAGGTCATTACAAACGATTTGTGATCACAGTTTAAAGAGCCCACTTACATCTATTTATTTGTCATGTCAGAGCAAAATACTTTTTTAAAAAATGAATGTATCGGTTTATTTAATGTTAGTTTTTATTGTTTTTAATAAAAATGCAATAGATGCTCTAAAATGATCGAGTCAAACATTTATATTAAAAATTGATTCATGTACAAGTCAAGTCAAGTCACCTTTATTTATATAGCGCTTTTACAATACAGATTGTGTCAAAGCACTTAACAGTATGAAATTGGAGGATAGAGTGTCAGTAATGTATGTACAGGATATATTAGACATTTTGTAAATAAACCTTACACAGAGATGCAGAAAATAAATGTCTGAAAAAAAAACTTGTCTGTTATATATAGACAGACAACAAGAGAAAATGGATAACAAGTATTCTAAAATACATATAAAGTGAGAATATCTGAACAAATGATTCCAGAAATCCATTTTTTTGCGAGGGCAGTGGGGTCACAAATAAGGGCGCCTGCAGAAACACTTGCACACAAACACATATATCAGCCTCAGCCTATCTGTGAAGAGGAACGAAATGAGATTTTTTTTTCATGGTCTGATATGGCAGTGTGCGGAAATGCATGAGGCGTTTTATAATCACAGATTCTAGGATTGAGTGTCAGAGAAGGCTTGGGTGACGATCTATCACTGGCTCACCGCAGACACAGGAGGTCTTTAAAAGAGATGACTTCAAATGCACTGAGCAGAGCTTCTGTTCTTTGGCCCATCACTGCCATGTTGGGGGGCTACACACATTCTAAAACTATTGGAGCACTTCTACGAAACACACATGAACAGCAAACAGCGTGTCTGTTCCACATGACTTACCTTTAGAACACTTTCAGGAAGACCAACTGCTAACACACACACACACACACACACACACACACACACACACACACACACACACACACACACACACACACACACACACACACACACACTACATTCAGTACCACCTAAATGGAGTCTGATACAAATCTGTTTACCCCCCCCCCATTTCTCTAAGCAGCTGGGAACACTGAGCTATAACAATACAAACCACTCAAAAACAAAATAAAAAAAAACGGATGAATGCAAACAAAACAAAGCAAAAGAAAATGAAACAAAAAAATGAGCTTTGGTGTGGAGTGGCAGCTATTAGGAAATAAACACCCTGTTTATAGAAACACTTTCATGGAGGCAAAAACTAAATATGATTGACTGACTCCCACAGGTTTCCAGATGCCATTAGATGCATCCCAAATGACGCATTATACACTATGCACTTATATACTACTGAATGTACTATAACTGTGTAGTGTATGCATTTTAGAATGTTATTTTGTTATTCATAGCGTCTCATAGCCCCTCAACTATGCAATTAATACTGCAACAGCCGAGTGCATGAAGTGTCCAACATTCCACACTTTTTTTTTCTTCTTTAAATTATCCAGGTATTTAAGTGCACTTTTTCTTTTTGGAATTTTCAGTGTTAACACACTACTCCCACTATTTACAAAACAGCATAAGAATAGTGCATAAGTATGCAAATTGGGATACACCTATTGAAGCAAATAATCAGATGTGGATTATGTGGATTATTTTATTATTTTTTTCAGCAGATTAATTTGCATGGATTAATTGTTCACTTTAAGCCTAACAATGTGCGCTAACAAAATAAATATTGTAAATTTTGATTTCATGAGGACTTAAAGTTTTTGTGCTAAACAACAAAGATTGTGGTTGTGCCATCCATTTGCATGCCTGTGTGTTCTTTGGGCTAAGGACACAAAATTACAAAAGAATAAATATAACTACTTTAATCTCCAGCTGAAAATAGGACAAAAATGCCTTAATTTCATTGTACTGTTATTGAAAGGTCAAACAGTGAAATCATTGCTTCTCCATATTCAGTGGTCCAAAGGGTCACAAATATATGAGTGGGTCTGAAAAGCACTTAGTTATCAGGACTGCTACTCATAGCCCTAACCATTTCCCACAGGAAAATGAAACAAAGGCCTTCATTAGCATATGTGACCCTTCATTACGCATATGACTACTGAATGATGCATAAGAGCTCCGCTGAGCTTCCGTTATTAGCAAGGGCCTTCACCTTTGACCTTTCATCCCTTTTATATTTCATACTTCCTAACGATCCTTCATAAAGGCTTGATGGATATCACTCTTTGTCGGATTGAGGTGTCACTGGACTTTAGCTTTCACGTTAGTTGAGAGACATAGTGGCAGGCACAGGGTGGTGAAGGCTTTGATTTGAGGTTAGTTAACTCTGCATGCTTCACCCTTTACTCATTTTAATATGCCTCAGTTCCACTAAGATCTTAGGTCAGGTCAGTAAAGATTAGAGGAAATGCTCTTCAGCCCAGTTTCTCAAATATGAGAGATCGTACATTACCCAGGTGAAAAACAAGTGCACTTCCATAATGTAATTAAAGTGCTCTATTTTTGCGCACTAATTTTGTACTTAAAATACTAAAAATGATTTTTTAGTACTTCTTAAGATAAACTTAAGTCTAAGTGTACTCAGCTGTGCTATTTTGGGACACCATGAATATGAACTAAAATGCACTTTTAAAATACTATCTCTGTATTTAAAAAAATGTATTTAGTAGTACACAAACCATCTACATTATGGAAGTGTACTTTTTTCACCTGGGTAGGGACTGACACTGTACATAACATACGACTTCAAAAAGAATGTATGTCTATATACAATAGTTCAATAGTTGCAAATGCACTACTGACTGTGTACAACATTTTAAAGATTATTAATATTAATAATATACATATATATATTTTTTAAAGAAACAGTACAGATTGGACTGAAAATGGTCCTGAGGGAAGACTGCTCAAAGCCAGAGCATGCACAGTAACCGCTGACCAGGATTGGTCAGTTTTGAACGGCATTGTGTCTGGCCATCTGTGACTCTTGTTTGTGCTGTGAAGATTTATTTTGTTTCCTGAGTATACCAGACAAGTAACCGGTGATCAATTCACAACCCAGAGTCCCAAAAGAAAACACTGGGTAAGAGGTCATGACCCAAGTCTGACCTCTTCCATGTGAACATTGTTTGCAAGCTAACGATTTCTTTGCAATCAATATCACAGTTGGATTATGTGATTCAACCCATTCAGAAAGCTCCTCTTTATGGGGTCAGTCAAGATAATGCCCCATGAGTACAAAGATAAAAATAAGTTTTAATTTCTCACACAACAGAGAATTCTGTAATACATGGCTTCGGAAAATCACTGACATTTTCAGGTCAGTCTGGTAGGAAGTCCAAGAGAGCCTTGCTCTCCTTTTTGATCAAAAGGTCAACACAGCAGGGTCTGTTAGGTAAGCAAGGCGTGAGGAATGGGATGGCTTGGTTCCTTTATGGTTTTCAAGCAATAAAGGTTCCTCATATGCTGGCTGCATGTCTGGTGGTGTGAGATTATTGTCAAGTTTCTCCCACATGGCTTCTCTCTTTGTACAGATTTCCACAGTTCAGCAAAGCCAGCTACTGATAACACTGATTTCATCAACCTTCAGTGCTTTCTCTCTCTCTCTCTCTCTCTCTCTCTCTCTCTCTCTCTCTCTCACACACACACACACACACACACACACACACACACACACACACACACACACACACACACACACACACACACACACACACACACACATATACATAAACACACATGCATCACTGCTTGTGTTCAAACAAAATCAGAGAGCTCACACACACATTGAATGCTTCTTTGTTGTTTGTGTAGCTCTTTCATGAATTATCTATCACTTCCTAGATTCCAACAAAGAGGTCAAGACCACAGTCCTGGGGCCGGTTTAAGACTAGTCTTAAAAGTTAGTCATCTAATTTTTTTTATTTGAGACTGGCAATAATATTTTAAACTGAATTACATTAAATTGTAGATTAGTCTAAGTTTAATGCAAAAATAAGGCCAATTACCCCTTTGCTAACTGCTAGTTTGTCAAACTTGTTCTTAAGACACAGTCTTAACATAGAGGCTAAGTTTATGCAACTGACCCCTGTTCACCCATGCTGGTCAATGCCATTACACATCATTCTCCATTAAAAGGAATATTTCACCCAAAAAATTAAAATTTCTTGAAAATGTACTCACCCTCAGCTATCCAAGATAAGTTTCTTCTGTGTCTTCCCTGGAACAAATTTTGCTAAATTTAGCATTAGCCTACATCACTTATTCACCAATGGACCCTCTGAGTCTGCAGTGAATGGGTGATGTCAGAATAAGAGTTAAATAGCTGATAAAAGCATCAATAATCCATAAGTACTCAATTCAGATCCATCAGTTAATGTCTTGTGAAGTGAAAAGCTGCATTTGTGTAACAAACAAATTAATCAAGATGTTTTTTAACTTCAAACCTTAACTTTAAGTCCTTCATCCATAATTCTGCTTTCTTCAGTAAAAAATCATCTTGTCTGAATCTGGAGATAAATCTGCACAGATCAAACACATTTTACAAGCCAAAATAGTCTAAAACATTTCTAAATAAATAGGTCTGTGGATGTTTGTTGTGAGAGGACAACAGGGATGTACTAATTCACAGATAAAGCATTATTAAGATTATGGACTGGATTTTGGGAATACGTGATGGCTTAACGTTAAGACATCTTAATGCTTTTTGCAAACATGCAGATTTTCACTTTACAAGACATTAATTGATGGACTTGAGTCATTGTGGATTACTGTGATGTTCTTTATCAGCTGGTTGAATTCTCATTCAGCAAGTTATGCAATTTTAAATTTCTCTAAATCTATTCTGATGAAGAAACAAACTCATTTACATCTTCGGACAGCCTGAGGGTGAATAAATTTCAGCAGTTTTTTTTTTTTTATATTTGGGTCAACTATTTCTTCAACAGCCATTCAAATAAAGCTGTGTATTCTGATGTCGATGAAGTTTAGTCAGTGCCATTAATTCTTTACACACACTCACTCCAAGAACATTAACCAAGATTGTTGCTAGTGGGAGGAAAGATGCTGCCAGTGCACATGGGAAATACCAGAAAGTTTGGCATTTGCTATTATTCATTATTATTGTTAGTTGTCACACATTCAAAATGGAAACATAAAGATTACATAAATATTATATTCTCTATATTATAGATCGACACAACCCTACTCAAAATGGAAACATATAGATTTGTATCCCTTCACTGTGTCTTAAAATATGTACTATACTACTGTCAGGGATCAGTCACAATCATCACAGTCACCACCCAGCACAATCACCCGCTCACAGTCACCTGACTACTGATCGCACGCACCTTCAATAAACCTGCTTGTTATTCACTCACCTGTAGTGTTGAACCGTGTTTTGTGACAGAAGACCAGACCGGAACCGTCAACTAGATGGATCCCCATCCATCCACACCAGCGGAGGTCCTGGAGGAACTTGTCACCACCCTCCGGGCATCCCTGGTTCCCCCAACACCTCCGCAGTCTACCTCTGTCAGTCCCATGCCCATGCCTGCTACCTACGTGGGCGACGCAGCTGAGTGTGGCGGTTTCCTCCTTCAAGTGGTGCTCTATCTGGAAATGCAGCCCCAGCAATTTTCCACTGAACGGTCAAAGGTATCCTTTCTTATCTCACTTCTCCGTGGCAAAGCACTATTGTGGGCAAAAGCCATATGGGATGCAAATAGTGTCATAACCAACTCGTTCACTAACCATTTTAAGGAGGTGTTTGGCTATGCTACAGGAAAGCTCTCAGTGGCCGATCAGTTGCTACGGCTGCGCCAAGGTACTTCTTCTACGAGTGACTATACCCTGCAATTTCAAACGCTAGCAGCCACTAGTGGGTGGAATGAAACCGCTCTGCTCAGCGCCTACCGGCAAGGTTTGGATCCCCGCATCCAAGCACATATGGCTATGTATGATGACTACGTGGGACTCGAGAACTTCATGCAGAGAGCCACTAGCATTTCCCAGCACCTCACTGCTTCGCACGTCACTAAAACCGCCCACTATGGGTTCCCCAGTACCAGAACCCATGCAAGTGGATAACGCTCGACTCACCCCCTCAGAACGAGCACACCGCATGGCGGCTGGATTGTGCCTCTACTGTGCTGCTACTGACCACTACATCAGGACCTGCCCTGTCCGGCCTCCACGCCCTGCGGTGAGTACCCTTCAGTTGGATCTTGTTGTTTCAACTCTGTCCTTACTCCCAGTTCAACTATTCACCGACAATTGTTCTGTTGCAGTGTCCGCCCTCATCGACTCGGGCTCTTCGGGCAATTTAATTTCCCAGGACCTATTGAAGCAACTTCAGCTTCCCCGGAAGTGCCATGCCCAGGAGTTCCGAGTCGAGACAATCCAGGGAAAACCGCTAGGGCGTGGATGGGTTAAATATCGAGTGCCCACACTGAGACTCAAGATTGGCCAACTGCATGAGGAAGAGATCACTTTTCTGTTACTGGAGGGACCCACAGTGGATATCATCCTGGGACGCCCCTGGCTCGTGCTCCATTCTCCAGAGATCAGATGGGACTCATGTGAAGTGATTCGCTGAAGCGAACACTGTCACTTTCACTGCCTCTCATCACTACCCACTCCTTCCCAGAGTTCCAGCACTGTTCACATTGCCTCCACACTCATTGAAAGTCCTGAGCCCCAGGAAGAAGTCACTGTCCCATCTGATTACGCAGCATTCCAGGATGTCTTCAGTAAGCAGGCAGCCACCAAATTACCAACACACCGGCCATGGGACTGTGCCATCGACTTGCTGCCTGGAACAAAACTCCCCAAGGGTAGAGTTTACCCTTTGTCCATCCCGGAGTGCAAGGCAATGGAGGACTACATCAAGGAGGCTCTCAACCAGGAATTCATCTCACTTTCCACCTCACCGGGCGGCATCGAGTTTCTTCTTCGTGGGCAAGAAGGATGGGGGCTTGCGGCCCTGCATTGATTACCGAGCTCTCGAGTTGCCATACCCTCTTCCTCTGGTCCCAGCCACCCTAGAGGAACTCCGTGGGGCCCGCATATTATCCAAGCTGGACCTGTGAAGCGTGTATAACCTCGTTCAAATCCGAAAGGGTGATGAATGGAAGACGGCATTCATCACTCCATCAGGGCACTATGAATATCTCGTTATGCCGTATGGGCTGGCAAACGCCCCGTCAATCTTCCAAGGGTTCATGAACGAGGTGTTCCGGGAGTTCCTCCACTGCTTCGTGATTGTGTACATCGACGACATATTGATTTACTCCCAGAACCAGGCCGAACATCGCCAACACGTTAAGCAGGTCCTTCAGAAGCTCCGCGAACACCACCTCTTCCTGGAGAAATGCGAGTTCCATCGCCCCACAGTGCAATTCCTAGGTTATCTCATTGGCCAAGAAGGGATTCAAATGGACCAGGGGAAGGTAGATGCGGTGAGGAATTGGCCCCTTCCCCAGACCGTTAAAGAGCTCCAGCAGTTCCTGGGATTCGCAAACTTTTACCGCCGGTTCATCAAGAATTTCAGTCTCCACACTGCCCCTTTAACGTCCCTACTCCGAGGAAAACCCAAATCCCTGTCCTGGACCTCCACCGCCCACGAAACCTTTGAGAAACTGCAGATAGCTTTCAGCACAGCTCCCATCTTACACCATCCTGATCCAACGGCCCCCTTTGTTGTGGAAGTAAACGCCTCCACCACTGGTGTTGGGGCCGTGCTGTCCCAATTCTACGGCGAGCCTCCTAGCCTCATCCTTGCGCGTACTACTCGAAGAAACTGACCCCAGCGAGCCGAATTACAACATCGGGAACTGGGAGTTGTCGGCCATCAAATGCCCTGGAAAAGTGGCGGCACTGGCTGGAGGGAGCTAATCACCCATTCACAGTCATCACCGACCATAAAAATCTCCAGTATCTTCGAGATGCCAAAAGACTCAACCCACGTCAAGCCCGTTGGGCTTTGTTCTTCACCAGATTCCAATTCCAATTCCGATTCCATAACCTATCCCGAATGCACTCTCCCAACGCACCCTCTGATCCTGAACCCATCCTCCCTCCAGCCATGGTTGTAAGTCCCATTCGGTGGAATATTGACGAGGAAATTCAAGCCGCCACTCTCACCGAACCTGCTCCGCTGGGATCAATCTTGGTACTGGTAGCCTAGTACGACCCGGGATGTCATCAGGTACATCTGCAGTTGCTCAGTCTGCGCCATGTCTAAGACCCCCAGGCATCCCCCAGTAGGCAAGCTAGTACCCCTGCCAATCCCTCGTTGACCTTGGTCCCAATTGGGGATTGACTTCGTGACGGACCAACCCAACTCCGAGGGTAACACCTGTGTACTGGTCGCAGTTGATCGCTTCTCTAAAGCTTGCAAATTCATTCCCCTCAAAGGACTTCCCACTGCCCTGGAGATGGCAGAAAATGTATTTCACCACATTTTGCGAAACTTCGGCATTCCAGAAGAATTAGTCTTTGACAGAGATCCTCAGTTCATTTCCCACATGTGGAAGGCATTCTTCCGACTGCTGGGAGTCACTGTAAGCTTGTCCTCAGGCTACCACTCCCAGACAAATGGCCAGACTGAGCGCAAGATCCTGGAACTCAGACGGTACCTCCGAGCATACTGTCACGACGATCAACACAGCTGGAGCCGCTTCCTTCCCTGGGCCGAGTATGTACAGAACTCCCTGCAACAAAACACCACCGGCCTCATGCCATTTCAGTGTATACTCGGGTACCAACCACCGCTCTTCCTGTGGACAGGAGAGCTATCGGAGGTTGCAGCTGTAGACTACTGGTTCTGAGCGAGCGAGAGAGTGTGGGACTCAGCTCACCTCCAACGTGCAGTGTGGAGGCATAAGACCTTCGCAGATGCTCGGCAAACCACAACGCCCATCTTCCATCCCGGAGACAAGGTCTGGCTGTCCACCCGGGATCTGCACATCCGCCTGCCATGCAAGAAGCTGAGTCCCCGCTACATTGGTCCCTTCCCGATACAGAGGCAGATCAACGAGATCACCTATGAACTGCAACTCCCACCCAGGTACAAAATTCATCCCTCATGCCACATGTCACTCCTTAAACCCTGTTCTCTCTCCGCACCAGGACCCACCGAAGTGGTCAAGCCTCCTCCCCCAGAAATCCTCGAGCAACCCTCCATCTATCTAGTCAAAGAGATCCTGGACTCACGGCGACGGGGTGGCAGGCTGGAATATCTGGTCGACTGGGAAGGCTACAGACCAGAGGAACGGTCCTGGGTGGCCAGGGACGACATCCTAGACTCCTTACAACTCGAAGAGTTCCACCGCACCCATCCCGACCGTCCCGCGCCCAGAAGCCATGTTCGCCCCCGTTGCTGCTCGAGGGCATCAGGAGCCGCCCCTGGGGGAGGGGGTAATGTCAGGGATCAGTCACAATCATCACAGTCACCACCCAGCACAATTACCCGCTCACAGTCACCTGACTACTGATCGCACGCACCTGCTGTCACTAATCATCACCAGTATAAACACGCACGCATCCATACCCCTCATTGTCCGGTCTACCGTTCACCTTGATGGACTGCTCTGGACTCTCTCTACTCTCACGATTTACCTGTGACACTTACCCCTTTGATTCTCTACCGATCATCCCTCGAAGCCTGAGACACCCGATCCAAACCTGCAAACAAAGACACAGCTTCAAGACCACAGCTAAGCAAATTGAAATCCACTCAATCTTACTCACTCACCTGCCTTTTGCCACTCTTGTTCCTGTTCCCCAAGTTCCCTTCAATAAACATGCTTGTTATTCACTCACCCGTTTTATTGAACCATGTTTTGTGACAACTACACAGTGTACTTACACTACAAACTTGACCATCTAGTGTATACATTTTTGACATTAATTTTTGACATTTCTATTTACATTTACATAAATGCATTTGGAAGACACTTTAGTCAGTTTTGAATGCCTATGATGTATTGCCACTATCTTTAGTATGTTTATCCCCAATCCATCCTGCTAAGCTACTGTACAACTAGTGCATAAAGTGTCCAGTATTCCACATTTCTTCTCTTTTTTTCAGGTAAGCAGGTACACTGTGAAGTGCATTATGTCTGATTGCATTTTTCAGTGTGAACAAAATGCTCACACTGCATACTGTATACTACAAAATGGTGTAAAATAGTGTAAAAGTCTGCAAATTGAGACACAAACCTGCACGTCTTTTTCTAGCATTATTGTATTATTATTATTATTATTTTTGATTGCTCTTGGATTGTAAATTTCAATGCTATTAAACTCTGCACTATTTCAACTCGACTGGGAATACTCGTTACAGTTGTCAACTGCAAACACACAAAATAAGAAAGAAAAGCATGGAATGAAGATGTTATTTCTCAACATGGTGAACCAAAAAGTGAAAAAGAGAAAGCAAAAAAGAGTTCATACCAATCTGCTATGTGATGCTTTAATTGGCTGTGTGGCTGTTCGTTATTTGAGCTGGTATTTATTTGATGAATTAGAGGAGAGGTTCAGTTAATAAATCAGCTGAATGATGAATCAAGGCCTTAAGTAGGATATTAAGATTTATATCAGCAGCCTGGTACCCACTGACAACTACACAATCACTTCCCAGCTCACAGCAGACAAATCCACATTGCTGCAGACAGACCGATTCCTTATCACACACACAGAGTGAGAGGGAGAGAGAGAGAGAGAGAGAGAGAGAGAGAGAGAGAGGAAGGGGGTGAGGTGCCCAGAGAAGAGTGATGGAGCTCAGCTGCATTAGAGATTGAAGAAGGAGAAAGAGGGTGAAAAAAGAGAGAGGAAAAAAAGAATAATGTACATGGGCATGAGAAATGGAAGGTAGAGAATGAAGGGTAGAGATGGGGAGAGCTACAAAGGAGAGGACACATGTTTCAGAGGAGAGAAGAGTTTCTTATTAAAGGCTGGCACATGAGATGGGAGTGTGTATGTGCGCCCATCACACTCTGCCTCACTCTCAGCGCTCGCTGATGGTGAGTTATTTACCCCAGTGCAGACTCTGGAGGTCACAGTAATTGCTTTTTCCTGCTCCTGCAGCTCAGAGGAGGAGAGAGGCTTTGTTCCTAAGATGCAGGTGATGTCCACCACCTGCCATCTCTTTGAAGAGGAAAATATTCTGATAGAAAGTTTATGGGTAGGAGGGCGTCATTTGCGTTAGGGGAGGTGGGGACATATCCCGGCAGGGATGTACACTAAAAAAGAAATAAGATTTCCAGGAAAATTGTTTAAACATTCTTAAACAAGATAAAGTATTTTGAGGAAAAACTGTGTAAGCTAAATTGACTTGTTTTCAGAGTAAAATATTTTGAATTTAGTTTATTTGTTTATTTTAGAGTTAATTGTTTTCTTGTTTTAATAATGCACGCCCTACAAAGGCAAAACAGTAATTACGCTATAATATTTGCAATATTGCAACAGAAAAAATGGCTGAAAATTTAAGGCAAACTCATTCGTCATAGGAAAGATCATAGACAGGGATTTTCAAACTGTGGTCTGGGAATTCATGTGGGACCAAAGATGTTTGTAGGTTGTTGAAATATTTCTCTGCAGTTTCTAATTCGTTAATATTGTATAGAAAAAAGAGGCACTTAACTGTGTCCCCTCTTTCAAGAACAGCATCCAAACAGGCGTGAAGGAGAGTAATTGATGTTGCAGTTGTGGCTGCTGAGGATGTGAAGTCAATGTCTGAGCTCTATTAGAGAACTAACAGATGGGTTTTCACCCTTGCACATAATTAAGCATACAGAACAACTGAACTCTCAAAACCATTTAGTTGCACGAGTAATGAGCTAAATTAAAGGTCTGACGAAAAGAGCAGGATTACCTTTAGACTCACCAGCCATAACGGAACCTATTAAAAGAATAAACACACACACACACACACACACACACACACACACACACACACACACTTGAATTTCTGAGTAAACATTCTGTTACATAAGATGTTTCACATCGGTGATAATGGCTACATTTACTGTCTCAGAAAAAATGGGATATAGAAAACCTGTCATTTGATTCTCTCAAATTAAACATACCTTAGTGTTGTGTCCTGGTTTGTCTGGAGCACATGGCTGTCAGTTGGTATTCGTGTTTGCCATGTGTGTTTGTGTTTGTTACCCCGCCCCTCTTGTTACCTGATTCTCTTGTTAGGGTTATCACCTGTTTTAGATCATTAGTCTCCCTTTATATTCCCTTCCCCCTTTTGCTGCCCAGTTCCCCCATCGGCTCTGGCTGCTGGATTCCCTACTGCCTGTGGCTTCCTCCCATCCCTGGCTGCCCAGCTCTACCTGCTTCCCTGACCCTTCCAGTTCCAACCATCCATCAAGCTGCTTTGCTAATATCAGTCTTGACCTCCAGCCTCAGAAGATTCCAGTCAAGCCACCCTCCTGGAACCTCTCTCCCACCTTCCCTGTGCCCTGGTGTTCATTGAAGGGCTTGTCTGTCTCATTGCTCTTGGTCTGTTGCTCTCTGCCATTAACTCTGAAACCCCTTTCCGAGACGCCTCCTGCGGAGCTGACATTTACTTCCTTGGACCTGGCTGGATTCTCTCCTGGTTACCCTCTCAGACAGTGGCTTAATGATTACTTCCCGAGTTCCTGTTTTGTGTTTAGAAACTCAATAGGAGATCACGTGACCCTTTGACAGCGATTCACATCTAGTCCTTCGCACTGCTCACTTTGTCAAATATTACATAATCCTGTCAGTAAATTTCGAACCAATCTCTATTTAACCCATCATGAATACTTCAACATTCAAAGATTCCACAATCTCCAGAGAGGATCTCGACGGTGCTATCGCAAACGGTATCAAGCTAGCACTTAAAGAGCAGCGAAGTACTTTGGATTCGGTTGTGACTCTGTACTGACCCCAGCGTTGCATGACTTACGTGCAGACATACAAGCGACCAACAATTCTGTTAAAGAGCAAAGAGCAGAGCTTGAGGGATTAGCTAGCCTGGCAAAGCAGACACGTGATCAGGTCGATTCTGTTCAAGCAGCTGCACGTGGATAGGAGGACAGTCATGGACTTAAGAAATCAGCTGGAGCAACTCACTGAGAAGATGACCGATATTGAGGATAGGAGCAGGAGAAATAACATGCGACTGGTGGGATTGCCAGAGGGAACAGAAGACTCTGATGCAGCTGGCTTCCTCCGAGCTAATCTTTCCAAGTGGATACCTTCCCTGAAAGGCCGTGACATCGAGATTGACCAGGCCCATCACGTGTATGACGGAAGGAAAAACTCAGATCGGCCGCGCACTCTCATCTTCCATGTACTAAGATGGCATGACAGATCAGCGGTCCTGAGGGGTGCTCGGCAGGCATATCCAGTGAAATGTACGCAGGACAATGTCACGCTACTATTTTTTCCTGACTTTAGTCCAGTCACAGCTACCAAGAGAAAGAGCTTTAATCCAGTCTTGAAAAAGATGACAGCACTTGGTCTCCAGCCCTTCCTCACCTATCTGGTGGTAATTAAACTACGGCACAAGGATGAGCGGATGATGTTCGACTCTCCTCAGAAAGTGGAGGATTTTATCAGCTCACTCTCACAGAAGAAGACTTATGCTGCAGCTCTACAAGGCAACTGGAAAACAAACAGCGGCCACCATCTCCATCTCTTCGGCCCAGCGAGAATAACTTAAAGACCGGGATGGAGGCGATTTCAACTGCCCAGGAGAGGATAATAACAATGTGGACATGGACACTTGTTAAATCCCCCCCCCCCCCCTTTACTGACCTTTTTCTTTTTTTTTTTTGGAGGGGTCCGATGTAGAGTAGGTTTAATTACAATAATGTTTTGCTATGTGGGACATGTCTTGCGTTGAAGTGGACCGGTCACGTATCATCACCATTTTTTGTTGCTCAATCAGACCTACGTTCTTGGTAATGTGCGGTCTGAGTTGTTTCTTGTTTATAGTTGTTTGTTGTTCCTGTTTCTGTGTTGCTTTTATTTTTCACAACAGATATTCATACTTTTAGTTACTTTACCTTATTTCTAAAAGGATTTTTCATCTAGGAGGTTTGGTATCTAGAATGCACACCAGCGTTTACATGTTACTTACAGAATGGGAGTGCTTTTGCTTTTCTTCATTTACTGAATACAATTTTGGGATTATGAATATTCAATGGATACTCTAAATATTTTATCATTGATTGTGACTGGCCTAAATTCTGCTGTGAAATGTACTCGTGTCTTAGAATATTTACACCGTAAGTCGATGTCCTTCGCCCTGATACAAGAGACACATTTAAAACAATCTGACGTGGCACATTTCCAGAATAAGTATTATAAATTGGCAACCTTCTCCTGCGCTCTTAATAAAACGAAGGGGGTGCTTATCCCTGTTAACAGGAAGTTACATTTAACAATTGAACATACCGGAAGTGATGAGGAGGGTAGATTTGTTTTTATCCATCGCAAAATACATAATAATAGTTTAGCAATGGCCTCTATTTACGGTCCGAATGAGACAGACTGTGCATTCTTTACAAATGTTTCTAAAACTCTTCTTGAGCAGACTGATTGCCCTCTAGTGGTGGGTGGTGATTTTAATGCTGTCGTAAATCCTGCTTTGGATAAATCTCAATCTGATACAACAGTCAATCCATTTGATAAATTACTGAATAAAGTTATCACTGAGCTCAACTTAATCGATCTTTGGAGAATTCAGAATACTAAATCTAAGGACTTCACTTTTTTCTAATAGACATAAGACTTTCTCTAGGATAGACTACATATTTCTCAGCCCATCTTTAATTTTGTCTAATTCCTCCATCTGTATATTAACAAGTTTATTATCTGATCATACTGCTGTATTATGCAATATTCCTCTTTCCGATATTAAAGCCAGATCCCCTAGATGGCGCTTTAACATGTTATTATTAAGTAATCAGACTTTAATTACTTCTTTGAAAGTATACATAAAATAATTTCTTGAAATTAATATGCCCTCTGATGTGGATCCTCAAATACTGTGGGAAACGACTAAGTGTACGAGGTTTCTGTATATCTTTCTCTTCTACTCTTGCCAAAACAAAAATTCACCAGTTTACACAATTAGAAAGTAAAACCCAATCATTACAAAACCAACAAAAACAACATTTTACTGAACAACAGGCTACACAGCTGTCCTCTTTAAAAGAAGAATATGATTTACTTTCACACTCAAAGGTGGAATTTATCTTACATAGAACTAGGCAAAAATATTATTTCGAATCAGAGAGACCTTGTCGCTTATTGGCCCTTAGGCTGAAAGAATGTGAGTCTAAGGCATATATTAGCGCAATAAAATCATCGGATGGTCAGGTCACCATGAACCCTGCGGCAATTATCGACATATTTAAAGGTTTTTGCACAAATCTGTATAAAGCCGAAACAGATTTTGATGAACCAATTTGTAAGCAGTATTTAGATAAATTGGAATTGCCTAGGATCTCACAGGTGGATAAAGAATCTTTGGAGGCCCCATTAAGTTCGGAGGAGCTCCATGTCTCTCTAAAAAACCCTTCAAAAGGGCAAATCACTGGGGCTGGATGGTCTCCTCCCTGAATTATATTTAGAAATTTGGGATTTGGTAGGGACACTTATGCTTAATTCAATAAATTTTGCAGTTGAACATGGTGTAATTCATAGAGATAAAAAAACATCATTGATATCATTACTTCTTAAAAAAAGGGAAAGATCCATTAGATTGTTTCAGCTACAAACCGATATCACTTATCCCATATGATCTAAAAATCTATGATGAAGTTTTTGCTTCTCGTATGGAGAAGGTAATTCATAGTTTGATCAAGGAGGACCAAACCTGTTTTATTAAGGGGTGCAATGCGTCTGACAATATGCGTCGACTCTTTCATATTCTTGACTTTGAAGACTCTCAACCGAGCCCTTGTGAGGTTTTTTTCACTTGATGCAGAAAAAGCCTTTGACAGGCTAGAGTGGAATTATATGCGGGCAGTTCTGCAATGTTTCGGCTTCGGTGAACATTTCATTTCTATGATTAAGACATTATACCACTCACCTGCAGGATCCTTCTTGACTGGTAATATTATTTCCCCCCGTTCCCTTTACAGCGGGGAACGAGGCAGGGATGTCCACTTTCCCCCTTATTGTTTTGCTTATCTCTTGAACCCTTAGCACAAGCCATCAAGAAATCTGAAGTATCAATTAAGATTCATGATCATAATTATAGTATTTCATTGTACGCTGATGATATTATTCTATATTTAGACCACTTTGATGTTTCAGTCTCTAGTATAATTAAGGAATTTGATCATTTTAGTAGCTTATCAGGATACAAAATAAATTGGAGCAAATCTGCTTTAATGCCAATTAACAATGTTAAAGTTAATTCTTCTATACCCTCATTTATCCCTATTAAGGAATCTTTCATCTATTTGGCCATTACCATATATGAAAACATCCATAAGATTGCCAGAGACAATTTTAATAGTATTCTAGTTAAGGTCAAAAATGACATTCAAAGTTGGAAGAATCTTAAAGTCTCTCTTCAAGTAAGACTCTCCACAGTTAAGATGAATTTGTTACCTCGGTTTAACTTTCTTCTCTCTATGCTACCACTCTCTCCCCCTCCAGGTTACTTTAAGGGTTAAGGGTTGATCCTCAATCTAAAGTTTCATGGAGAGTGATTGAAGCTGACAAGGTTAAACCAAATAGACTCCAAGATATATTATTTACTGGCACAGGGGGAAAAAAGGTGATAATTATAAATTTGGTCCGGTTGTGGCTAATTCTATTAAAATCTGGAAAACGGTTAAACATCTGATAGAGGACCCTTCAAATTTTGTAACAGTACACATTTATGGCACAATTTTAATTTTGTATGCGGAAATCGTCCATTTGTCCAACCCTCTTGGTATTCTTTAGGTGTAAACACATGCAGTGATATATATGATAACCAGGGCCTCTGTTCATTTCAGACATTAAGAACCAAATTTTGTTTACCAGCATTCGCATATTTTGTCTTTCTTCAATTACATTCTGCTCTCAAAGCGTATGGAGTTCCTTGGGCACCTCCCATCTCCTCTCATCCTATGCGGGATTGGATTGCACCATCTTCTGGTCGGCCATCTGTTTCCTTAATATATAATATAATTATGGATTGCATTACAAAACCTCTTTCTATTAAATCTATTTGGAATCGGGAATTATCTGACCTTAATTTATCTGTCGACTGGAAGAAAGTGTGGTCTAACCTCAGTTTAGCATCTGAAAACTTGGCTCATCATCTTATTCACTTCAAAGTAATTCATAGAGCATACATCTTACAAAAGATTCAAAATGAAACTACAACCAAATTTGGTCACACTTTATATTAGGTGGCCTTAACTACTATGTACTTACATAAAAAAAAGTACAATGTACTTATTGTGTTCATACTGTATTGCAAAACATTATTGCTGCTATTGAGGTGGGATACGGGTAAGGTTAGGGACAGGTTTGGTGGTATGGCTAGGTTTAAGGGTGGGTTAAAGTGTAAGGGATGGGTCAACAGTGTAATTACAGAAATTAATGTAATTACATATAAGAATTTAATAAAATATAAGTACAATGTAAAAACATGTATGTACACAATAAGTGCATTGTACCAAATGATTAATTCAAATGCAAGTACATAGTAGTTAAGGCTACCTGAAACAAAGTGCGACCCCAAATTTTAACTGCCATATATGTAATACTGCATCATCAGGTACTTTTCTTTATATGTTTTGGGAACGTCCTGTCATCATTAATCTATGGACACATGTTAACCTGGTTTTATCCTCCTTACTACAAATTGATTGATTTGCTAACCCAGGTTTATGTCTTCTTAATGATGATTCTGGTCTCTGTATAAGCTTAATACAAAAGAGAATGTTGTTTGCTGGTTTTACGGCTGCGAAGAAGACAATAATACAGAACTGGTTTACACCGCACATGTGTGGAAAAACATATTGCCATCCATGGCCTGCCGGCTTCATTTGATGACCTGGTGGACCTGGCACTTTGTGTCGAGACATGTATGAACCTATGCCGTCAGCGAGTCATGGCTCACTCTTCTTGGCCAGTTACTCCTCATTCTGTTTCTGAAGCCGCTACTGTTTGCCCTGGGCCTCTTCCTGAAGTGGAGCCCATGCAGGTGGGGCGTACCCGTCTGGCAGCGGAGGAGAAGCAGCGACGCCTCAACCAACAACTCTGCTTCTACTGTGACAAATCTGGGCATTTTGCTGCAGCATGTCCTTTAAAAGCCAGAGCTCGCCAGTAGATGGGGGAGAATTGGTGAGCATCACCCCTTTATCTGATTTCCCGGTATTTCGTACCCAACTGCCTGCCATTGTCAACTGGGGGCCTTTTTCAAGGTCATGCTCAGCCCTGATAGATTCTTAATTTCCTGGTGGCTCGGTGGGGCATTCCCACCACCCCTCTCAAGAAGAAACTCATTGCCAGGGCTCTCAATGGCACCATCCTCACCCAAGTTACTCATGTCACTTCCCCTATAAGTTTAACTGTCTCTGGCAACCATAGTGAGGAGATTGTGTTTTACTTCCTCGAGTCTCCCAGCACACCTATTGTGCTGGGGCACCTGTGGCTGGTGAGACACAGCCCTCACATTGGTTGGGCTGAGAATTCTGTGCTGGCATGGAGCGCTTTTTGTCATAAACTTTGCCTGGGTGTTGCCTCGTCTGTTTTTCTTGTTCTATGTTTCAGGAGGAGCAGACTGTGGATATGTCCGGTGTTCATGTTGAGTACCTCGATCTTTGAAGGGTCTTTAGCCAGTCTCGGGCGACATCTCTTACTCCTCACAGACCCCATGACTGTGCCATCGACCTTCTCCCAGGCACTGCTCCACCTCGTGGTTGCCTTTACTCTCTCTCAGCACTGGAGAGAGAGGCTATGGATAAGTATATTCAGGAGTCATTGGCAGCTGGCCTCATCTGTTCTTCCTCTTCTCTTGCAGGTGCGGGGATCTTCTTTGTGGAGAAGAAAGATGGTTCCTTGCGCCTTTGCATCGATTATCGTGGGCTGAATGACATCACAGTAAAGAATCGTTACCCCCTGCCATTGATGTCCTCAGCTCCCGAACTGCTGCAGGGAGCACAAATCTTCACAAATTCCTCTGCAATACCTACCACTTGGTTAGGATAAGGGAAGGGGATGAGTGGAAGACAGCTTTTAACACCCCTACTGGACACTTTGAATATTGGGTGATGCCCTTTTGGCTTGCAAATGCCCCAGCTGTCTTCCAGGCCCTGATTAATGATGTGCTTAGAGACATGATCAATCGATTTGTCTTTGTGTACCTTGATGACATTCTGATTTTTTCTTTGTCATTGCAGGTAGACACTCAGCATGTCCGTCAGGTGCTGCAAAGGTTACATGAGAACCAGCTTTATGTCAAGGCGGAGAAGTGCATATTCCACGCAGACTCAGTTCCGTTCCTGGGACAGATAATCTCAGTGGAGGGGTTAAGGTGGATCCTGCCAAGGTAAGGGCTGTCTCAGAGTGGCCAGTTTTTATCTGTGTTTCATCCGGAACTATCGTCAAACTGCTGCTCCTTTAACTGCTCTAACCTCAACTTATGTTCCTTTCAGGTGGACGGAGCAGGCACAGGGGGATTTTACGAAACTTATATCATGTTTCACATCTGCACCTTGTCTGTTCCAGACCCTGATCTGCAGTTTATTGTGGAGCATGATGCTTCTGAGGTCGGGGGTTGGGGTGGTCCTCTCTCAGCTTTTTTTTTCTTTCTCCTTGATGGGAAGGTGCACCCATGTTCATATTTATCGCACCGCCTGAGCCAGTCAGAACGGAACTATGATATCGGTAACCGTGAGCAGCTTGCGGTTAAGCTGGCACTGGGTGAGGGCCGACACTGGCTGGAGGCACCCATGCAAGCTGGCACCCATGTTCTTAGGGCCATACCGAATTACTAAAGTCTTAAGTCTGGAGGTGGTGGGGTTCAGGATCCCATCTGTCTTTGCTCGTGTCCACCCTGTCTTTCACATGTCTCGTGTCAAGCCTGTCATTTCTTCCCTCTTGCCGTCTCGGGATATCTTAGGCCACTTCTTGATCGAGGATTTCCACCTTTGACAGACCTCTGTTCCTGGAGCGCCCGGGATCGCTCCTGGAGGTGGGGGTACTGTCAAGGTGCTGGTCTGATCTGGGTTTGTTTGTGTTGTGTCCTGGTTTGTCTGCAGTACATGGCTGTCAGTTGGTATTTGTGTTTGCCATGTGCTCTATTGTCTATTGTTACCCTGCCCCTCTTGTTACCTGATTATCTTGTTAGGGTTAACACCTGTTTTAGATCATTAGTCTCCCTTTATATTCCCCTCCTTTTTTCTGTCCTGTGCCAGATCGAATCTCTGCTCTGCTGAATTAACCTGACTTTCGTTTTTGCTGATTGTGATCCTGTTCCTGCTGTTCTCAAGTTTAGTCTTGCATAGTTTCCTTTCCATTTATTGTATACTTTTTGATATTAGGGTTTTTCCTTTTTTATTAGTTTTGTGCTATCTAGTCTTTGTTTTTTTTTTTGTTTTTTTTTTCCCTTCCCCCTTTTGCTCCCCACATTTACTTCCTCGGACCTGGCTGGAATCTGTCCTGGTTACCCTCTCGGACAGTGGCTTAACGATTACTTCCTGAGTTCCTGTTTTGTATGTAGAAACTCAATAAATCGCTGTTATCCCTGCAACTGGTTCCCCTTCCTTTACCACCCTGACACAAACACTTACGTGAGTGGAAATACAATCCAAGTCTCGTTAAATATATTCTTAATGGGATAGTTCATACAAAAATGAAAATTTCCATCATATTTTTCTTGCCCTCATGTCATTCCAAATCTGTAAGACTTTTATTCATTTTCAAAAAGAAAATACAGATAGTTTTAATGAAACCTTAATGTATATTTAACCAAAAGTTTAATGCTTCAAAAAGTTAATAAAGACATCATAAAATGAACCCTCATGATGAACAGATTTAATTTAAGCTCGTATTCACATATAAGCAATGCACATATATAGAGCACAACTAATATGTTCAACATAATATCTACCTTATGTGCTTCATATGCAACAAACAACCTCAGAGCTTGTTCTCTTGGAAGCTGAAACAGTACACACAAAACAAAGCCTATTTTAAGATAAAAGACACATAACTGCATAATGCCATATTCTCAGTTATATACGTTATTCTAGCACACAGACAGGTACCTGATGTTTTTAACAACAGAAGATATGTAGAGCAGTAACACTGTCCTGATATATGGCCTGGGAAATGAAGAAGAGGGAAAGAAAAAAATAAGAAAGAAAGCCCCTGAGTGGGCCATTACACATGTTTACAACACAAGTATTGATGGAAGACATCTGTCCATCCAGATGTTCAACTCATGCTATTATCATGTTCATAAAAACACGTGTGTATGCATACATTCACAGGCTCAGTACAACACGCATCTGGAAACCAGCAGGAACACACAATATCACATGTTGCGCCAACACAGGAAATAAATTGTTTCTGATATTGTTCTGGTTTTAAGGTTATGTCAAGGTCTTGAAAAGGTCACCAGGCCTGCGTTTCTTCAGAAGTTATTCCATCTCAGATCTTATACTTTTCAAATGAAATCCTCTGGGACACTCAGACTCAGACAAAAGACTTCAGTGATTAAATGCCATTGGCCAATGTCATGCTGTCGTTGAGCGTCTGTCTGCACAGTTTTGGTGTTCCACACCACTGGCACTAGTCAGACAACCATCATTAGCTTTTTGGCCGATGGAGCATGTTGAATTGGCATCAAAGCAACCAATCTGTGAGAATGGGTGAAAGAGACCACTTTGATTTCCTCCCTCTCTTAGCAAACCCGTGCTAAGTATATATCGAGATACACTATATTACCAAAAGTATTGGGTCACCCCCTTCCAATGAACAAGTTTGACTACTTTAGTAATTTCCATGTGTACAAATCTTAAATGTTTAAGCATATAATGATATTCTAGGGAATTGTATGCTTCTAATTTTAAAGCAACAGTTTGGACAGGACCCTTTTCTATTCTAACATGACAATGCCTCTGTGTATAAGGCAAGGTTCAAAAAGAAATGATTGATTTAGTCAGTGTGGAAGAACTTGACTGGTCTGCAGAAAGCCAAGTCCTAATCCAAGCTGAACACCTCTGGTGTGACTTTAAATGCAGATCTTGAGCCAAAAACTCTTTACCAAACACCATTGACTTGTACACACATGGACAAACATATTGGGACACCCCCTTCTTTAGAAAAAGGCACTTCCAAAACTGTGTAAACAAAGATGGAAACATAATTCATGTATTTAAAAATTGTATTTCCATCTCTGTTACAACAGTTTTGGAAGTGTCTCAAATGACTGTACCCATATGTACAAGTCATTGGTGTTTGGTAAAGAGTTTTTGGCTCAAGATCTGCATTTAAAGTAGGGGTGGGCGATATGGCAAAAATATAATATCACGATATTTTTAAGAAAAATCACGATTCACGATTTTATCACGATTCTTTTTCATGTTGGTTTTACTATTTTGCAAGTTGTCTGAGCATTACAGCCAAACTAATTTCCCTATTATAAAGACAAAGCCTTTCAAGATAACAAAAATATTAAAAAAGAATGGCGGATATTTAGGCCAAAGTGGGCGAAGATAAAAATCTTTGTCATTATTTTATCTTTGTTATTAAAAAATGAGAACAAAGATACACATTACAAATACACATACTATACAAATAAAACAGTGTTTTATTTTCAGGTACAATAGGTGTATTTAGCAGGAGCATTCGAGAAATTGAATCAACAAATATAAAAATAAAACACTATATAGATTGATTCCTATTAAATCAACTGTATTAACGTTTTTCAGTCAAGAGTAGTGAGTGATTTTTCTCTTTGTGTTTTGGTGTTTTATTAACACTGAAGGAATAATTAACCCCCAAATAAAAAGTTTGGTAACACTTTATTTTGATGGTCCCTTTTGAACATTCTGGTGACACTAAGTAATGTTGCAACTACATGTCAACAAACTCTAATTAGATTATTAGTAGACTGTCTGCTTCATATCTACTAACTCCTTATTGTGTTGGTCTCCCAACAAATATTCTACTGACTATAAGTAACTTTGCAAGAACTTGTCAACTTAATCTAACCCTAACCCTACCAGTCAACTAATACACTACTAACACTCTAATGAGAGTTAGTAAAAATGTAGGTGCAACATTACTTATAGTCAATAGAATGTGATAAAGGGACCATCAAAATAAAGTGAAACCAAATGTTTTATATTTATACCATCATTTACTCACTCAAAATTTATACCATCATTTACTATTCCATAGTATTTTTTTTTTCCTTCTATCAAAAGTCAATGTGGACCAGATACTATTTGGCTACCCACATTCTTAATAAAAATCTTCTTTTGTGTTCAGCATAAGAAAAAAAATTAATACAGGTTTGGGACAACATGCGAGTTAGTAAATAATGACAGAAATTAAATTTTAAGGTGAACTATCCCTTTAATGACAGTCGGCAGCATGTTCAGTACTGCCCCTTTAAGACATGCACACATCTAATATACAAGTATGCATCCATTTTCTCTCAGCTGTTTACTTACTTACTTTACTTTTTGACAGGCTTTAGCACGCGCGCTTCGGGTGTACGGTCTCAGAAAAAGCGCACGTCAGACCAACGCGTGAATAAAACATTTAACCGGCAATAAAGCAGATCCGAATAATGGAATGTGCGCTGTAGCACGATACTACGATATTTCTTCAAAAGCAGATCGTGGAGACATTTTTATCGTCCACGATCAAAAATCATCATATCGCACACCCCTAATTTAAAGTCACACCAGAGGTTTTCAGCTTGGATTAAGAATTGGCTTTCTGCAGACCAGTCAAGTACTTCCACACTGACTAAATCAATCATTTCTTTTTGAACTTTTATACAAAGAGGCATCGTCATGTTAGACTAGAAAAGGGTCCTGTCCAAACCGTTGCTTTAAAATTAGAAGCACACATGTAACGGGAAAATTTCACTACAAGGTAGGGGTGAATTTAACTTCTTCTCCAATATATTGTGACGGGAGGAGCCAACGACAGACACAGTGGGTGTGGCGTCAGGCCTCGGAGAGGTTTTTATTGAACAAAAATAATAAAAATAAAAGTGTCCAGGGGAAAGAAGTGTCCAAAGAAGGGGGGGGATCTGGTGTCCTCGTCGTGCTTTGGGGCTTGTGCAGGAGGGCAGTGTTCCAGAAGGGAAGGGTCCAGGCAAGGGGCGGAGTCAGGTGTGGCCGCACACCAGTGTGCATGCACGGGGGAAGAGACCGGTCTCCCGAGGAGAGGCGCGCTCGGCATTTAACGGCGGCGGTGATGAGGCTTAATTCAGTCCAGCTGTGCCTCATCACACGCCGCCAGCCCACGTTGATCCCACGCCCCTCCTCTCATCCACCCACTCCAGTCGGGAGCCTGGTGAAGGGCGGCGAATAAGGGACGGGGTGGTGATGATGATGAGGGGGAGGGCCACCGATCCGTCACATTCCCCCCCCAAGCGACATCCCCGTCATCGGTCGCCACCCACGCAGGAGTGCTACCTTCCTCAACCAGGCTCCATACGGTCGGAGTGGGCGGGGCAGGGATTCCTCTCCGGGCGAACCTCCCTCTCGCACCGCGCCGGAACAGGGACAGAGAAACCGGTATTAGTCGACAGCCTCAACCAACCACAGGGTAAGATGACAATTGACAAAATGTCACTTACCCCTTCGGTGGCTGGGAGGCCGTCTCCGTCGTTTCTCCGTCCCACGCGCTTCTTCACGAACTTCGGCGGGCGAGAGGGGATGACGTCTTCAGATGTTGCCCAACTGCGCTGTCTAGGCTCCGCCTTGCCCGCATTCTCCACCACTGTGACGGGAGGAGCCAACGACAGACACAGTGGGTGTGGCGTCAGGCCTCGGAGAGGTTTTTATTGAACAAAAATAATAAAAATAAAAGTGTCCAGGGGAAAGAAGTGTCCAAAGAAGGGGGGGGGATCTGGTGTCCTCGTCGTGCTTCGGGGCTTGTGCAGGAGGGCAGTGTTCCAGAAGGGAAGGGTCCAGGCAAGGGGCGGAGTCAGGTGTGGCCGCACACGCTCCCGCGGTCCGGGGCACGAGGGGCGGCGGCTTATCTGGAGCGGCGGCTCTTCCTGTGCCACTTACTGGCCCATTGGCGGGATGGACGGCCCGGCATCTTGGCCCGACGGCCGTTATACGGGTGCGGCTTGCACGATGGCCCTGGAGGTTCCGCGACTCACATCCTCGGCGGCGCGATGTCCCTCGACGCACCCTTCCTGGACCCACGAGGACACCAGTGTGCATGCACGGGGGAAGAGACCGGTCTCCCGAGGAGAGGCGCGCTCGGCATTTAACGGCGGCGGTGATGAGGCTTAATTCAGTCCAGCTGTGCCTCATCACACGCCGCCAGCCCACGTTGGTCCCACGCCCCTCCTCTCATCCACCCACTCCAGTCGGGAGCCTGGTGAAGGGCGGCGAATAAGGGACGGGGTGGTGATGATGATGAGGGGGAGGGCCACCGATCCGTCACAATATCTTGGACGACTAGGGATTGACAAGATCTAGGTCCTCACCCCCTAGTACAATTAATTCCTGTACTTTTTATTTAAGTATGTTTTATCTACCTTGTTAATTATGCATTTGTCTTTTGTAGCAGTGACTAATAAGGGTTGAGGCTCTGGAACCTAATAACATACACGGTAGCTACCCAGAGTATGATGGCATTGCTTAACCCCTCTTCCTCTCTATCAGCCCACAAGACAGTAGGAATGCCCCTACTCCAAGATAACAGAAGTTGTACACTTATTTCCTAAAGACTTAGTAAAGAATAAACAAAATAAAGAAAACAATAGTCATGAAATACTCTGTTTCAATTTACTTATGGTTCCTTATGATTCCACCAAGAAATGTACAAAAAAAATTATTAAACCGAAGTTTTGTTCAGATTCAAACTTTTGTTTGGTTTCTTTTCTTTCAACAATAATACTCAAACAAAAAAATAGAAAAACAACAAGAGCTCTGACAAAAGGCTCAAATGGTACTCAGTTCACTCAAAAGTACATTACATAGGTTTCATTCCACATCAGATATTTTCAAGTCAGTTCACATGCCTGGATGAAATTCACCATCCCAGAGTTAAAGTGTTACCTTACAGTAGAACTGGGCTGGTGCTGGAGTGTTCAGATATGGCAGGGTAGTTAGACCAAACAAATAGTCACCAATCTTTCCAGAAGACGAGACAGTCCCTTCGAAAAACACAACAGTTCGGATTCATTCACTCAAGCAACCTCAGGTACCAGTTCTCAAGTCCATCCAAAAATAATTTTAAAGTATCCAAGTGAAAATACTGCAAAAAGTCCAAAAATAAACTGAAAAATAGAGGGAAAAATATTGCCAAAAGAAGAGCGTCAATGAATTCGTAATGCCGTTTGCAATAAAAACACACGAGGATTTTGACTCGAACAACAGTAGCAAAATCCCTCAATTCGCGCTGCTTTACTTCAAAAACAACAAATAACGTCTGTGTTTTTCTTCAGAATATCAACTGTAGTTAAACAGCTGTGAAGAAAACTTTCATTATCTCGGCTCCCTTTTATAGAAGACGAACACCCGTGCCAACACACCGTCTCAGCTAGCACGATGAGCAATGCCCCTCCTGGTATACCACAGACGTGCAGTTCAGTCTCTCGGTGATCAGGCTTAGTCAAAACTCACGACAGCACAAGCTCGGTCCAGCTTCTCGGCAGCTCACCTCGACGCTTGTCTAATGCTGTTTACATATTCTCAAAAAAAGTCACCAAACAACTAACTTTTTCTCTTCCCTCACTCGCACTCGCGCTCGCGCTCATATCTTTTTCTTCTCCGCCTCCGTTTTTTTACTCCCGTCCCACTCCCCTCACTTCCGGTCTCAGTTTTTCCTTAAAAAAACCCCTTCAAAATAAAAGTCTTTAAATACCTCCACATTCCCCCCTGCTAAACCCTGCAGGACTCTCCAAGCAGGCCAGTTCCTAGAAGAAATAGAAAACACAGAACAGATTCAGCAACACAACATTTTCAACATTTGTTTCACATTTTCTTGAGGTAAACATGAGTGTAAACTTTGACAATTTCCCCTTTACTCGTTTTTGCCCCAAATTACATAATATAGTCATCTCTATATTTTACAGGCAATTTACCCCTTGTTTCTCGTTTAGAACGTCTCAGATCAGGTACCCCACTAATGCCATTCACTGGAGTGTTAGAGTTTTCAGACTCTGCATCTTGTTCAGGTTCTACTCCTTCATGCTCACTTACACTACCCTCTTCCTCACATAACACTTCAACCCCAACCTCCTCAGGTAAAGCTGCACTCGGTAAGTGTGTAGGATACGGAGTGTAAACAATGTCATGTGGGTCAACATCTATTTCTGACAACTCTTTTTCTCTTTCAGCACGTTTAACCTGTCTTGTGGGAGAGGAGAAGGTACAGTGTCTCAACTGATCCCTGTGAACTACTTTTGTAGGACCCCCTGGCTCAGGACGTATGGTAAACACAGGTAAATCAGGGTGATTCTGCTGTACTACCAAATATGGTACAGACTCCCACTTATCTTGAATTTTGTTCCGACACCCCTAAACTTATGGTTGCGCAACAACACTCTGTCACCAGGTCTAATGAGCGTTCCTGCGGTCTTGCGATCATAGACCCTCTTCCTTCTCCTGGAAGCTTCTTGGGCAGTTGCCTTTGCAGTCTCCGCTGCAATCCTCAAGCGTTCATGATGATTTTTCACCCATTCATCCAAATCATCCACTTCAACATCGGTTAGATCCTTCCCTCTTAGGACATCCATGGGCATTCTTGCATCTCGCCCAAACATTAGATAAAACGGGGAGTAACCCGTCGATGAATGAACATGGCTATTGTAAGCCATCACCAGTTCAGGCAAGTAAGTCTTCCAATCCTTTTTCTTTTCAGCAGGTAACGTCCGCAGCATGTCATGCATTATACGGTTGAATCTTTCACACTGTGCATTCCCTTGCGGGTGGTAAGGACTAGTGCGACTCTTGCTGATTCCATACAGCTTACAGAGCTCTTTAATCACATTTGCCTCGAAACACCTCCCCTGATCCGAGTGCAGTCGGGCGGGACACCCATAACAGACAAACCAGTGTCGTACAAGGGCTTTGGCAGTGGTAAGTGCTGTCTGATTTTTAGTCGGTACGGCCACAGTAAATCTTGTAAACATGTCCGTAAGCACTAGAACATTCTCGTAACCCCCTGCTGATCTCTCCAGCACGGTGTAATCCATGGCAAGAACTTCTAGGGGTGCGGTTACGTTGGTGCAGGTCATAGGAGCACGAATTTTGGGAAACACGTCCTTAGCTAAAGTACATCTCTGACACTGGGTTACCCACGTCTGTACATCATTGGTCATTGAGGGCCAATAATAGCTCCGCCGTATCTGCTCCAATGTACTCCTACTTCCAAAATGTCCTCCATGCTCGTGCACACCCTCATACACTTTAGCTCGCAAGGACTCTTGCAGTACTAATTGCCAAAGTTCCTCTCCATCTCTCGGATCCGTAATCACTCTGAACAGCACTTGATGTTTCAGTTTCAGGCGCTCGAGCTGTCTAACTAACTTCTTTTGTTGGGCTCCCATGTCTCGGAAACTACGTGCCACTAACCTCTTGTTTTCAAGCACAGCGTCGTACACAGGTGCTATACAAGGATCCTTTCTCTGTTGCTCACAAATAGATGACCAGCTATAACCATCAACGCCCTTCTTTATGACTGCTTGCTTGGCAACTCGGACTGTGGACTCATCACTCTCCTCCCCATTTCCTGGCCACAAGCATGCTCGTACCTCGTCTGAGGTCAGCCGAATGAAGTCTTTCCCTGAATCATCTTTCTCGGGTTCTATACCCCAAGGAATCCTAGAAAGAACGTCAGCATTGACGTTTTGTCTGCCAGGCTTGTAGCAAACCTCAAAGTTGAATTCTGATAACTGAGCGACCCAACGCTGTTCTACTGCTCCGAGGTTGGCCGTTTCCAGGTATCGGAGTGGGTTGTGGTCGGTGATCACTTGAAACTTTGCAAGTATCAGGTACTCCTTGAATTTATCGGTTACTGCCCACTTGAGGGCTAGTAACTCCAACTTGAAGGCAGTATAATTCCTGTCATTTCTTTCGGAAACCTTCAAGCCCCGGCTCGCATAGGCAATGACACGCTCTATACCCCCCCTGCTTTTGACTGAGTATGGCTCCAAGTCCATTGCGGCTCCCATCTGTTGTAAGTATGAAAGAATACTGGAAATCAGGGTAAGCCAAAATTGGAGGTGACGTCAGATAACTTTTTAGCTGGCTGAATGCGGACTGACACTCTTCACTCCAGATAAACGGTTCTGACAGCTTGCCTTTATTACCTTTTCCCACTAGAGCATGCAGGGGCTTTGCCAGCTGTGCAGACCTTGGGACAAAACGGCAGTAATAACTCATGAATCCTAACAGCTGTCTAACCTGCCTAACATTCGTTGGTGTCGGCCAAGCTTCCAAGCACTGAACTTTGTCCATATCCACTTGAATTCCCTTAGATGAAATAATGTGTCCCAAAAACCGGACATCTGGCCTCAGGAGGAAACATTTACTCGGTTTCAGCTTCAGGCCGTGTTGACGTAACCTGGAGAAAACAAGCTCCAGTCTCTCGCAATGACTCTGGAAGTCCTCTGAGAACACGATAATATCATCAAGGTAAATCAAGAGAACATCGAAGGCCAGGTCACCTAATGCTGCACCCATCAATCGTTGAAAGGTGGCCGGAGCATTGCATAAGCCAAACGGCATCCGTGTCCACTCAAACAACCCAAACGTCGTTGTGACAGCAGTCTTCTCCCGGTCTGATTCACATACTGCCACTTGGAAATAACCGGCCGTGAGATTAAGTGTGGAAAACAACTTTGCATTCCCTAAAGCATCCAACGATTCTTCCACACGGGGAAGCGGGTAAGCGTCCTTGAATGTGACTTGATTAAGTCTCCGGTAGTCGCAACAGAAACGAACCCCCCCATCCTTCTTTATCACAATGACTGCAGGTGAGGCCCACGGACCACGACTTTCCTTAAGTATGCCTTGATTGACGAGATCTTGCACATGTCTCTTAAACTCCTGAAAAACGTGGGGTGGGACTCGTCTGTGACGTTGCTTAATTGGCTGTACATCTCCCGTAGGTATGCTATGCATAACTGTCGTTGTGTATCCATAGTCTGTGTCGCTTTTGGAGAAAACGTCACTGTACTGAGTCAGCAGTGCATTTAACTTCTCACATTGTGCATCTGTCAGTCCTTCCTGGTTCACCAGGACTGGAATTGACTGTTGTTCGGGCCGGCTCTCCATCTTGATGCTGCACTTTACAGATTTTTTAACACGCAGCTCGCCATCATCCTCTTCAAATTCCACCATTTGTTTTGGGACTATATTATGCGGTTTGGACACGACTGCAATCCTGGATCTCGGCATCAACTTAACGGTTTCTTGACAGAGATTCAACACCCGCACTGGGACTCTTCCTTTCTCTGGGCTTGCAAGTACATTAGCCACCAACAGCCCTTTCGGAAGGGTAACAGAATCCGTGCCCTCCACGAGTACATGACGCTTCCCTTGGAGTGGTACAATACAGTGGCCTTCCACAAACTTCTCACTTAAGGGTGGAATTGTGACAACTTGCTTCCCCGATACTTTAACAATTCCTATCCTTCCTTCGGGACCCAAAAGTTCCTCACCTTTATTGGCTCTTGCAATTACTCTCCTAACATTTGCATCTGTGCGTGGGCTGGCTTTACTCTCCTTGTTTAACTCCCTTCCTGACAGTACAAGGTTTTTCAATTCACTAAGCACATTCATTCCTACAATTCCATCCAATCCTTTCATCTCATTCGCATCAGGGTTGGATTCTGTGAGCACGAAAACACACTTGCCTGGAAGCAGACTCCCCATGCACTCTACATCCACCTGTAAGCACCCGAGGACTGGAATGTCTAGTCCATTTGCAGCAGTAAGACGCACCCAGTTAGCAGATGACAACGGTCTCTCCTGTTTTCTGAAATGTCGTTTAAAATGAGATTCTGAGATGGTGGTGACTTCCGAGCCCGTGTCCAACAAGCACCGGGTGGGTACTCCTGCTAGCTTTACATCCACAGTCAAACAATCACCAAACGCACTGTCCCTTACTGTTTGTGAAACTTCCTCTGCCATCCAATCAGCCGCATGACTCCGAACTACAGATGGCCCATTGGTGTTCATAATGTCACTCGATGAAGCCCCTCTTGACACCTCAGTCACTCCTGCTGATTGTGATGGTGCAGAACCACGGTTTTTCAGCTCTTTATTCCGCCCACATCGTCTACTGGTGTGGCCAGGCTCACCGCATGTGTAACAGATATACTCCCCTTCACTGTTCTTTAGTGGCTGTCGTCTCATAGCACCAGGGTGGGAGTCAGCTCTCCCTTGACTATGAACTATTTGGTTCAATTCTTCTTGACGTGCAGCTATCTTTTCGATTGCTTCGTGCAATTTCTCCAATGTCAGTGGGGATGAATTGTCGCCAGCTGCCACTGTAGTGTGAACTGCAGCCCTCGCACACACCGGGGGTTTCAAAATACCTTCTGGTTGTGCTTCTTCCTCCTCAGACCAGGTGATAGCATCCTGCATCAACTGTGCAAAAGTTAGGCTTTGCTCTTCCTTAATTCTTCGTTTCATCTCCCTTCTTAAGAAATCATCCCATTCTACTCCTTCTCCAGGCTTGGTGGTACCAGTGAAATCAGTGAGTTTGTGATCCCTTGGGATGTAAATTGTTGCTGGAGGTGCACGAGTGGATGCTTGCTGCTCCATTACAGCCCTTGCCAATGACAGAGCTTCTCGCTGTTCCATTCTGGCATGATCCAGGGCTTCGGCTTGATCCGCCAACCTCCTCTGCATATCAGCGAACTCCTTCTTTAGCTCTTCCAGTTCTGCCATTTTTCTTCTTGCTCACAGACCTGGGACAGAGTACTACAAATAGCAAAGATCCGGCTAAGTATGATTCCGTTCGTGACGCCAAATTTATGTAGCGGGAAAATTTCACTACAAGGTAGGGGTGAATTTAACTTCTTCTCCAATATATCTTGGACGACTAGGGATTGACAAGATCTAGGTCCTCACCCCCTAGTACAATTAATTCCTGTACTTTTTATTTAAGTATGTTTTATCTGCCTTGTTAATTATGCATTTGTCTTTTGTAGCAGTGACTAATAAGGGTTGAGGCTCTGGAACCTAATAACATACACGGTAGCTACCCAGAGTATGATGGCGTTGCTTAACCCCTCTTCCTCTCTATCAGCCCACAAGACAGTAGGAATGCCCCTACTCCAAGATAACAGAAGTTCAGTCAGGACCTTTTAAGTCAAAAGAAATACCATAGACAAGCCTTTAAGTCAACTTTTTATTGGCATATTTACTAAGTTACATTTGGCGGTATGGCTCTGTTCCAAGTTCCTTGTCCTTTTCATGAGCTCCATGAAAGCCAAGACAGGGAAACAGCAGCCACTTCAGGGGCAACCCTCCTATTTTAAGAATGGGAGAGTAGCACAAAACCCCCCAGAACAGAGCAAGCAACAATGAAAACAGAATTACATTGTTTTAAGTTACACAAGTTAAGGGAGGAGATGGGGAGGAGGTGGGTTGCAGGCAGCGTACAAAGGAAGCAGCAAAGCAAGCAGACTGAAGCAGTGTTTAAGTAAGGCGCCCTGTTTGAGATTTGCCAATTGAGAGCTTGAGTTGGATCAGCTGATAGGGGCCGGGTTTGATTTTTCCCATCAGCTAATAGCAAAGCTTGACTACTAGGCCTGCCTGAACTGACGCAGAATGCTTGATTTGTACACTTATTTCCTAAAGACTTAGTAAAGAATAAACAAAATAAAGAAAAGAATAGTCATGAAATACTCTGTTTCAATTTACTTATGGTTCCTTATGATTCCACCAAGAAATGTACAAAAAAAATTATTAAACCGAAGTTTTGTTCAGATTCAAACTTTTGTTTGGTTTCTTTTCTTTCAACAATAATACTCAAACAAAAAATAGAAAAACAACAAGAGCTCTGACAAAAGGCTCAAATGGTACTCAGTTCACTCAAAAGTACATTACATAGGTTTCATTCCACATCAGATATTTTTCAAGTCAGTTCACATGCCTGGATGAAATTCACCATCCCAGAGTTAAAGTGTTACCTTATGCCGAGTTCACACTGCACGATTTTCAAACTCGTCGGATTGCTGTTGTTTTCACACTGTGTGACTATCTGGGGAAGCATTCAGCCGCTGCTGTGTTCACATTGCACGATGGATCGGCGACAGGGGCTTTCACATTGCACAATACATTTACATTTACATTTATGCATTTAGCAGACGCTTTTATCCAAAGCGACTTACATTGCATTCAAGTTACAGTTTTTACATTTTATCAGCTCTTGCTTTCCCTGGGAATCGAACCCATGATCTTGGCGTTGCTAGCGCCATGCTCTACTATTTGAGCTACAGGAAAGCTCAAATAGGAAGAATCGCCGACAACTCTGTCTGATCCGCAAACTACGTTTCACAACAAAACCCACGCGAGAAGTGATAAGGAAATAATGCGAGAACCTTTGTGCGTCAGACCGTTGTTCTTGAGCGAGACTGGAAGTATTTAAAAAATATAGCCAGCAAATTGTCTGTGTGCTGATTTCCAGCTACAAAAATAAAAAACTGTGTTGTGCAAAGAGTGGTAAATAATAATTTTGCAGTAACTGTTAAGCTGATGTTGCGGCTGGTCAAGCGTTTGTGCTTGTTTCTGTATGATATAATTGTACTAAAATACTGATATGGTCTATAACTCCTCACTGAACTTCCCTCTGCCCTGTATCTTTGTCTCTCATTGGCTGAAGGTCATCGCGATGTAGTTTTCAGCCAGAAATAATTGCACACAGCAGGATTGTGAATTGCCGACAGCTTCAGATATTTAGCATGCCAAATATTTCGCTGATGTCGGCGACTCCCTCATATCGCGTCTTTGATATTTCACACTGCGCGATTGTCATTCGCGTGAACGAGCTCCGATTTGCCTCCGATATAGGGCATTTGTCGGCGATTTATCAAAACCTGTCGGCGAGTGAAAAATCGGGCTAAAATCGTGCAGTGTGAACTCGGCATTACAGTAGAACTGGGCTGGTGCTGGAGTGTTCAGATATGGCAGGGTAATTAGACCAAACAAATAGTCACCAATCTTTCCAGAAGACGAGACATTCCCTTCGAAAAACACAACAGTTCGGATTCATTCACTCAAGCAACCTCAGGTACCAGTTCTCAAGTCCATCCAGCTGTGAAGAAAGCTTTCATTATCTCGGCTCCCTTTTATAGAAGACGAACACCCGTGCCTTCACACCGTCTCAGCTATCACGATGAGCAATGCCCCTTCTGGTATACCACAGACGTGCAGTTCAGTCTCTCGCTGATCAGGCTTAGTCAAAACTCACGACAGCACAAGCTCGGTCCAGCTTCTCGGCAGCTCACCTCGACGCTTGTCTAATGCTGTTTACATAGTCTCAAAAAAAGTCACCAAACAACTAACTTTTTCTCTTCCCTCACTCGCTCTCGCGCTCGTATCTTTTTCTTCTCCGCCTCCGTTTTTTTACTCCCGTCCCGCTCCCCTCACTTCCGGTCTCAGTTTTTCCTTTAAAAAAACCCCTTCAAAATAAAAGTCTTTAAATACCTCCACACACAACTCCCTAGAACATCATTATATGTTTACACATTAAGATTTGTACTCATGGAAATTACTAAAGTAGTCAAACCTGTTCATTAGAAGGGGGTGACCCAATACTTTTGGCAATATAGTGTATCTTATTTCAATATGTAAATATTTTTATAGTGCCATGGCTGTCTGGAATGTAGAAAGTGAAAACCATCTAATCAAAATGACTCCTGTTTAAAATGGTAAGCAAGGGCTGCTTTGTTTAAAGTTTGTATAATCACCTCACCATTTCCGGTTTTCTTTTTTAAATGACAAATACATATGCTACTGCCATATGCTGGTATGGAGAGTTATTCGATCTCTTGTAGGCGCAGAATTTATTTTCTAGGTGTCATTGGCTGTAGTCTTTGCGGTTTGTTCAAGTGCAATTTTTGGCCCAGACATAAGTGATGCAAGGCAACACTAGAGTCAGCTTTCATTGCCATTAGTTCTTTGATGTCAGCTTGGTGTGTAACGGCTTTAAAAGAAGCAGTTGAGCAGGTGCATTTGTTCAACTTGGTAGATAACTAGAACATTCCACAGAGACTGTTATATTCTGAAAACTGGACTAGCCTGGAAAAAAAATATAGTAAATATATATATAAAAACAATTGTATTAAACTCATAAAAAATGTAGAGAAATGTCTGTTATGATTACACAATTAATCATTGCAATAACAAGTACATCACAGTAATGTAAAGCTGTCTGTTTCAAGCCTCACTTGTCTAGATTGTTCTGGTGAATTGTTTTTGCTTTATGGATGATGGTTAATTGAGTTTGTTCATTTAAACCATTTTATTTTGAAATTTTAGATATTTCCTCTCATAAATTAGCACCACACCCATCGATCTCCATCCCCACATTCACTTCATCTTCAGCTTTTTTTCCTCCTCTCAGCATACATGCTTTGCTTTTCTTTCATCCAATTAGTTTTCCTCAGTTCACTGCCAGCACTAGACTGCCCATGTAAGGTCTTAACACCCCCTAACACCTCCCCTCACTGTCTCTTTAATGGTGAAAGAGTTAATTAGGCTCGTCTCTCACACTCTCTCTTTGAGCGTGTGCCCATGGGTAGAGACGCCCCTCTTCTTCACTGATCACAGCTTTATTTTTAGAAACACAACACAAAAGAGTCTGCTGAAGGTCACATTGGCTCTTCAGTGTGTGTGTGTGTGTGTGTGTGTGTGAGAGAGAGAGAGACGCCATTAAAAACTTGGCTGACAGACTTGTCTGTGGAGAATAATGGATCAGCTCTGCTGGAATAATACAGTGTGAAAACAACATTTAATTTAAAGGTTTTTCCAGATATGAAAAATTTTGGATAAAAAAAATTTAAACATCCTAGTCAAACAACATGCTTTAAAAATCATTTATTATTTGAGCAATATTACAAATTAACATGAACACAAGAAAGAAAAAAAAACTTGATTTTTCATTTGAGCAGATGAATGCAATATAGGTAAATGAATGAATGAATTAGTTAAATAGTTAATTAATTAATAAAATAACTCAAAACACAACACATCTGAAAACACAACTGTAAAAGCCCAAATTCACAGCACCATTAAAAATTAAACTTGACATGCTTCTCTTCTTTCATTAATAAATAAACCTATCACTTGAAGCAAAATACTTAATGGGTAATTATGGGAAATAACTGGTTTCCCCATACACTTTTAATGCCTGTTTTACCCCATGACCCAAACCCGTCACCAGCCCCCCTCCAGAGCACCTCATAATTAACAACATACTGTATCATAGCAAAATACTCCTTATTCTCTTCATGCAAGGGCAGAAGATGCGTAGTGTTAATTAACCGATGTAAAAGTGAGAAAACTGCATACAATGCTCTCTTATTCCCTCTCTCTCTCAGTCTTTTTTTTCTGTCTATACTTCTGTATCTGTTTGATATCATTCCAACTCAGTGGTCCAGAACAGATAATTATGGAAAGACGATATTTCATGGTTCTGTGCATGAAAAGCTCTAAAAAAGCAACACTAACAAATCAAACCTAATCTGCAGCAGATTTTTTTTATAAAAGTGCTGCCAACTGTTTTACACCACCAATGCATTCAGGGATGAGATAAACACACACTAACAAATACAAACAATGAGATCCCCAAAGAGGACATGCAGCAGGCTAATAAAGAAAATAAAAAAGAAAAGAAAGTGTGATGATACTATTATATTTTAAAATAAAAAGTGTATACAATACAATGCTGATATTTAGGTGTTTTCTTCCTTTTCTTTTCTTGTTTACACTGAACAAAATTATAAACGCATCACTTTTGTTTTTGCCCCCATTTTCATGAGCTGAACTCAATGACCTAAGACTTTTTCTATGTACACAAAAAGCAAAAAGCCTATTTCTCTCAAATATTTTTCACAAATCTGTCTAAATCTGTGTTAGTGAGCACTTTTCATTTGCCGAGATACTCCATCCACCTCACAGGTGTGGCATATCAAGATGCTGATTAGACAGCATGATTATTGCACAGGTGTACCTTAGGCTGGCCACAATGAAAGGCCACCCTAAAATGTGCAGTTTTACTTTATTGCGGGGGGGGGGGGGGGGGGGGGGGGAATTAGTATCTAACCACCATTTGCCTCAAGCAGTGCAACACATCTCCTTCACATAGAGTTGATCAGGTTGTTGATTGTGGCCTGTGGAAGGTTGGTCCACTCCTCTTCAATGGTTGTGCGAAGTTGCTGGATATTGGCAGGAACTGGAACACGCTGTTGTATACGCCGATCCAGAGCATCCCAAACATGCTCAATGGGTGACATGTCCGGTGAGTATGCTGGCCATGCAAGAACTGGGATGTTTTCAGCTTCCAGGAATTGTGTACAGATCCTTGCAACATGGGGTCGTGCATTATCATGCTGCAACATGAGGTGATAGTCATGGATGAATGGCACAACAATGGGCCTCAGGATCTCGTCACAGTATTTCTGTGCATTCAAAATACCATCAATAAAACGCACCTGTGTTCGTTGTCCATAACATATGCCTGCCCATACCATAACCTCACGGCCACCATGGGCCACTCGATCCACAACGTTGATATCGGCAAACCACTCACCCACACGACGCCATACACGCTGTCTGCCATCTGCCCTGTACAGTGAAAACTGGGATTCATCCATGAAGAGAACACCTCTCCAAAGTGCCAGACGCCATCGAATGTGAGCATTTGCCCACTCAAGTCAGTTACGACGATGAACTGCAGTCAGGTCGAGACCCCGATGAGGACGATGAGCATGCAGATGAGCTTCCCTGAGACGGTTTCTGACAGTTTATGCAGAAATTCTTTGGTTATGCAAACCGATTGTTGCCGCAGCTGTCCGGGTGGCTGGTCTCAGACGATCTTGGAGGTGAAGATGCTGGATGTAGAGGTCCTGGGCTGGTGTGGTTACATAGATTTAGACAGATTTGTGAAGGATATTTGAGAGAAATAGGCCTTTTGTGTACATAGAAAAAATCTTAGATCTTTGAGTTCAGCTCATGAAAAATGGGGGCAAAAACAAAAGTGTTGTGTTTATAATTTTGTTCAGTGTATTTATGAATTCATCATTTTTAAACCTAACATCAGCAAGCTTTTATTTTGGTGGGTTGCCAGCAAGTAAGTATACACTCTCAAAAAAATAGTTTCCAAAAGCAGGTCACAGTGTGTTGTGGACAGACAGGCAGTGAATCCAAAAAAGTAATCCACACAAGTCTTAAACCCAAATGCTGAGGTAAACAGAACGAGAGAGAAGAGCGATACAACACAATAAAGGTAAGCAAGACTGGGCACTCAGTGCAGGAAAAGGAAGACCATAAATACTGATACATACAATATAAATTAATAACACAGAGCTGAACTCAAAAATCAGTCAAATCAGTATATGTCAACAAGTGGGAAAATCAAACCAAGGCAGAGGAGGAAAAGAATACAAACTAAATGTCCAAGAAACCATACCTGAACATAACTGTAACAGGGCGAACAAGACGAGAGACGTGCGGATCCATTTGCAAGCTTTATTAGACAGAGACGTGAAGATATCCAAGGCAGGCTATAAACTTCAGGACAGGCAGAGAGACAGACAAGAAACGAGATACACAGGCTAGGATCAAGACACGAATGACTCAGGCAATAAACAGGATAAACTGACTTAGACTCAGACTCAACACGGAATGGCTATCCGTAGAGCAATGAACGCTAAACAATACTCGGCAGTTTGAGAAGGACCTGAGTGGGTGTAATCAAAGTCCCTTTCAAGGAAAATCTGTTCACTCGGCTGCCATATTTGCAAAGTTCACAGACCATCGGCTGTGCAGGATTGTGGCATCTTTTGAATATTCAGCGATTACTATGGTGAATGATGTCAAGTTGACCACTAGAACATGGCAGACGGCTTACGTATAGCGGCCCATAGAAACAGTCGTTAATGAGGCATCTACATATATATATATATATATCTATGGCTGGTCCAGCCCCAGGTTTCTATGGTAACCAGAGCTTCTAACAGCCGCTGCAGTGACGCAATGACTTTACCAATCAACAATTGGCTCTTTCATTTAGAAGGCGGGACTGTCCCGCCATATTGTGTGTTGCACTTTCTCCCATTCATAAGTATAGGAGTGAAGTGTTGTATAGTGTGTGTGTGTGTGATTGGTTACAGCTGTGTGCAATCAGTGCAATGGATGATGGGAAATGCAGTCCAGAGTGACGTGCAACAGTCTGTGTGGTGTGAGAGTCAATATGATGGAAGGGCAACCTCTGGTGGTAATTGGGCAGAAGTCCATGAACCGGATTCGTGACAATAACTGTGACAAGAAGAACCATTTTGGCTTCCCCAAAGAAATTTCAGTTAGCAGTTCTTAAAAGAGACATAATTTTCTTAATTTTTTTTTTTTAATAATCTAAAGAACCTTTAAACACTATAAAGAACCTTCTGTGCAATGGAAAGGTTCCATGGATGTTAAAGGTTTTTAATGAAATCATCAGTGCAAATAAAGAACCTTCATTTTTAAGTGTGTATGTGCTGCCAATTTTAGCGCTGCAGAGTGAAATGTGTCAGTGAATGAAATGTCCTTTGTGATATCTTCAGTAATGATTAAACTGAATCACACAAGATAACTGCACTGGTGGTTTATTAACATTCTTGTCAGAACAGAGCATACATGCACCATAGCGTTCTCTGACGCTTCTGCTTCTTAATGTCTCTCTTGTACAGCACCCACGTGATCCCGCAGGACAACAGCACCTCCTGTGGTAGGGAGCGGAACTACTACACAACATCAGGATACCACATCCCTCCCCCCTTAAGAGAAAAAAACTACTCCAGAGGTAAGTCACATACGTTCCTCCCTAAATACTCACAAATGTTCTGTAAAGATGACATTGTATTCAATATTGTTAACCTAGAGAAAAAAAAAAAAAAAACAAATCAACAGGGACTGTTCTAGCCAGTCTGATCACTTATTGAACAGTTAACCCAGATATACATCACTTATAACTCTTACATTTTTTTTTTTTTTTTTTTTACAACAAAACAACAACTAGGAAGGTGGGTAGACTACCATCCTTCCAGTGAGTCCCAGAGCTCATTCTTGCTCTGACTTGAGGGATCTCACTACTATGTCACAAAGTCTTTCAGGTAAGTAGGAGTCTGTTTTGTGCGTTCGGATCTGCGCAGTACAGGTAGTGGAACTACTCCTTTTTGTTTCTTGTCACCAACTGAAGGGTGTGCTTGGACTGTCTCCGAAGCACTCACTTCTTCTCTGATTGAAGTGGGGACATTTGAGTCTGCAGGCAGGGCCTCCACTGCTGTCTCTGAGGCTGGACAACTGGTAGACTCCTCCATCCACTCTGACATGCGCATCTCACTGTCCGCAATGGTATGCCGTTTTCTCATTTGATCGACATGACGCCTAATAACTCGCCCATCTCCTGTCTGAACTGTATAGGATACAGGTCCGGTGCTATCGACAACGACTGCTGGTATCCAACGAGGTCCATGACTGTAGTTTCGGGTGTACACCTCATTCCCAGGAGAAAAACTCCTCCACTTACTGTGAGTGTCATGTCGCCCCTTTTGCTTGAGTTGTTTCTGACGTATCTTTGACTTCACATCAGGCAGCAGAAGATCCAATGTTGAGCGCAACCTCCTGGACATAAGCATTTCAGCGGGTGACAATCCAGTCGTGGTCTGTGGTGTGATTCTGTAATTGAACAGAAATCTAGCTAACCTTGTCTCGATGGTGTCTCCCTTTATTTTCTTTATTCCCTGCTTAAACGACTGTACAGCTCTTTCCGCTAGACCATTTGACGCCGGATGGAATGGTGCGGATGTTATGTGCTGTATGCCATTCAGTTTTAGGAATGCTTGAAACTCCTGGCTTGTGAAACAAGTTCCATTGTCCGATACTAGGGTCTGGGGCAAACCATGTATGCTAAAGCACTGTCTGAGCTTTTCCATGGTAACTTGACTCGTGGCTGTACTTGCTGGGTACACATCCATCCATTTGGAGTGTGCATCTACAATGACAAGGAACATTTTTCCCAGAAAAGGGCCAGCGTAATCCACATGCAATCTGCTCCAAGGTGTCTCTGGCCACTCCCATGGATGTAGCGGGGCTCCGGCTGGAGAATTCCTATTTTCCTGACATGTAGTGCAGGACTGCACTTCCTTTTCAATTTCGGAGTCCATTCCTGGCCACCAGACGTATGAACGAGCTAAGCCCTTCATTCTAGATATCCCTGGATGTGTGTGGTGCAACTGTTTCAAAATGGCTTTCCTAGCTCTCTGGGGAACGACCACTCTGGCTCCCCAGAGCACGCACCCATCCTTCACACTCAACTCCAATTTTCTCTGACTGTAGGGCTTATACTTTGCATCCACCTCCTGTGGCCAACCCTTCAAACACCAGAGTAGCACTTGGGAGAGTGTTTCGTCCTTAGCTATCCACTGTCTCAGCTGCTTTGTTGTGATTGGTGGATCCTCCAGGACATCCAACATGAGAACCTGCTCTTCCACATCCTCTTCCTCTGTTTGTGGCAGTGGCAACCTGCTCAATGCGTCTGCGTTTGCATGTTCTTGCCCAGGCTTGTAGATGATCTTGTATTCATAAGCTCTGAGTAGTGTTGCCCACCTCTGCACTCTTGGTGACCCCATCTGTGGCAATGGCTTTTTCTCATGAAAAAGTGATATCAGTGGTTTATGGTCAGTGCTAATGGTGAATGTTCGACCGTAGATGTATTTGTGAAACCTCTTGATTCCGAAAATGATAGCTAACCCCTCCTTATCGAGTTGTGAGTACCGCTTCTCGGCTGGTGTTAGCGTGCGTGACATGAACCCCAACGGCTTCTCACTACCGTCTTCCATGGCATGGGACAATACCGCACCTAATCCATAAGGCGAAGCATCGCAGGCGAGCACTAAGTCCTTGTCCGCTGAATAATGACCCAGGACCTTAGCTGACTTCAGCAACTGTTTTGAGTTCTGAAAGGCTTCTTCCTGCTCCGGATTCCACGTCCATTGAACATCTTTCCTCAACAGTTTGTATAGCGGCGCTAAGCGTGTAGCTAAGCTGGGTAGAAACTTGTTATAGTAATTCAAGAGACCTAAGTAGGCCTTTAACTCTGTCACAGTGGTTGGCGATGGAGCTTCCTCTATGGCTCGCACTTTGCTCTGCACAGGGTGTAAGCCTTCAGCATTGACCACATGCCCGAGGTATTCCACCTCTTTTTGCAGAAACACACATTTGCTCCTGTGGAGACGCAGCCCCGCATCCTTCAGACGTCTGAGTACCTCCTCTAGGGTTCTCAGATGTTCAGCTTCGTCTCTTCCTGTCAGAATAATGTCATCTAGGTACACAGCTACTCTTGGAAGGCCTTGTAACAGATTTTCCATCGTTCGCTGGAAAATGGCAGGAGCTGAAGAAACTCCAAAAGGTTGTATTGTAGATGAACAGGCCTCGGTGCGTGTTTATTGTGAGGTATTTCTTTGAAGCCTCATCCATTACAATCTGTTGGTAAGCGTGACTTAAATCGAGCTTGGAGAACTGTTTCCCCCCTGTCAGTGTATTGAACAGATCTTCAACACGGGGAATGGGGTATTGCTCAAGTGAGGAGGCACGGTTAACCGTTAGTTTATAATCTCCACATATTCTGACCGACCCATTTGGTTTTAAAACAGGAACGATAGGCGCGGCCCATTCGGCGTACTTGACGGGAGATATAATGTCCTCTTTCAACAGACGCTCCAACTCCTCTTCTACTTTAGCTCTCAAGGCATAAGGAACGGATCGAGGCCTATAAAATTTAGGCTGTGCGTCAGCTGACACCCGAATGGTTGCTGTCATGCCTTTCAACATTCCTAACTCCTGCTTGAACACATCTTCATTTCTCATGAGTACTTCCAGTAGACTCTGTGCCTCTGTTCTCACATTTTTTATTTCCTCCCACCTTAGCTTCAGGGCTTCCAACCATCCTCTTCCCAACAAACTAGGCCCAGTGCCTTCCACCACCACCAGGGGCAATGTCTTTACTTGCTGCTCATAGTTGACTTCCACTTTTGTTACCCCCACTACTTTGATTTTCTCCCCGGTGTATGAATTAAGTGAAAGTTTAGTTTGTTTTATTTGCGGACGTTGCTTCTCGTTCCACATCTCTTTGAATTTCCTCTCATTCATTATGCTCACACTGCATCCAGTGTCAATTTCAAAATTCACTGTCTCTTTATTCACTTTCATCGTCACTTCAAACGGTTTTATCCTCTGAATTGAGGTCTCCGTTTCCATGCAGTTTAATGTGAAAGCATCCTCTTCAGATCTATCACCATCCTGCTTTTCCCATTCTACATTATGGGATCGATGCGGACGTGAACCCCGCTCTGCTCTGTATGTTTTCTCTGCTCTGTATGCTTTCTTTTCACTGGGGTATGCACTTTCTTTCTTTTTATTACGGCAAGCCTTAGCTATATGCCCTATTTTCCCGCAATAGTGACACTTTGCCTCTTTAAATTTACACTCAGCTGCGCTATGCTGCTTCCCATGACATCTGTAGCATTCTCTTCCTGCCTTTTTCCATTCACCCTCCTTTTTACGTGCACCCTCTGTCTTCATGCTGTTACACGCTAACGGTGCTTTATGGAGGTCTTGAACATTTTTACTAGCAGCTTCCGCAGCCACTGCAATTTTGAACGCTTTCTCAAAAGTCAAATCTGTTTCGGACAGCAAGCGTCTTTGGATCCTGTCATCATTAATACCGCATACCAATCTGTCTCTCAACATCTGTTCCAATGTAGTACCATAGTTGCAATCATGTGCTAATTGTCTCAATTCTGCTACGTATGCACTGACGGTCTCCGTCGGCTGGCGGGCACGCGAGTCGAATTTGTATCGCTGTACTATTTCGCTCGGTTTTGGATTGAAGTGCTCTTTCATTAAAGTTTTCAACTGACCATATGTTTTCGAGCTGGGCTTATCTGGACTCACCAAGTTCCTTATGAGCTTGTAGGTGGCTGGTCCCACCACGCTGATGAGGATAGCTCTTTGCTTTTCTCCGTCATCAATTCCGTTAGCTTCAAAAAACTGCTCTAGTATCTCGCAATACTCTTCCCATGTCTGCTCCTTCACGTCAAAAGCCGACAGAGTGCCTATCATCGTCGCCATCTTTTCGTTTTTTTTTGTTTTTTTTTTTCGTGAATCCTCCACTCTCTCACCCTCAGCTCACTGATCACAGTCCGTATTCTCCGCCTTTTAGATCGACTCTTCTCTCATCCTTCCAGTATCCTCGTCGCCAATATGTGATATCTTCAGTAATGATTAAACTGAATCACACAAGATAACTGCACTGGTGGTTTATTAACATTCTTGTCAGAACAGAGCATACATGCACCATAGCGTTCTCTGACGCTTCTGCTTCTTAATGTCTCTCTTGTACAGCACCCACGTGATCCCGCAGGACAACAGCACCTCCTGTGGTAGGGAGCGGAACTACTACACAACATCAGGATACCACATCCTTATTTTGCATTTCGCTCTGAATCCAGGAGCTCACAGCCTAGATTTATGCTTTCAGTTCGAATGGAAATCTTATACAATATTACAGTTAGTCGATCTAAATCAGTGATTGTGCATTAACAGCTGTCAACCATGTAGGTACGCATTTTTTATTTTGGTCGCACACACGCACCTGCACACCATTTATGTGCATTCCTGTCTGTTTACACAGTCAGCTTTCATCACCGCTAGTTCTTTGTTAGCTTGGGGTGTCACAGCCTTAACAGGTTCAAAGAAATTTTAAAATCCGAATTAGTAATGAGTAATAGCCGATTTTCCCTTGGGTTATGAAATTGGTGGCAACCAAAACAAACAAATGCATAACCAAAGCGAGGCACTGTTTACACCTCATGAACAGTGTCATGCTGTATACATGCTAATCATTTATTATCATTTATTTTCCCTTAGAGGCCCATTTTCCACTCCTGCACCTTTAAGAAATTCTCCTTTGCATGTAAAATTAAATTCAGACAAACTGTGAATAAATACAAGTGATGTACAGTCTTTCAGTGTCAGAGCCTTTGCAGTCTGAAGAGAGTGAGAAATGTAGGTACGTCCCAGCAGAGACATCCACAGGTCTTACATCTTACCAAAACAGACCACAGGCTTTCCCAAGAGAGCCATTAAAATCTCCTCATCACTAGAGAGCTGTTTGTGAATCTCGCTTACTTCTAACCTTGAAACACAAGCACACACTCATACATCCAACAGAGAAAAACCTTGAAATAAAACAAGGAAGAGATTAAACAGGAGTCTGACTGCTCTGGCCTTGAAGGAGGCTGTGTGTCTGCTATTTTTCAGCGCTATCTAATATCTGCAGCAGTTTGCTGAGGTAAGAGCCCTCCCCTAGTCTGAGACTGTGTTTCAGGGGCACATAACTAACTCTGGGTTCATCCTGCCATTAATATCATCTTATAGGCACTCCCACATATCGAAATGCCACGATGGTTGCGGTGTAAAGCTACCAGGTGACAGAGTGAGTCAGAGCAGCGGAACTGATTGCAATGTGGCGGCTGTTCCTCTCAGCACCATTGCCCCCCCCCCCCCCCCCCCCTCTTCAAACCCCCTGGTCCTGCTCTTATAAACCATGTCTCAGTTCCCTGCTATTGCTGCTGATATTGCCTTGCCATTACATCAGTCACGGCAGCTGCCCCTTAAGGATCCACAGCGTGACTCGTGGGAGGGAAAGCTATTTCACTCCTATCGTCAAAACCTGCTCCTTCTCTGTTTATACCTTCCCATCCAAACTCAGACATAGAAACAAAACAGACAAACCCACAAGAGCCCAGTTTATTTGTTTTTTTCTACTTGCAGTGCTCCGAGAGAGATGCAGTACATTTGATAGAGCCCATCCACCCCTTTACTGTGACCTCAAACAGGAGTGCACCTCTTACATGCCCAGAATGTTCCCAGAACATTTGTTTCTGTTTATTAAAAAATGAAACCTAAAACTGTTCCTACAGTGTTAGGAATTGATTCTCCAAGAAATAATAAAAGGGGAACTACATACACTTATGCTAGGAGTACATTATGTGTATACTGGGTCAAAGGTCAAAAATCTAGTTAATAAAGAAATATAATGATTCGGTACTCTTGACATTTTGATCTTGCATATGTGGCAAACATTCTGCATATTCTGTCACTTTTTTCTTTCATAGCACAAAACCTAAAAAAAAGAGGAAAACGAGCTTCCCTTTCTCATTCCTTTCTGGTCTCCCTCCTCTCTCACTCTTCCTGCTGAGGGCACATGCCTAAGAGATTGATGTAGCTGGAAAAAGGGTTGCCATGGTGCTACCTGACGATGAGGAATGAACCACAAAGTGAACACGGGGTGTGAGAGAGAGAGAGAATGAGTGAGTGAGTGAGTGAGTGAGTGAGTGAGTGAGTGAGTGAGTGAGTGAGAGAAAGAGAGAGCATGTATAACGCAAAGCAACAGACAGTGAAAGAGAGCGAGAATGGGGGATCTCTGTTTCGTAGAGTGTCGACATAGCCGCAAACTCCATTCTGCAGAATTAAATCACTGTGCTTTGCCATAGACACCTCACTGAATTATTTATGTTCTCTCTACGCCCGCTCCGCCTCTAATAAAGTTACAGCTGCCACTAATCTCCAATTTGATGAGGTGAGCTTTAAGCAAGGGATTCTGGGCAAACATTAAGCACATATTGTCTTTACAGATTCGATTGCTTTTTTATTGTTATTGTTATTAATGAACTAGGCACAGTTCCTGCAAATGCCAAATCACTACACGAAGGGAGAGTGACCCTTGACAATGGAGATATTAACCTGCAAATGAAGTCCGCACATTTAAAAATACACCCACACGCCACTATAACCTACAAAGTAAACAGCGATTTGTGTCTTGAACAAAAATTACACTTAATTTTCAGTTAAAAGCAGCTGGAAAGCATTATTTGGCATTTTTATTAAGGTTGAAACTGACTCATTCTTCCCAAAGGATACCCCCCCCCCCCCCCCATCCCCCCGTCCCGTCACACAACATCATAACAACTAGCAGTTGTCACAAAAAATACTACAGGCACTTTTTGGTCATACGGATTGGTTACTATTAAAACTATTATATTTAAACTTTTTTCTTATTATGTGAAGCTTAAATTTTACCTGACGTGTAATCATTTGTTGTCTTCATTTATTTATTTTTGCTACTTAATTATTAGTGGGGTTCCCCCCCCCCCAGACCCATATTTTCAAATAGTTAAATAGCCAAAAACAATGAAACAAACCTAACATTTCCTTTTTGTTTTAAACAGCATTGAATATTTATTTTGTGAATTGAGAAAATTATTTTACAAATCATGACTGCTATTCAGTCCTGATAGTCAATAGTGAGCAGATACATATAATTACATTAAATTATCATTATCCAGACAAAGAAGTCTTCAATTTTATTATTGTTATTATTTTTAAATGTTTCAAATGTTATCAAAATAAAATATAGAACTTAAGAGAGTGAAGAAACACCCAAATAATCCACACCATTCTATCTCTTAATTATAATGACTACTTTAAACAGAATTTCTTTAAATACACCTCTCTCCACATAGAATGCCACTAGACAGAGACACAATTAGTTCCAGAGTGCCATGTATTGAGCTTGTTAATTGTCCCATTGGACTGGTATTACTGCACAGACCAGCATGCTGTAGTTATGAAGGCCATTTCCCTTATTATGTCGTCTATCTGGACAGAGATAAAGTGAACTGGTGCAATTGTCTCTGTTAAGAAATGCTATGCAGCTTCAGTTTAATTAATCAAAAAAGGACATCAAAAGCAAAGACGCTCCTGGGATCCAGAATTTGATGTCACACTCACTTGCAGTCACGCCTTTGCAAAGGGAGGAAAGTAGTCACCCATTGGTGTGTGTTGTTACTAGGACGTCTTAATTGCGGGTGTACGATGCTGTCAGCTTGCAAAAGCCCCCAGAGCAGCTTTGGAAACATTCTCTTTGGTATAAAAGGATAGGCCTTTTCATCCATCTAAATGGTTTGTGAAAGGTCCCATTGACTAAATAAGCAGGCTGGCTCTCCAGTGCTCTGGGGTTTTGTGTGCTGCGACTGGACTGACAGGACAGAACAGCAGGTTCTCTCCAACTGATGGCTTCGTCTCAACATCCTTGACAGAGATGTATCATCCAGCGGACGCATTAAATGCTCGGCCATCTGACAGATGGAAGCTCTGAGGATGAATATGATTCTGAAGAACATGTCATTGGAAAGATAGGTAGCTTTACAGATCAATACCACGCTTAAACCACTCTCTCCCTTACACACACAAATACTGCTTCAAGAGTGTCAGAGTGCGCTCTCAGAAGAGAAAAATCCTCGTAACTGTTATGAAGGCTGTCATCAATCAGAATGTATTGGCTGTGTGTGTAATAACTCCAGTTCCACTTGTTTTTGCAGTAATGGCCCCAGTCACAGTGGTTCTACTCTTCTCTAATGGTTTAGGCCTCCAGCCACAGCTGATTCAACACTTACAGGTGTCAGACTCAATCTTCAATGCTGCCATGATGCATGGGTGTGATATACAGTAAAGTGACAAAGGGGAATATAATAGAAATAGCTTTCTGGACCCCTAAGTGACTGTCAGAGAGACAGTTTGGTGTGTAAAAGTAAAAAAAAAAAAAAATGTTTGTTTGCTTAAATTTCAGTGTGCTGAGGGTAGTCAAGGATCTTGTGTCAGTGGATATTTGGGGATTGCAGACATTTGGATTAGTATGGGGAAATCTGTTTAATAAAAACTTATATATGGTGGTATATAATAGTAGTATAAGGTAAATAAAATAAAATAAAATAAATCGGTAACACTTTATTTTGATGGTCCCTTGAACATTCTGTTGACAGTAAGTAATGTTGTAACTACATGTCAACAAACTCTCATAAGAGTATTAGTAGACTGTCTGATTCATATCTGCTAACTCCTTATTGTGTTGGTCTCCCAACAGATGATCTACTGACTGTTAGTAACTTTGCAACTACATGTCAACTTATTCCAACCCTAACCCTACCAGTCAACTAATACACTACAAACACTCTAATGAGAGTTGGTAGAAATGTAGGTGCAATGTTACTTATAGTCAACAAAATGTGTTAAAGGGACCATCAAAATAAAGTGAAACCAATAAATCAATTAATAAATCAAATATTACATCAGTGAGGAATCATTTCCTAATTTATTTTAGACTCAGCAAGTCACACTTAAGGTAATTTTTTAGCACTTCTGTATACACCTATTATTATGATGCATTTTAGTGACCTCATGTAGTCAGCCAAGACATATTATTGTTTACACCTGGTATTAACATGAGTTTGAAATGTCTCCTGTGACCACTTGGATGTTTGGATTTCATCAAAACACTCTTCTCATACTTAGTCACATTCTACATTACTTTCGTGGGACACAAATAATGTTGAGCGAATTAATCCATGTCACAGTAGTGTAGGCAAAGTACAAAAAAAGGAAAAGGAGGGAAGCTGCAATTTTGACATTTTATATATATATATATATATATATATATATATATATATATATATATACAGTCAGGTCCAAAAATATTGGGACATGGACACAATTCTAACATTTTTGGCTCTATACACCACCACAATGGATTTCAAGGTGAACGGTGTAGGAATTACAACAGTTTGCATATGTGCCTCCCACTTGTTAAGGGACCAAAAGTAATGGGACAATTGGCTTCTCAGCTGTTCCATGGCCAGGTGTGTGTTATTCCCTCATTATCCCAATTACAGCGAGCAGATAAAAGGTCCAGACTTCATTTCAAGTGTGCTATTTGCATTTGGAATCTGTTGCTGTCAACTGTCAAGATGAGATCCAAAGAGCTGTCACTATCAGTGAAGCAAGCCATCATTAGGCTGAAAAAACGAAACAAACCCATCAGAGAGATAGCAAAAACATTAGGCGTGGCCAAAACAACTGTTTGGAACATTCTTAAAAAGAAGGAACGCACCGGTGAGCTCAGCAACACCAAAAGAACCGGAAGAACACGGCAAACAACTGTGGTGGATGACCGAAGAATTCTTTCCCTGGTGAAGAAAACACCCTTCACAACAGTTGGCCAGATCAAGAACACTCTCCAGGAGGTAGGTGTATGTGTGTCAAAGTCAACAATCAAGAGAAGACTTCACCAGAGTGAATACAGAGGGTTCACCATTGGTGAGGAAGGCCAGATTAGAGTTTGCCAAACGACATCTAAAAAAGCCTTCACAGTTCTGGAACAACATCCTATGGACAGATCAACTTGTACCAGAGTGATGGGAAGAGAAGAGTATGGAAAAGGAAAGGAACTGCTCATGATCCTAAGCATACCACCTCATCAGTGAAGATGGTGGTGGTAGTGTCATGGCGTGGGCATGTATGGCTGCCAGTGGAACTGGTTCTCTTGTATTTATTGATGACGTGACTGCTGACAAAAGCAGCAGGATGAATTCTGAAGTGTTTCGGGCAATATTATCTGCTCATATTCAGCCAAATGCTTCAGAACTCATTGGACGGCGCTTCACAGTGCAGAAGGACAATGACCCAAAGCATACTGCAAAAGCAACCAAAGAGTTTTTGAAGGGAAAGAAGTGGACTGTTATGCAATGGCCAAGTCAATCACCTGACCTGAATCTGATTGAGCATGCATTTCACTTGCTGAAGACAAAACTGAAGGGAAAATGCCCCAAGAACAAGCAGGAACTGAAGACGGCTGCAGTAGAGGCCTGGCAGAGCATCACCAGGGATGAAACCCAGCGTCTGGTGATGTCTATGCGTTCCAGACTTCAGGCTGTAATTGACTGCAAAGGATTTGCAACAAAGTATTAAATGTCATGAGTCCGGGTCCACGATGCTCCCCCTCACCACCAGAGGTCGCCACCGCCCATCTTCCCGGACTCAATTGCTCATTACCACACACACCTGCCACTCATCACACTCCCAGCTATTCCCCACTCACCTCATTATTGTTTAATTTGCCCCAGCTGTGTTCCTGATTGCTGTCCCTTCTTAAGCTCCCTGTGTTTTCTGTTCTGCTCTCGTTCGTCTCACTTTTGTGCCAGGTAATGCCTGTCTACCTTGTGCCCAGTAAGCTTCCTTTTTGCCAGCAATTGAGTCTTCGTTCCTCCCAACCCGTGACAGTACGAACGAGACACTTGAAGACTCAGCGGCAATGGGAATCTTCTTGTACCCAGCTCCTGGTCGACAGAGGAATCAGGCTCCAGCCAGTGGGCCGCATCCTTGCCCACAAAACAATCGCCCTTTTGGGTATTACGCTGAAGACCTCTTCGAGGTAGGCCAGGAGCTGGGGATTAGAGGGAGCACCCTCATCCACCTGTTTTTAGCGGGCCTGGATGAGCCTGTCAACCGGCAGGAGCTGGGGGAAATAGAGACGTGGTCCTATTGGGAGATGGTCGACCACGTCATCTACTTGAAGGAGGTGGAGCTGCGGGAGGGTGCCCCCCTCCCAGTCTGGGCTGTTGCTCCAGAACCTCCTCGGATCGGGCCAGCCACTTCCAGTGTCTCGGGGTCTTTCTTTGGGCGCCCCGGGCTGAGACGCAGCATGGAGGATCCTCCGCTGATGTCGGTGAGGGGAGTGGCGGCACCCACTCACAAGGCTCCCGCGCCCGCTCACAAAGCTTCCGAAGCGGCGGTGCACGCTCACAAAGCTCCCGAGGCGGCGGTGCCCGCTCACAAAGCTCCCGAGGCGGCGGTGCCCGCTCACAAAGCTCCCGAAGCGGCGGTGCCCGCTCACGATCGTCCCGAAGCTGCGGTGCCCGCTCACGATCAACCCGAAGCGGCGGAGCCGGCTCACGATCGTCCCGAAGCGGTGATGCCCTCTCACGATCGTCCCGAAGCGGCGGTAGCCGTTCACGATCAACCCGAAGTGGCGGTAGCCGTTTATGATCGTCCCGAAGTGGCGGTGCCCTCTCACGATCAACCCGAGGCGGCGGTGCCCGCTCACAAAGCTCCCGAGGTGGCGGTGCCCGCTCACAAAGCTCCCGAGGCGGCGGTGCCCGCTCACAAAACTTCCGAAGCGGCGGTGCCCGCTCACGATCTGCTCGAGGCGGCGGTGCCCGCTCACAAAGCTCCCAAGGCGGCGGTGCCCGCTCACAATCCTCTCGAGGCGGCGGTGCCTGCTCACAAAGCTCCTGAGGCGGCGGTGCCCGCTCACAAAGCTTCCGAAGCGGCGGTGCCCGCTCACAAAGCTCCCGAGGCGGCGGTGCCTGCTCACAAAGCTCCCGAGGCGGCGGTGCCCGCTCACGATCGTCCCGAAGCGGCGGTGCCCGCTCACGATCGTCCCGAAGCGGCGGTAGCCGTTTATGATCGTCCCGAAGTGGCGGTGCCCTCTCACGATCAACCCGAGGCGGCGGTGCCCGCTCACAAAGCTCCCGAGGCGGCGGTGCCCGCTCACAAAGCTTCCGAAGCGGCGGTGCCCGCTCACAATCCTCTCGAGGCGGCGGTGCCCGCTCACAAAGCTCCTGAAGCGGGGGTGCCCGCTCACAATCCTCTCGAGGCGGCGGTGCCTGCTCACAAAGCTCCTGAGGCGGCGGTGCCCGCTCACAAAGCTCCCGAAGCGGCGGTGCCCGCTCACAATCCTCTCGAGGCGGCGGTGCCCGCTCACAAAGCTCCTGAGGTGGCGGTGCCCGCTCACAAAGCTCCTGAGGCGGCGGGGCCTGCTCACAATCCTCTCGAGGTGGCGGTGCCTGCTCACAAAGCTCCTGAGGCGGCTGTGCCCGCTCACAAAGCTTCCGAAGCGGCGGTGCACGCTCACAAAGCTCCCGAGGCGGCGGTGCCCGCTCACAAGGCTCCCGAAGCGGGGGTGCCCGCTCACGAACCTCCCGAGGCGGCGGGGTCCGCTCTCAAGGTTCCCGAGGCGGCAGTAGCCATTCACGATCGTCCCGAAACGGCGGTAGCCGTTCACGATCGTCCCGAAGCGGCGGTGGCCGCTCACGATCCTCACAGGATCCCCGAGGCGGCGGTGTCCGCACACAAGGTTCCCGAGGCGGCGGTGTCCGCACACAAGGTTCCCGAGGCGGCGGTGCCCGCACACAAGGTTCCCGAGGCAGCGGTGTCCGCACACAAGGTTCCCGAGGCGGCGGTGCCTGCACACAAGGTTCCCGAGGCGGCGGTGTCCGCACACAAGGTTCCCGAGGCGGCGGTGTCCGCACACAAGGTTCCCGAGGCGGCGGTGCCCGCACACAGTGTTCCCGAGGCAGCGGTGTCCGCTCGCGGTCCTCCCGAGGCGGCGGTGTCCGCACACAAGGTTCCCGAGGCGGCGGTGTCCGCACACAAGGTTCCCGAGGCGGCGGTGTCCGCACACAAGGTTCCCGAGGCGGCGGTGCCCGCACACGGTGTTCCCGAGGCAGCGGTGTCCGCTCGCGGTCCTCCCGAGGCGGCGGTGTCCGCACACAAGATTCCCGAGGCGGCGGTGTCCGCACACAAGGTTCCCGAGGCGGCGGTGCCCGCACACAGGGTTCCCGAGGCGGCGGTGCCCGCACACAGGGTTCCCGAGGCGGCGGTGTCCGCACACAAGGTTCCCGAGGCGGCGGTGTCCGCACACAAGGTTCCCATGGAGGCGGTGTCCACACACAAGGTTCCCGAGGCGGCGGTGTCCGCTCGCGATCCTCCCGAGGCGGCGGTGTCCGCTCGCGATCCTCCCGAGGCGGCGGTGTCCGCTCGCGATCCTCCCGAGGCGGCGGTGTCCGGTTGCGGTCCTCCCGAGGCGGCGGTGTCCGCTCACGTTCCTCTCGAGGCGGCGGTGTCCGCACACAGGGTTCCCGATTCTCCCAAGGCGGCGGAACGCGTTCACAAGGCTCCCAAAGCAGCGAAGCCAGCCACTGCCTGTTTCAGGGTGGCAGCTCCACACACACTGCTGTGGTGGCCGCTGGTTCTGCCCTGGGTCCCCATCCCGCCGGCGCTGCCTCAGTCGCCAGGTCCCCCACCGGCACACGGACCTGGCCCTCCCCCATCCCCCACTATGCCAGGTAATGCCTGTCTACCTTGTGCCCAGTAAGCTTCCTTTTTGCCAGCAATTGAGTCTTCGTTCCTCCCAACCCGTGACAATTAAAAAGTGAAAGTTTGATTTATGATTTATTATTCTGTCCCATTACTTTTGGTCCCTTAACAAGTGGGAGGCACATATGCAAACTGTAGTAATTCCTACACTGTTCACCTGATTTGGATGTAAATACCCTCAAATTAAAGCTGACAGTCTGCAGTTAAAGCACATCTTGTTCGTTTCATTTGAAATCCATTGTGGTGGTGTATAGAGCCAAAAATGTTAGAATTGTGTCGATGTCCCAATATTTATGGACCTGACTGTATATTGTCATGAATCTGGTTCATGGACTTCCATCCACTAGCCACCAGGGGTCGCCCTTCGATTACATTGACTTTCACACCCCACAATCTGTTACACATCACCCTGGGCTACATTTCCCATGTTCCATTGCACTGATTGCACACAGCTGTACCAATCAAATGCTCACCTGAAAGCTGTTACACACACCATATAACATGCACTCAGTTCCTGCTGATTGCTGAGTATTGTTCTAGCGTTTAGCACTCTCCTAGTGTTAGCTGCCTTACCGAGCTGTTCCGTGTTTCTGTTTAGTCTCAAGTATTGTTCTGCGTTTATCTCTCACCGAGTGATAGCTGCTTTACTGAGTCTAGTCTCCAGTTCTAGTTAGTCTTGTCTTTTCGTGTTGCCTTGTTTCCTGTTTCCTGTTTCCTGCCTGCGGATCTTGGATTAACCCTTGTCTTGCCGTTCGGACTCTGTTTGTACCTCGCCTGGACTATTGCTCATGGTATTGGACTACCTCTCTTCTCAAGCCCTCTGGATATTGTTCGCCGATCATAGACCCACACTTTCCTTAGGATTTACTCTTGGTCTTGCCTATGTTATTCCTGTTTGCCACTGTTTGAACCATGCCTGTTATGACCACGTCTCTGTCTAATAAAAGCCTGCAAATGGATCCGCAATATATATATATATATATATATATATATATATATATATATATATATATATTTGAAGAGTTCAGATGCAAAAGCCTCTAAGTGCAAGTGAATTGCTTGTTTCGGTGAGCTTCCTCACAGTATGTCCCAGAACTATCATGTTTTGTTTGAATGGATGGCGAGTAGGCAGAGCTTTACTATGTACACATCTGGAAGGATGAAGATGAATGTTCGCACTACACATGCAATGTGTTAACACACATCTCTGACAACCTCCATTTGTAGTTTCAGTTATGTGATCACAAAATGCTTTAGACCCAGTTTACAACAAACAAACAAACAAACAAACAAACAAACAAACAAACAAACAAACAAACAAACAAACAAAACATGTAAATACCAGGTGTAAACAGGATCATTTAAAAAGCTGTGGTTACAACAAAAACAGCTTTGATGCTTATGGCTTTCCATAGTTCAATGCATATACAGTACACTTTACACTAAACAAAAATCACTGATTTCTTTGTGCAAGCAACATATCAATGTTATAAACATGTATAGCTCTGGTATTTTGCATGCCCAGTTTGCCCAAATGTCCAGACACAAGGATTGCCAACAAATTCATAAAGTACTGTATAATATGTTTAATAATACATATTTAGTCTCTGAATCATTCTGTGCTTATTATACCTGGAAATAAGCAAAATCAACATTGAAGTCAAGACACAGTTTCAGTTAATTTCTTCAGTTTTGTCGGCAGACCAGAACACTATGGCATCATTTGAATGAGCTTGCAATTTGTTGTAGACAAAAAAGCTACAACACACTACACTTTAATCAAATAATCAAAAAGTCTGGCTTGAAAAACTGTCTCTGAATTTTAGAGCAGAGGTATGCCTATAATTTTATTACTGGAAAACATTACCAGACAAAATTTGTAAAAACATTCAGGGGTTTGCCTACTGTTGAGAGTAGTAAATACATGCAAATAACAGTGTCAACAGTTACTCTATTTTGGCACACTGTGTGGTTACTGAACAGGCACTGCTGGCAGATATAAGTGTATGTGCAGCAATACAACAAGTGACAACCATTAAACAGACTGGGTGAGGGAAAAAATATTCAAAAGACATAAAGAAATAAAAAGAAGAAGCAGGGACAATTTAAATATGAAACAGGGACTGTGTGTGGGAAATATAGATGAAAATGCAGCAGAACAAGTGACTCTTTGGACAAAGGCAAAGTACATTGCTTCTGGGAGAATCAAGAGGGACTGTTTCACTTTCCTACAGCATTCCACATCATTTGCATAGTTTATAAACAGTCCTCTCAATAAGCCTTTCCATGTAAATGAATCATAAAGCAACAGAGAGCAGAGAGGAAAGCAGAAGTACATTAACAGAGGCCTGGCGGCCCTAAATCTATTTCAATTAGATGACACTTTCAATATCGTGCTTCTGATTTTGAGATATTGAAACCTCATTTTTATGCACATAACCTCTGCAGAAGCAATCTCCCTTCTCTTCTACATACAATATTCTATCCTTTTTGGGATATTTTGAGGGATGACTAATTTCATGGAATTGGGTGAATTTTAGCACAATTGTGATTCACAGCAGCAGTAGAAGAAATTAATATAAACATAAAGCTGCTTTGGTCAAACAGAAACATTGCACATCACCTTACTTGATGGCAATTGTTTCTTTCTATCTATTCTCTTTCTCCCTCTCAAACACACACACATTTCATGTTCTAGCCAATAAAACTCCCATCTAAAAGGAGGACTATCCTCCCCTGTGAATGAGGATGTGTCCAGCATTCCCTGCTTTGCTCCTGAAAGGCCTGGGTAACTCTGATAACAAGCTGGAGAACAAAGGTAATATTGTAAAACTAATGAAAGAGATCTGGCTGCAAGAATCCTGTCTATCAATCAAAGACTTGGCGGTGAAGTGCTTTTCAAACAGCAATAAAGAGCCAATAGTTCTCTCCCTCTGGAGGCGAAAGCCATTTCCACATTCAGCACACTGAAATAAAGAGCAGAGAGATTATTATGAGCAGGGGCGGATGTGTCTATGTCCGACATACCAGTCTCAGCGCTGAGAGACAGATTAGCTTTGAAAACTGAGCCATTTTTTAAACGTCAACATTTCCATTGAGAATACAGTGTGGGATTGTTATGGTGAGAATCTCTCACACCATGAATGTGTTGGCGTTTCTTTGGATGATGGATCAGAGGTGTTGGATCTTCACTAGACATTTTAACATGCCGAAATGGAAACTGAAATTTCAGATCAGCTTCCAAAGGAAGTGTAAATGTTAGAAGTCTAAACACAAACAAACACAGATGGTCAGCTTTGTGAAATATTCACACACACATTTAATGTGGTGAGTTCTGAAATGAGGAGACAGCTTTTCATTTTGTTTTTTGCTTTTGTTTTGTTGTCCAATGTAAATTCATGTTCCATTTGACGTTTACCCATTTTCTAAGGCGTTCACATACATGTCTGAATTTGGCAGACATTATACATTTTTTTAAGTGGCACTTTTATTTTCATTAAAGGTATATATTTTTCCATTACATTCTCGTACATTTGTAAACATTTTTGTTGCATTAAATATAAACTACAATAATACAGTAAAAAGCATATTTCATCTTTTATTTATTACTGCTGCTGTTATAGTTATTAATTTGACCATTATTTTCAACTATTATTTTCATCCTTTCAAATTCATTTCCATGACTTTTAATTAACTTCAATTTGGTCCTAAGCCAAAATTATGATCTCTGAGCTGTTTACGTTGTAATTAACCCCCAAAACTATCCACTGGTTCTACTGTTGATGTTACATTAAAAAAAGTGCTGTAGACACTTCAGTTGTCATGCAACATAACATTTGTTCAGATTTAGTAGGATACTGCAAAATTACTCTAAACAGTCATGGTCTCCCCTGCCTCCCACACCTTTCTGCTTTGATTAAAAAAAAAAAAAAACCTAACATGTACACTAGTGCAGAAAAAACACTCACCCACTCTGTGTGTGTGTGTGAGAGAGAGAGAGAGAGAGAGAGTCAGATTATAGTGATTTTTGACAGTGGTGCATTTGCATATTCTCTCTTTCCATGCTGTTCATCTCCTTTTATTTCAGACAGCAGTCATTGTGCTGCAGAGGCACTGCAGCCGTCAGCTTTGTTCAAGACAGAGCGAGAGAGAGGCAGAGAAAGAGAAAGGGAGAGAGAGAGAGAGAGAGAGAGAGAGAGAGAGAGAGAGAGAGAGAGAGAGAGAGAGAGAGAGAGAGAGAGAGAGAGAGAGAGGAAGTGGGGAGAGATGGAGAGTCAGAGGAGACATACTGCACAAGCCATGAATTTCCATTAATCGTAACTCCTCTATTCACTCACTCACTATCACCACATACAGGGCACTCCAGAGAGAGAGAAAGAGATAGAGAGAGAGAGAGAGAGAGAGAGAGAGAGAGAGAGAGAGAGAGAGAGAGAGAGAGAGAGAGAGAGAGAGAGAGAGACCTGTTAAAAATAATAAGCCACTACAGAGATGGGAAGTGCTGATTAAATTAAACTCGCGTTAATCAGAATTTTGACAGCACCTCATCTCTCTCTTTCTCTCTCTTTCTACCTCAGGGCAGACTTATGTTAATATCTATGCCATAAGGTAATATCGACACAGACATAAGAAAGAGTCCAATAAACCTTTTTATCGTTGAAAGAAAAGCTAACCACAAAATTACAGCGGTTCAACCACACAGCGATAAAATGTTTCAGTTATTTCTAAACAATCAAACACATTTGACAAAAACAGAAACAAAATCTGTAGAGATGGGATATTCAGTTTGTACATTTAGAACCTGCAGAGAAATAACATGTCAGAACCATAGGTTCTCTCAGGAATCTGGGAAATAAGAACTACAGCTACCACAAGGTTGTAACGTTGTAAGGACAATGTTTATTTCAGCAGAACAATGCAAAACCACATACTGCAGCTATTACAACAGCATGGCTTCATAGTAGAAGAGTCCGGGTGCTGAATTGGCCTGCCTTCAGTCCAGATCTTTCACCTATAGAGAACATTTGGCGCATCATTAAATGATAAATACATCAAAGACAACCACAAACTCTTCAGCAGCTGGAAACCTATATCAGGCAAGAATGGGACCAAATTCCAACACCAAAACTCCAGAAACTCATTACCTCGATGCCTAGACGTCTTCAAACTGTTTTGAAAAGAAGAGGAGATGCTACACCATGGTAAACATGCCCCCGTCCCAACTATTTTGGGACCTATTGCAGGCATCAAATTTGAAATGAGCTCATTTTGTGCATAAAATTGGAAAATTTCTCTGTTTAAACATTTGTTATGTTATCTATGTTCTGTTGTGAATAAAATATTGGCTCATGTGATTTGAAAGTCTTTTAGTTTTCATTTTATTCAAATTTAAAAACGTCCCAACATTTCTGGAACTCAGGATGTATTTATTGTTTGAATTTCTTTAAAAAATGACAAAATTGAAAGCTGAGGCCTTGTTTCATTCCAGAAGTAACCTGTTCTGTCTTGTCTGTCGGTGTTTTGTCAGTTTCCTCTTTGCTCCATGATGTATTTTTTACTGCTTGGGAACATGATGTGTAGTGTGAGAGCTGCATGACTTGATGGACATAGCAACAATAACTAAGGTTAATTGCGAAGGGTTAATTAAGCAGCATAATGGGAAAACAGGTAGAAATCGCTGCACAAAGTAAAATGTCCATTGAGTGGTGCTAAAAACACATTCAGTTTCTCCCAAAACAGATGAACGTGAATATGACAATGTTTTACTATGTTGGCTGTTGTGCATATTGTGGCAGTTTGGAAACTAAATTGTGGCCGTTGGTGCTAAAACTACTGGTTTATCACGTTGGAAAATAATATTTAAACTTCCATCTACAGTAAATGTTACCCTAAAGAGATCAAACAACATTTGCCAAGTCTTTGAGCTTCTTTGTGCTTTGTAGTGCATTCCAGTTGTACTCAGAAATCAGAATTTTGGAGTTCCTGGTAGGAACTTTTAACAAGAATGCCCCCTCAAGTTGGAGTTCTGACTCGGAAACTCAGAGGAACAGCAACATCCCTGATTTCACACTGGCGAAAGTGGCTGCACAGTGCATCAACAGTAAGTGAATGCATTGTTTATTAGAACTTATGTTTGTTTATCTCTCAGTAAACTCAGTGGTGCACACAGTACTATCTGTGGATATTACACTTTGGCATTATCTTTGCAAAATACTGCTTCATGTGTTTTTATCAACTAGTTAGTATAACAGTGGATGCATCCATTGGTTTTCAGACTATTGTACTGGAAAACCATCAAATCGGGTGTTGCATCATTCCCAGCCCCAATATCTGTCTTCAGAGGTAAACGAAAGAAAGCAATAATTAGTTTTTTACTAGATTTTTTGGAGCACCCTGCATCGTAAGTGCAATGCTGGAGAGCTCCCAAACAAGTTTTCTGCATCAGAAAGTCCATACATATGGAGCAGGTTACATGACACAAATGTCAAAATGTATTATTTTACAAATCATGCACTATGGCAAAATAAATGTTGAGGTAATATCATAATATTGTGCAAGGAAATCATTGTTCACTGGTCATTTTCCCTAATTTTGATATGTTATTTAGAGAAAAAAGGAGCTTGTAGTGCCACTTTAACAATTGAAAAATGCAGGGATTTTTATGTACAATTAAGTTTCTTATATATTCTATATATGTAGCAAAAAAAAAAAAAAAAAACAGCAAAAATCTTTGGAGGAATTAGCTAGAAACATTACACATTAGCATGATTATGTTAGCAGGTAGTGCAAGAAATAAGAGACTGCCTGGCATGTACATTACCTTCTAATTATCTTGTGAGCAATGTGACATATCTCAAGCAAAAGCTCCAATCAACCAAAATGACTACAAAAAAAACATAACAGAACAATAAACAGTAAGAACTGGCCTCATTTTCATCTTTACTGTAGAAAAGTGGGTTTGACTGCCCACTTCCTAGATGTGGTAACTGTCCAAGATGTTATACAAAAAAAATAAAAAATAAATAAAAAAAAGAGGCTCAATTCGCAGATGAATTATTGTGCAACAGTGGTGTTTATTTACAGTGAAGCAGCATGAACAACCACAAAGTGTACTGTGCATGTACATGTTTGTTTAACAACTATAACCCAGGGTTAAGCGCAGTGTGAAAATCCCTTACAGATTACAATGCAACACAAATTACATACAATACAAAACGTTGTATTTTCTTATTTTAATTAAGTAAATTGTCAACAGTATATACTGTACCTGTTATAGTTTGGAAACCATATTTGTTCTTTTATCTCTTTCTCTCACTTGATTTCTTTTTCTCTTTCATTCCATTTCCCTGAATATAGTGTGTGAAGATTGATGAGTTCCTTTAGAAATCTGACCCCGCATTTCAAATGTCACTATACTGAGAAATACAGAGTGAGTGAAGGAGAGGGCACTGGAAAAAATAAAACAGAGTGAAGGTGAGAGGAGAAAGGGATAGCCTAGAAAATGAAAAAACACAGACTCACCCATGTGTGAAAGACATAATAGAAAATGTCAAAAGATGTGAGGAATGATGCTTCTGAACAGGCTGTAAAAGCTCCTGTGCCTTCAGACTGTCCAGGCAGAATTTTCACAGCGTCTGTCTCTGCCTTCTTTCCATACCTTTTTTCTAGCATGTGACCGCCTTCTAATCTGCTGAAATTACAATTTAGAAGGACTAACTATGTGTAACAGTTGGTATGTTCAGCTTGTGTCAATGTTGCCCATGATAAAACCAAAGCATAACTTTAAATTTTTATAACTGGGTTCTTTGACAGATTTATTTTTCTTTCTTTCTTTCTTTCTTTCTTTCTTTCTTTCTTTCTTTCTTTCTTTCTTTCTTTCTTTCTTTCTTTCTTTCTTTCTTTCTTTCTTTCTTTCTTCTTTTTTTCCATTCCAAATGAGGTAAGGTAAAGCTTACATAAATAATAATACAACAACCCCTTGTGTTGCATAATTTTCAAATTCTCATTTATCAGATATTAATATTCAGGGCTTTTAGAGTCAAAAGACAGTTGCTAAAACGGGTTGCCAAACCATTAAACAGCTTTACAACAACAGGAATTCCCTTCAACATGAAATGGCACTCATAACATTATTTTTGGTGGGAACATAATAATACACATGTAAGCATGGATGAATGAATAATTTAGTGGTATTATGAACTATGTATTTTTATATGTATTTATATATCACATTTGTGGTGGCAGAGGAGATTCCCTCAATCACTTTTTAATTGTCTGCATTGTTCAATGTTCTCATTGGTCGACTGGCATGTGGGGGATTTCATGTACCAGAATTGCTCACCCAAGCAGAAATATAATGTACTGTTGCCAGAACTGTATATTTTTCTCAAAGCAAACAATTTGTGAAAATCCATGGAAAGCATATTCCTCTATATTTCTGACATATACCATGTACCCATTATCTGGGATCACGAATTACACGTTTAGTTAATGTAACCCTTATGTTAGTTACATTATGTTTCATAACATGACAATGTTATAACAATGTTATATATTACATACCAGTTGATACCCTGTTTGCCACTGTTACATACATATAACAATTTAATTAAAAGTTACTTAGTTTCTTAAAAGGAATGACTGTTAAATATTATATTTGTTTTTGCAGAGGTCAAAAACTGATCCTACAGTGTAAGCCAAGTTCTGCTTAAGGGATCATTGTGGGAGCTAAATGCTGTGCATGCTAGCGCGAATGTGAAGATGCAGACACAGCAAACATGGTCATAATATGGAAAAGCTAATGGGATAAGTGGGGGCTTTGCAAATGTGGCAAGTGAAGTGTGAACACAGTGTTAAATATGTAAATGAAACTAGAGGTCTCGCTTATGTCATATCTGTTCACTTCACCGCATCAGCCACCAAACAAGTGTGGTGCCTTGAAAACGTATTTACACCCATTCTCACTTGCATATTACATGTGCATGCAAGCAATAAAATACAGACATCACACGCAGGTCTTCTAGCCATACGCAACAAGCAACCACAAGGGGGCCAGCTGGTTAATGAGTTTTACAGTTGAGACTTCTGATTGCAAAACAGTCTGTCATTGAAAATTAAAAAAAAACAAAAAAACATTCATGCTAAACCTACAGTATAACAACATATGGAACAGGACAAGCACTGCTGAGTATGACACACTCTGAGGGCAAATTAAATCTGCAAAATATTAATTCTTGTATAAAACATATTAATACATCAGGGTCATGATTCTTAGACGTTCTTATTTTTGACAAATATCATTGCAGACCAGCATATGATAAGACATGCAAATCTGCTGAGATAGCACACTATGTTGGTTCATTTGAAGTTTTATCAAAGTTACCTATTAAACTAGCAAAAAAAAAAAAAAAAAAAATATATATATATATATATATATATATATATATATATATATATATATATATATATATTTTTTTTTTTTAACTTTATTCAGTATTTAATTTGAAACAACAAGTAATATGGTTATCTTTTTTCTAAAGCACGTTTCACATTACACTTAACAACAATTCTGTACAATGTTTTGATGATAACATACTACATGAAGACTTACTACATGATTTTATGAACACTAAATAGTTATTATTTGGATATCCTTTAACAAAAAGCCAGTATAACCTATGGTGCTGACAAAATATAAGACTGCTAATATTCTTAAAACGTGTGGGCTTATGCAATGCCTCAGAGGAAAGCAAATGACAGCAGCTTCAGGGAAATTGGGTTTTATTAGAGCTGAGGAAATAATGATGACTGGGATCCAAGAACTCACTCTCATAATTTGTGTCAAATTTCAAAGTTTTTTCTGATCCACCGATCCTAATGGAAATCTAATAAAGGCCCAATCTTGAACTACCTTTTGGAAGTGTTTCAACCCCCCAGAACAGCTTGCTTTAGTTATTTTCAGCTCAAATTGAATGAAGCACTAAACCAGCGCTATTTTGGGGTGCCTGAAAAACCCAGAATTGCCACTTGTTTAGAAACAAACATACAAAAAAATCTCATAGCACTGTATAGAAGCACATAGATATGTGGACTTAAAGAATAAGTGCGTTTACATGGACCCTCTTAATGCGATTATAATGAGATTTTGGCGATATTGCGATTATGCTTTACCGCATGTAAACGGAATACTTCGATCTAAATAATGTGATTAAGCTCATAATCGCAGCAAGCATAATCGTATTAACATAGGTGGCGTACGCCGATTTTAATCGGAATATACAGGCATGTAAACACCTTAATCGCAGTATTGCCGCTCTGACCAAAGTGCGCATGCGCTTGTGACATATATGAATAACGTGACACGCACCTGTAGTAATACGGAGATTAGAAACGATGGAGGGGAAGAAAGCATCGCATTCTGAGGAAAACACAACAAGCTGCCAGCAGTCTCTGTTCCTTACCCTCATCCAGAAAGGGCGAGCAGAACGAGACGGCAGCGTAGGCAAACAAATTCCATCACATTTCTATGGCGCCGAAAAAGCGTGCAATACAGCCATACAAAATCATTATGCATTAGACGTAAATAAATTAAAACAGCGACCAGTAACACTGCTCTTTCTGAGTCCATCATTTGTGCTGTCCAGTGGGGTATGTGAATATGGCAGTAAAAAAATTAACCACAATTCTTAGCGAATAATAAGAATAATGGAAATTGCATGTAAACGGGAGTAAGAGCTTTGCTCTTGACATGTAAACATCAAAATGCGATTAAGTCCTTACTCTGATTATTGGAAATAATCGCAATATTCGTGCGCATGTAAACGCAGTCAATGACAGACGCTCAGACATACATATGACACACAATTGATTCATTAGTTGATTAATTCATAAATTAGCGTGGTAGCAAAACAACATACAATGAAGCAAATGACAAATTTATTCAAAACTCTGTTAAAGATTAGTGAACACATACATTACATTAATCAATTGCTTTTATCTCTTCACAAAATTCCTATATTTGACCATTTCACAAGATCAAAACAGCACAATGGCAGTGAGATGTTATTTCATGCAGGAGAGCAGATTAGTGAAAAAAAACAATATCCAATCTTTGAAGCTGCTTGTTATTCATACTGTGGCCCATCCAGGGGGGTATGTTTCCTGCTGTGCATAAACAAATAAGCTAGGAAATTGATGGGGGCTGCACAGAGAGCCTAATGAAATGGCGAATTGCTCTGCCTCCTTTGAAGAACAGCGAGATGCCTTTAAGGAACACAAGGAGAAATGTGATTTCTCTCCTCCTTTTGCTCTTTCTTTTCTTTTCTCTTTGTTCTTTCGTCCCTCCCTTCTCTGTCCCCCCACTCTCACCCTTTCAGTCACTCACGTTCTGTCTCTCACACGTACACACACATATACACATTCCCCCTCCCTATTTTTCTAATTTTCCTGAGGACAGAGCAGCTTGGCACATGACATTGATTTCCATCAGCGTTTGGAAATAACCTCGCTGTTGCCCAGGCAACACACATTTACCTTTTCTGTCTTTTTTGCATATTGGTGCGAGTTTTTCCATCAGTGAGGGAACGAATGTGGAACGGTGATGACAAATGTGCTCAGGTGGGGCAGCGAGCAGTAATGCATGTTTGTGTATATGTGTGTAAGTAATAAATGGTGATGCCCAGCTCTAGCAGGGCGATGCAGCATGACTGGGGGAAGGGTAAAGAAAGTGCTTGGGTGTTGAGATGAATATTCTTCTGTGATAAAAGAGCAGGCCAGAGGACCACTCTCATTCTCCCATTAACACATTTCAAATGCTGAAAACCATTTCTGGATGTGTTCCAAGTAATGGTGGACAATAATATACAATCTGTACTTTACATTTTTATTTTGGGATACTTTTGTTTCAATACATACCAAAGCATATATTTTTACTCCTAGTATATATTTTTACTACATATCAGCTGTCACAATTCTCAAGGAGCACGGAACGAGGAGATGAGGAATTCGTCAAAATGAGAGTCTTTAATATCCAACAGGGAATACAGGGAACGAAGGAATCACAGAATGACGATTAAGAACCGAAAAACACTAATTGAATGGACAAGACCTTAAATACACAGACAATTAAGGGACTAATGACTAGACACTCCTGGAATCAATTAACTAACAAGAAAAGGATCAAGACCAAAAAGGGGAACAGGAACAAAAACCGTGGCAAAACAGTCCAGGGGTGTGACATTACACATCCCGCGCCATAACAATTCCACTGGGGAGGGGGGAAAACGGGCAGATGACGGAGGGAGGATCCAGGGAGGAGATCCGCGGCAGAGCCAGAGCGACTGAGGACCAAGGTGGAGCTGGTGGGAGGAAGGAGCCCAACGGAGCCGGTGGGATGGAGCGACGAGGCGCAGCTGGAGGAGCGGAGTCCTGAGGAGATGGCGAGTCGTCGCCCAACCAAGGCAGAGCCGGAGGGATGAGGGAGCCCAGTGGAGCTGGTGAATCGACGGGTGATGGTGGAGGCAAGAGAGCTAGGAGCCGAGGTGGAGCAGCTGGGTCTACAGGCGGAGGCGGAGGTGAGGGATTCTTCAGCCACAGCGACGATGGAGGATGGCAGACCCGCGACGCTCGCACCGTACCGATGGTGGGCTGAGGGTGAGCAGAGGGGCTGCCAGACGACAGCAGTGGAGGAGGCAGGAGCGGGTGGGAGTGCGGGCATTCATGAACCTCCGGGCTCAAAGACCATTCCTGGCTGAACTCGGGACAGGAGGCGAAGGAGGGCTGGACGGGACCAGCGGGGACGACGTAGAGAGCAGAGGGGGCAGATCGATCTCCAGATCAATTTCCCAGTCTATCAGGTCCCTTTCTAAGTCCAGCAATCCCAGCGCAGGTTTTGCGCTGGCTCGCAGATCGCAGCGGGAATAGGCTCTCCGTCATCGGTAGGCTCGGGCTGATGCTCCGCACCGTGGGGAGTAGGTGGGCTGGACTCTGGGTCGGGAGTAGATCTGGCAAGATCATCCACGGGGCAGATGGTGAAGGACGATCCGTTTCTCACTAGAATCCACTCCACGAAGGCAGCAAAATCCTCTCGAGGACCATCTTCAGACAACAGCGCTCTGCACACGGTTTTCAAACTTGCGTCATAAAATGAGCAGAGCGTGTCGTCCGGGTAGCTGGTGGTGTTAGCTAGCATCAGGAACAGTCTTGTATGGCAAAACAATCCAGGGGCGTGACATTAGCAGTGTTATTTTTCTAATATTTATTTATAGTATTTAATAATATTGTGAATTAGCTTTTATATTTTTATATTTTCAGTTTCCATTTTAAGTTAATCATTTTTCATAATTTTAGTTTTCATTTTAGTTAATAATAGTACTGCACATTTCAGAAAAAAAAAATAAGTGAAGAAATCATGACTTGTTTCAAGACCCAACATCAATATTTGATTGCAGCAGTTAAGTTGATAAATGAGTGCCTATTTAGGATTTAACCCTTATGTGCTGTTGGGGACGTTTTCGTCCACTATGGGGTGCTGTTGAGTCTTAATTGGCCACAACTTTCTCTGTGTTTCAGCAAATGGAATGATTTTTGGTGACAAATCTTATTTTTACACACATTTTAGGAAAATGCTTTGAAAATTTTCAAAAACTCAACCATACACTGTGGGCAAATTCACTACCCTTTCGTTATGTTCGGGATGAAAACATCCACTAAATTAAACTGCTGTAAAAATGTATCAGATAAAAAAAAATTCAATTTTTTTGCATAAATCTGTTAATCAACCTCAGTCCTGATCAAAACTACTAAATGTTTTTAAAAAATCCAGGATTTTTACTCTTTAATTGCCAAGTTCATAAATGATGTCACTGATTTGGGGAAAAAAAAAACACACAAAATGACTTATTTTCAATATAAAAAGTGATTGTGGACTAGGTTTTTTTTTTAACCTTTTATCACAGTCTTGGACATGTCAAAGATCAGTAACAACATTGGCTTTCATGCATTGTTAGTTTTTGTGCAGCATCAGATTTTAATTTTTTCTCCCTCATTTACTGTTCGTGGCTGTTTTTGCCCCATTGACTTCCATTATAACAACATTTTTTGATTGCAAAACCATGACACAATATAATCATGCATTCTTGATCGTTGGTGGTTTTCCCTGTTGGGAAGAGGTAAAATTTGTAATTTTTACTGTTGATCACCAGGTAGCACCATTAACCCTTTAGATAGGCCTGTGCAAAAAAAAAAAGCTTAGTTTCTGGCTTGTATATGGAGTTATATGGAGTATAACAGCATATTATCGCGTGTGTGTGTGTGAGACAGAGAGAGTGTGAGAGAGTCATTTGCGCACTTACCTTGATGTATCTGAGAAAATCAAAATATGCACCTCAGCTCTCAGAACTACATGGAGTAAACAAAAACAAAGTAAGTGTATTTATGCACCTGCTGCCTTTTGATGGTGAGAAGTACAGACTAAACAAAATGCCATCCGGCTGGTCATTTGATGGTGAGAAGAGCAGCAAGCAACATGAGAAAGGGCTTGACTTGTACCGAAGTTTTAGAAATGATTATGCAGCCTGGCCCCTCCAGCGAGCTGCAGGATGTATTGTCTTCTCCCTCTGACAGCACAGACTCAGGAGAGTCAGATCCCGATTTTGTTGTGGCACCCTCATCATCCTCTCCAGCTTCCACTGAAGGCGAGGAGGACTCAGAGGATCCTGGATCTGGGTGGATTGGGAGAAACGGCGATGTGTGGTTTTCCACCAACGTGGAGACAACTCCCTTTCTTCAGTCAGCACCTGCACCTGCACCTGTTGTGGTGGACACACTAGCAAAGAGCACCAAGTGATATGCCGCAAGTCCTGCTGGAAAGTGGACACACACACACACACACACACACACACTATAATATGCTGTTATACTCCATATAACTCCATATACAAGCCAGAAACTAAGCTTTTTTTTTGCACAGGCCTATCTAAAGGGTTAATGGTGCTACCTGGTGATCAACAGTAAAAATTACAAATTTTACCTCTTCCCAACAGGGAAAACCACCAACAATCAAGAATGCATGATTATATTGTGTCATGGCTTTGCAATCAAAAAATGTTGTTATAATGGAAGTCAATGGGGCAAAAACAGCCAAGAACAGTAAATAAGGGAGAAAAAATTAAAATCTGATGCTGCACAAAAACTAACAATGCATGAAAGCCAATGTTGTTATTAATCTTTGACATGCCCAAGACTGTGATAAAAGGTAAAAAAAAAACCTAGTCCACAATCACTTTTTATATTGAACATAAGTCATTTTGTGTCCCCCCCCCCCCCCAAATCAGTGACATCATTTATGAACTTGGCAATTAAAGAGTAAAAATCCTGGATTTTTTAAAAAGATTTAGTAGTTTTGATCAGGACTGAGGTTGATTAACAGATTTATGCAAAAAAAATTTTTTTTAAATATTTATCTGATAAAATTTTACAGCAGTTTAATTTAGTGGATGTTTTCATCCCGAACATAACGAAAGGGTAGTGAATTTGAACAATGCACAAGGGTTAAGTATGAAAGTGTGTGTATTTAAATGATTTTTGCACTTAAAAGATTTTCCAGCAGCATAAGTGTTCCCCACCTGCAGCGTGCACAACTGTTCCCTGGGGTACAAAATTGATCCTTAAACTGTAAAAAGTTAAAAGGTACAGTTTTGTTACTGTAACTAGAGGTATGACTAGTAAAAGTGCAACCAGGGGAGAAATTAATTTCTTATTGCCTGATCATAGTATCAGGTTTCACTTAGAGAGTCTTTAAAATATTCCACATTTAATTCAGTGTCACATTTCCAAATACACACATTGGAATGAAAAGTAATGATTGGAGACAAGGCTCCTCAGTCTCAGCAATAAAGATTGGCATTGCCAATATGTTGGTAGAAAGCAATCTGCACCCGAACTGGGTTCTGTCTCCAATTTCCCCACACCATAAATGTGCTGCCCAGCCATTTCTCAATGAGACATTGTGTGAGTGTGTCACATGAATGCAACACATAGATTCAGCAGGTTCTTTAAATCAGCAAGACTGAATGAACTGATCGGGTAAAGTTTACACTTTCATGATCAATAGTTTGATATGCAGCACTTCACATATGGTAAAAACACAACTACATCAGTTTCTATCATCTCAAGATTCGATGGGGGATTTGAGGAGTATTTGGATGTATTAGAGTGTGTCTTGGGAATGAGAGCCCAAATCAGGTTTCCCTGGAACTCAAAAGCACCCCACCTGCTTATTCAGTGTTCAGAGTTCATTTTGATATGAAGATCGAAGGCTCAAAATACCCTTATAAGACTTCAGCTGGGTCTACATAAACAAATTTGTTATTACCAAATTCATGAGGAGGGAAAAAGGACCCAACTTAGATCAGGATTGCTACTGGAGGGCAACGTTATTATTTTTCAGCCACTGCAAATATATTCCCAGCAATCAGGTATTTGAGAAAGGGCAAATTTGCATAGCTACCATAGGAGAGTAAATCTGATAATATAAATGTAAATAAGGAAAGATTTAAGTGTGTTTTCACATAAAAAATAAGTTGAAAACTGCATATGCATGGACATGTCTGTGGGTGAGACAGACATAGTAAGGGGTGAAAGAAAGAAAGAGTGTAAGAAACATGAAGAGCTGGAGGGCACTGTAACTGTGAATCTGACAGCAGACTTAATTATCATTTTCCCACTGTCTCATATAGCAGAACAATACACTACACCATGGGTAGGCAACGTTGGTCCTGGAGTGCCGCTGTCCTGCAGAGTTTAGCTTCAATCCTAATCAAACACACCTGAACATGCTAATCAAAGTCTTCAGAATTACTAGGGCTACAGGCAGGAGAGGTTTTTTTCAGGGTTGGAGCTAAACTCTGCAGGACATCAGCACTCCAGGACCGATGTTGCCTACCCCTGCACTACACCCACCATAACACAGGGGGCAGCAGAGATTTAATAACATGCTTGTCCATATGGTAGAATGACATTATGGCTGTAAAGAGACTATGGCCGTTTCTCAAACAGAAGGCTGCACACTTGGTGGCTGCTAATTGAACTGCAGCCAGCAACTTATTGTCCTTGCTTACACATGTGCACAGGTAACGTAGAAGAGAATGAACACAATTCAAGGCCGCTATATGTTATACTCACGGAAAAGTTTTTCTTCCTTTCTTTGCTTAGTAAAAAGAAGTTGTAAATACCTTTGCAGCAGTTTAATGTTAATAAACATTCAGATGCCGTTCATGCTTCTGAGAGTGGGGTTTAGATGAATATATGTGCTACACGCTTTCCTCTCAATAACAAAACAAACACAACAAAAGTGACAGTGGTGAGAAAACAGCAGTTAAGAAAGCATCAGATCATAGAGATATGGATATGCACCAGCTGCGCAATTCACCAGTTTTATGTCAGCAGGTGAGGTTATTGAAATTGCACTGTTATGATATTTTGATTATAAAGCATAATAGACTATATAGATCTGACTATGTGAGACTTTGTTTTTAATTAATTCATTTTTCTTTGCATGACACATTGACATTAGAATGGCTCGTTTGGTATAATCCTGAACAGATAAGCATTGATTTTATGTGAGAGCTTCTTGGGAGTATGCATAAATGTCACATCCTTTTGATTTCCCAGCAAAAACGTCCCAAGTACTTCACATTAAAAAACAGGCTACACTACAGGCTTTAATAGACAACTTAGGAAGCACTAGCGTAGCCAGTATGTTTAAGTGGGTGGTTTAAGTTTGCCTACATAAAACTGGGTGGGCCAGGTGTGTAGCATATGAAAACTGCATGTCAAATTGCCTACAAAAAATACAGCACCAAGGTTCATTACACAGTACTTCTAAAGCATGCATTAACATTAGTAATTTGCATATAGGAAATTATTAAAATTAAAAGTTAACATTTAAAAAGTTAACATTGTTAACATTTGCCCGAGCTGGTTAACAATGATGAATAAACACTGTAACAAATGTATTGCTAATGTTAGTTAATGCATTAACTAAGGTTAACTAAAGGAAGTTTATTAAAAAGCATTACCTCAGTGTGAAACAACAGGGCTTCGCTGATGATTTCACAATCAAACGTCTCTGTCAGTTCACGCATATCGAGGACCGCAGAAATGTGCGCAGCTGCAAATTATGCAGTTTGTTGTGGTGACCAGGATCTAGCACAATGTTTATATGTTTCTTTCCACAAAGGACGCATCTGTTTAGCGGATCAAACCCTATACCTATGCTAATATGATGTTTCAAACACACTTTCAGAAGTTTCCGATCGATAAATCCAGCACCCTCAGGTGGTCTGTCGGGTTTCATTTGTAGACGGTCCGGATTTTTTGCTAAGACTTTTACTTTTTAAAGAATTTATCTCATTTATGTTTGCTTCGCTAGGCTATTTTCAAATTTAACTTCACAAACACGCGCATTTATTATATCCTTATGTCGTAAACATAGGTTTTAGGCTAAACATAACATTGTGGGTGGGACTAACAGAAATGGACGAATCATCATTTTGACAAGTGTATGATGATAGGCACCTATAGGAAAAGAGAAAGCTAAGAAACGACCTGTAATTGACCATGAAAACAAGCTTTTAATATTTAATATAACTTTTAATATTTTTAATAAGTGAAATAAGACATTTATTAGTATCGTTTAATAAATTACATCCATTTGGAAAATTACAAACTTCTCATTGGGTGGACCAGATGAAAGTGGCTACACGACTGCTAGGAAGTCGGGGAAGGCCTCGGTTTTTTAAGTTTTGTTACAAGCTCACACAATGACAATAAAAAAAAAAGTGATTGTTACATGAACATTCTTACATATAGCCCCTATAAAAAGCATTTTACAGTGTAATAACGCTTTGTAATATATTCTACAGTTGAATAAAGAAACAAAACTTCAGTACTCCTACTACCACATTAAGCCACTAATGCGAATGCAAACCTGTCTGGGGCATTTAATAACTGATTTGACTATTATACACATGCCTTTCACTCATGCTAAGTCTACAGAAACATTTAGTGAAATTATTAACATAATTTCAGGAGGAGTATGCCCATCTACTCTTTCAGTTAATATCCGAGTATAAAAACAGCCTCTTACCATTTCCGTTTTTAGTTCTTTCAGCATCCCTCCACCTCCCCATCTCCTCCTTTATGCATATTTACTTCATTTATCCTTCTGTCTATAGGGGTGCTTTCGGAGCTCGAGTAGAATAGTCTCTCTGAGCCCTCCATTGCGGAAATCAAGCCAAATCTGTTTACCACTATTGCTAAGATTATATGGGCACACAAACTCGTGAAATGACAGTTATTAAAATGAGTAGATTAACCATTGCAAGCATGTTTATTTTTGCTTATGTGACTCATTCAACAATTTGCAAGTCATTAAAACACTCAGATATGGATTACCAACTTGTAATCACATTATAGACCTACCTTGCGACTCCACCGAGCAAGAACACCGACAAGGCACTTGAGTATTGCTTTCTCCCCTTTCTTTACTTTTTGTACAACTTGTTCTCATCTACTTGTTTAGTCAATTGTACACACTATGTGCTTTCAAATCTCCACTATTACTACTAACACTTGGAAGGCACACACTGTACGTTAGAGGCAGGCCAATCCTACTAATCTAAGGCCTGTCCCTCTGTCTTCTACTACTTTATTCTCTATTCCAATTGGTCTCTGGAACTGCCAATCTGCTGTAAACACAGCAGACTTTATTCCTTCTATTGCTACTCATTCCTGTCTCAACCTCATGGCTGTCAGTCCTGTCTTGTGTTTCCCCTCCTCTCGTGCCCATATTTGGTTTGTTCCTGTTATTGTCATTAAGAGTTCTTTAGTCTCCAGCCGTGTTTGATTTGTTCCCCACCTGTTTCAGTTCTCCTCGTTTGATTTCGTTCCGTTTATAAGCCTTGTGTTTCCCTGTCGTCTTGTCAGCTGTTAATTGTCTGTTTGGATGTTCCATGTCTCCTGAGTTCGAAAATAAATCTATGTTTTGGTTATCCCTCGTCTCCTCGTTTCCCTGGATCCAGAGAGGATCGTGACAATGGCCTTATGCAATTACTATTATCCACCCTGTTAAAATCTACTTTGTAGTTGTGTATCGTCCCCCAGGTCAACTGGGTAACTTCTCGGAGGAGTTGGATGTGTTACTGTCAAACTTTCCTGAGGATGGTACCCTGGCTGTCTGATGTTCTCCGTGAACATCGCGCTAAACTAAGGGCTGCAGAGAGGAAGTGGCACAAATAAAAAAACTCTACTTACCTTAGTGCGTATCAGTCACTCCTCTCTTCCTTCTCTGCAAATGTATCCACTGCTAAAACGAAATACTACCACAACAAAATCAACAACTGTTCTTACTCTCGCACACTTTTCAAAACTTTCTCTTCTCTTCTCTGTCCTCCTCCCCCTCTTCCTTCATCAACTCTTACAGCTGATGACTTAGCAATTTTCTTCACAAATAAAACAAGAACCATCAGTGCCGACAAATACACACTCTCTCACCTCCTTCTCTCCTCTCTCGGAGACGGAAGTTTCTAACCTCATCCTTTCCAATCATCCCACTATTTGTCCACTAGATCCTATCCCCACTCACCTCCTTCAGGCCATTTCTTCTTCAGTCATACCTGCGATTACTCACATTATCAACACCTCTCTTCGCACTGGTACATTTCCCACAGCATTTAAGCAGGCTTGGGTATCCCCACTGCTTAAAAAACCCTCTCTAAATCCAGCACTTTTAGAACACTACAGACCGGTATCCCTTCTTCCATTCATTGCAAAGACACTTGAGCGAGTTGTGTTCAACAAACTCTCTTTGTTTCTTGCACAGAACAATCTTCTGGACAACAACCAATCTGGTTGCGGCCACTCTACTGACACTGCCCTACTGTTGGTTACAGAGGCCCTGAGGCTGGCAAGAGCGGCTTCCAAATCCTCTGTACTTATCTTACTGGACCTGTGTGCTGCTTTTGATACAGTTAACCATCAGATCTTCCTGTCCACTCTCAGAAAGATAGGCATCTTAAGAACCGCGCACCTGTGGTTTGAGTCTTACCTCTCAGATAGGTCCTTCAGGGTGTCTTGGAGGGGTGAGGTTTCAAAGCCACAACTTCTTGCTACTGGGGGTCCTCAAGGCTCAGTTCTTGGACCACTTCTCTTCTCCATCTACATGTCATCATTAGGATCGGTCATTGAGAAGCATGGCTTTTCTTATCACTGCTATGCTGATGATACTCAACTCTACTTCTCATTCCAACCAGATGATCCGGTGGTAGCTGCTCGCATTGCAGCCTGTCTGAGTGACATTTCTAGCTGGATGAAAGACCATCACCTTCAGCTCAACCTTGCCAAGACAGAACTGCTCGTGGTCTCAGCCAATCAATCAGTTCACCACAACTTCTCAATATAGCTCACCACAACTCCTTGTCCAAGCTCTTGTTCTCTCCAGACTGGACTATTGTAATGCGCTCTTGGCAGGCCTTCCCGCAAGTACTATCAAGCCTCTGCAACTGATCCAGAATGCAGCAGCCAGAGTGGTCATTAACAAACCAAAGAAAGCTCATGTTACCCCTCTCTACATCAGGTTACACTGGCTACCAATAGCGCTCGCATCAAATTCAAGGTACTGATGTTTGCCTTCAAGACAACAACTAACGCTGCACCAATATATCTGAACTCACTAGTTCAAACTTATGCACCCTCCAGAAGTTTGTGTTCTGCAAGTGAACAACGCCTTGTGGTGCCATCACAAAGAGGGTACCATATCTCTCTCACGGACCTTTTCCTGGACTGTGCCCAGCTGGTGGAATGACCTCCCGATCTCAATTCGAACAGGTGAGTCTTTAGCCATTTTCAAAAATCATCTAAAGACACATATTTTTCACCAACACCTAACCAACTAATACTATCACCTACCTATTGTATCTATTTAAAAAAAAAAAAAAAATGAAAAAAAAAAAAAGCCACGTGTACTGTGCTGGCTTAACTGAGACTTGTCATGGCACTTGTATACTACTGCACTTTCGAGGGTCTGATTGCTTCTATTGTTCTCATTAGTACGTCGCTTTGGATAAAAGCGTCTGGTAAATGATTAAATGTAAATGTATACACACACTCATAAAAAATCTAAAGAGCCTTGGGTCTCTTAAAATGCCCTCAAATCATAGGTCACAAGAAAGAATTTCATCCATCGAGGAAGGAAAGCACTGTCACTACTGTTAACCAGGCCATAGTGGCCAAACATGATACAACACCAGTAGCATGGGTCTCAACAAGCAGGTCTTCACAATTTCCACCACCTTGACACCTTGTATTAACTTCAGTAGTAACAAAGGGACTGGTAGGTTTGAAGCAGTTTCATAAATCTAAGATACTTAAGTAGGTCTGAGGACCCTAAATTTTGATAAGCTTCTTGTAAGAAGAACAACAAAGATTGGACACTAAATGTAAGGCTGATGATACACAGGGCAACTTTTGAGCAATTTTGTCGGTCAACTTTCCCTGTGAGAATGGCAAACAAATTTCTATCTGGATATTTTAGATCAGTCAAGGGCCCTGTGTCTCACCTGGTTGCTCACTGATGGCAAAATTGCCCAAAGTTTCCCAGCAACATTGCTTAAAAAGTTGCCACGTGTATCATCAGCCTAATCAGCCTAATTAGCCTAAGATAAGTGTTCTTGTCTGAAAATGGTCTACTTTTATAGAACAGGTTTGCAAAGAAAAACAAATAAAAACCCAGAAAGAAGTTTTAAAACTTTAGTTTTACTATCTACAAATGTTTGATTTTAATATAAGAATTATTTTTAATTATTTAATAAAAAGGAGTTGAATGAATCATGCTGTTTAATGCTCATTCAGTCAAACAGACACTGGCCAGTCAGACGTAAACTGGGGGATTAGAATGGCGGACACAAAAGATAGATAGATAGATAGATAGATAGATAGATAGATAGATAGATAGATAGATAGATAGATAGATAGATAGATAGATAGATAGATTAAATTAAATTAAAATAAGTTTAAATGTAAATTCTGGTGTATCTGTTATAAACATCTCAACCATATAATGCTGATCTTGCATATGTTTTTGCATTCGTCACAATGACTAATATAATCATAAAGATGAGGAAGGCTGACTCTTACTTAAAGAATCAGTGTGCATGTTACTTAAACAGATCTTTTAGGCTTCTGCTATGTTGTTATTCTGGCTTTAAATGTTACAAAACTCATTAAACGATGCAAGAGGGTTTTTCATCAGTGATGTTCAATAGAAACGCCTCATTGACCTTTGTAAAAGATCTGCAACAACATACCTTTCTCTTTATCCCTGTGTTTACTTCAACTGCAAGACTAGAAAACATTAATTCAAGCAAATCACTCCCCTCCAGAGAGGACCGGCATGATATTTCTCTCTGCTGTAGAATCTAATTAAATTTGCAGCTGTCTTTTAATCAAAATGAGACTAATTTGCATATGGGTAGGGTAACAGCCCCACCTTCCATTGTAAAAAAAAAAGACTTGGCACCATGCCAGGAGACAGTCAGAGAATAGGGTCTCAGTGTGAGAATACTGCATGTACATATGTGTGCATGTGATTATTAAGGGGTGGTGGAGTAGAGGTAAAAGGCGATGAGGTAGAATGGAAATCAAAATTACGCAAGCGAACAAATTGATGACAACAATGTGGGCATTTACTAAATTGGCTCAAGGGTATTGCAAACAGAGCATTGCGGAAGCTGTCTCAACAGAAAACTCAAAATCAGCTAATTGTATCAAGTTAATTACTAAAATTAGCAAGTATAGCGAAACACACACATTTAATATTTCAAAGTGGTTAATATACAGCAATTCATTATCAGCAATTACCTTGGTTTTCTTGGTCTGAACAGATGTGCTAGCGTTGCGGCGATTAGCTGATCCTTAGAAGGATGACAGGCTTTTGTTTTGGAGCTTGTTGACTTTCATAGATGAGGATCAGAGGAAAAGGAGAGAGGATGACGACTTCTTATGGGGAGACTAAGGACTTGAGTTAGATGACTGTCTGCCACCAGTGTGTATACACTCACACATGCATGCACACAAAAATGATTAGCAAGCTATCTAGCTACCTAGCTATCTAAATGGAGACTTCTACCATTGCCTAATGAAGCAATTTTAAAGCAAATTTTACATTTTTAGAATTAAAAATAAAGACATGCATTAGTTTGTGTATTGACGATGAATTCAAAAGCTCACTTCTATGGGCATAATCTATATGTTAACCTGGGGTATCAAAACAGTGGTTGTGATGCAATTTGCAAGAACATTGAGAATAAGACAACATTTATTGACTGTTAATCTGTAAGCCCTCACACAGGTGCGCTAATAGGTCCTTTATAAATCTAAAAAGTCATAGGTTCTATTGTGTAGCTGAACTTGACCATTTACTTACATAATATGACATACTTCTGAATAAATAGAAGGATGAAACCACAAACCACACTTTTGTGTAGCTTGTAAAGTGTAGTCTTACAAATACACAAAACAAACAAACAACAACAAAAAAACATACGGCAATAAGAGGGCAGTACCCCTGATTCCTTTGAAGAATTAACCCTGGGAAAGCTGAACATATATTATTAAAACTTTATTGTTTGCATAGTTATACATTTCATATAATAAAATGATGGTATATAAAAACGTGTTTACTGAAAACAAATATTAAAAGCTTTGGACAGTTGGATGTCTTGTTAAAGTCAGGGCAACATTGTATAACTTAGTCGATTGAGTGCTTTATATAATATATATGAATATAAAAAAATGCCCTGATATCATATATGGTTGTACTCTTAAAATCTGAGCGTAGGTGGCAATAGTCTTGTGGGCAGCACGCTAACATACAGCACTGTTGCACTATGGGTGTCTCGAATCCCAATCCTGCCCCCCTCTCTCTCTCTCCCACTTCGCAAAAATAAATCTAATAAAAAAAGTGTTTATATATATACAGGTGCTGGTCATATAATTAGAATATCATCAAAAAGTTGATTTATTTCACTAATTCCATTCAAAAAGTGAAACTTGTATATTATATCCATTCATTACACACAGACTGATATATTTCAAATGTTTATTTCTTTTAATTTTGATGATTATAACTGACAACTTGTCACATGTTGACCTAGTTTCCTCTGTTCCCCTATTGGTTAATTAGCCAATCATCCCTCTGGCTCTGTCAGGCTCAACCTGCATCCTCAGTCGCACTGGCTCCACCGCGGTCTTCCGGATCCCCGCCTCCGCCTCAGTCGCCTGAGCCTTCAGCTCCGCCTTGGCCCTCCAGATCCTCAGTTCCGCCCCGGCTCTCCGTCTGCCCCGTTCCACCTGGGTCTCCACCTCCAGCAGCACAGTCTCCATCAGTCGGTCCCCTAGTGTCGTCGGCCCATTCTCCACCATGGCTCCTCCCACCGTCGACTCCACCGTGGGCCGCCATCCTGGCTGGCCTCTGGATTACCACCTGGCTTCTCCTGCTCCAGGCTCCTCCCTGGCTCCTCCCACCCTCCACTCCCCCTTGGACTGACTTCTGGTTTTGCCCCTTTCCCATTGCCTAAGACCAATACAAAGAAAGGATTTTTAGAAATCTTTGCCAACTGAAAAGTATGAACATGAAAAGTATGAGCATGTACAGCACTCAATACTTAGTTGGGGCTCCTTTTGCCTGAATTACTGCAGCAATGCTGCGTGGCATGGAGTCGATCAATCTGTGGCACTGCTCAGGTGTTATGAGAGCCCAGGTTGCTCTGATAGTGGCCTTCAGCTCTTCTGCTTTGTTGGGTCTGGCATAATCGCATCTTCCTCTTCACAATACCCCATAGATTTTCTATGGGGTTAAAGTCAGGCGAGTTTGCTGGCCAATTAAGAACAGGGATACCATGGTCTTTAAACCAGATACTGGTTGCTTTTGGCACTGTGTGCAGGTGCCAAGTCCTGTTGGAAAATGAAATCTACATCTCCATAAAGTTGGTCAGCAGCAGGAAGCATGAAGTGCTGTAAAACTTCCTGGTATATGGCTGCGTTGACCTTGGACCTCGGAAAACACAGTGGATCAACACCAGCAGATGACATGGCACCCCAAACCATCACTGACTGTGGAAACTTTACACTGGACCTCAAGCAACGTGGATTGTGTGCTCTTCCTCCAGACTCTGGGACCCTGATTTCCAAAGGAAATGCAAAATTTACTTTCATCAGAGAACATAACTTTGGACCACTCAGCAGCAGTCCAGTCCTTTTTGTCTTTAGCCCAGGCAAGACACTTCTGATGCTGTCTGTTGTTCAAGAGTGGCTTAACACAAGGAATGCGACAGCTGAAACCCATGTCTTGCATACGTCTGTGAGTAGTGGTTCTTGAAGCACTGACTCCAGCTGCAGTCCACTCTTTGTGAATCTCCCCCACATTTTTGAATGGGTTTTGTTTCACAATCCTCTCCAGGGTGTGGTTATCCCTATTGCTTGTACACTTTTTTCTACCACATCTTTTCCTTCCCTTCGCCTCTCTATTAATGTGCTTGGACACAGAGCTCTGTGAATAGCCAGCCTTTTTTGCAATGACCTTTTGTGTCTTGCCCTCCTTGTGCAACGTGTCAATGGTCGTCTTTTGGACAACTGTCAAGTCAGCAGTTTTCCCCATGATTATGTAGCCTACAGAACTAGACTGAGAGACCATTTAAAGGCGTTTGCAGGTGTTTTGAGTTAATTAGCTGATTAGAGTGTGGCACCAGGTGTCTTCAATGTTGAACCTTTTCACGATATTCTAATTTTCTGAGATACTGAATTTGGGATTTTCCTTAGTTGTCAGTTATAATAATCAAAATTAAAAGAAATAAACATTTGAAATATATCATTCAGTGTGTAATGAATGAATATAATATACAAGTTTCACTTTTTTGAATGGAATTAGTGGAAATAAATAAACTTTTTGATGATATTCCAATTATATGACCAGCACCTGTACACACACACACACACACACACACACACACACACACACACACACACACACTACCATATTTTATCACATGCACACCTATATATTATGTATGATGATGGATATTACTGAATAACATTACATGTGTTATATAAGTGAATATAATTATTTAATATTTTTCAATATATGAGAAGCGGCAATTTATGCACATAAAGGGACACTACAACTGTATAGTTTTGAGAAGGGCTTTTAACACATTAAATATAACACTGGGTCATTCTAAACCCCAAGTAAACAGAATCCTGGGTTATCTTGCTTCACATTTCACACTGCTCAAAATTTACCAGGTTTAACAATTAATCCTGGGTATTCATAAGATGATGTTTCTCACCGTACAGTGCATTCCTAAACCCTGGGTTAATGTTCTTATTTGTGGTGTCATGCAACCACTAAGAGCTAAGAGCTCTTGCTAAGAGGAAGAGCTCTACAATGGGTGCAAACAATACGGAAGCAAGGTAGCTGGAATGAGCCAGGTCTCCTCACTACTTCCTATGATGATTCAGTAGGATTAGAACAATTCATATAACTCTCCATCTGTGTTTCTCACTGTATGAAAGCCTGCTTGAAAGAAATGCCTGCCCTGTAACCTCTTCCTGATCTGCATCTTCCAACCCCCACCAGCTCTCCAGAATCAGTCTGTGAACCCATGCAAATCGAGTCTTCTTGAATGTCACGGGCAGAGCACTAATGGCAGCTAACCAGAGATTTTGCCTGTATTGTGGTGATGGAGAAGATGTCCCATATCCTTGTGTCCCATCTGTCCTCTAAGAACTATAACAAATATATAACAAATATAACTCCCAATATTTGTCACTCACCTTTTCTCACAGATTTGAAATTTACTGCTCCTCATCTTTCACTTACAGTATGCTTCTTGACTCTTAGCCGGCTATATCATCTCTGGTGCACACTGCCGTCTTTCACTTACAGTATCCTTCTTGACTCTTAGCTGACTATATCATCTCTGGTGCACTCTGCCATCAACTCCACCTTGTGGGATTACAAATTTAAGAATCTGTTTAAGATCTGCTGATCCTATGTCCTGACATAACACCACATGAAAAAAAGTAAGGTGAGCTACATTATATTAGGTATTTAAGGTGAACTTGATGGCATCAGTTCACTGATTACTGTCTGTATAGTTCCAGAAACTGTTTTTTTGCCAGTTTGTGATTGTCAGACAGAAAGGCGAACAGTATTAATGAATATGTCTCTCTCTCTCTCTTCTTGTTTTTGTTTTTGTAGAGACTATGTTTGTAGCTCAAAGTCTGGGTTGATTTCCTGTATTGTCTTCAGATGTTTTGGTTAAGTGGTCTCTTCTGAGGCAGTGTGTAAGATCAACATCTTCAAGGACTGCCAACTGAATGCCAATAAAATACAATGTATGCCTACCTTAGTAAGCTCAACACAGCAATTTCTGAATAAGGAAAAAATCTGAAGATATACCTGAGGCCCCTGGTTTTTGCTTCTGAGTTTCCTATAGCCTCTAAAAAAGGCACTGTTACTGCCACCCTTAAAACTTACTCCATAGTTGGCAAACCTTTGAGCCACCCCAACACTCATTCATTCTGTCCTGGACCACAGGAAATATCCTGAAATTAAGCTTGGCCTTCACATTGTACACATCCTTGTTTGATTATAGCAGGGCCATAAGTGGAAGATCACATTTGTGACCACTACCGGCCATTATGAGTACCGGGTCATGGCGTATGGCCTGGTCAACACCCTCTCCATATTCCAGGGATTCCAGGGAGAGTTAACCACTGGTTCAGTATTCTGTGAGTACCTACATTGTTTTGTCATCTACATCAACAACATGCTCATGTATTCCTGGAATGAGACCGAACATCATAGATATGTCAGGCTTGTGTTGGAAAGGTTGAGGAAATTCCACCTATTCCTCAAGGCAGAAAAATGTGAATTCCAAGGAATCCAGATGGACGAGGGGAAGGTGGAAGCACTTTTGTTTCTTCCTGGGCTTTTCCAATTTCTACTGCCAGTTTATCCAGAATTATAGTTCCATCAGCGCTCCACTCACCTCTCTATGAAGATCTATCAAGTCTCTGTCCTGGACTCCAGTGCCTCCCTACCTCCCAACTCCTTCATTGTGCCTTCTCCTGAAAACTTTCCCCTGCAGAACAGAATTACTATTATGGGCAAACAAGAACTTACTGCCATCAAGCTTGCATTGGAAGAGAAGTGGCATTGGCTGGAGGGGGCCACCATCCTGGTGCTAAATGACCAACACAACCTTGAGTATCTACGTGAGGCCTGCCGATTAAACCAAGCATGACTCTTCACCACCTTCTTCACCTCCTTCAATTTCTCCATTTCACCAAGGGCCAAGAATATCAAAGCGGATAGCTTATCACACCTCTACTCACCTGACTAGCCCCAGGAGGAACCAGAATACATTCTGCAACCTATTATCAATCTCAGTCCCAGCTGATAAGACCTTCATCCCTACCCCTTAATAGCTTACACTAATGTGGCCAGTTCTTTCCTCTGTGGACTCTGGACACCCAGGGACCAATAGGACCCTCTCATTTCTTCAGGACCTGTTCTGGTGACCGTGAATAGACAAAGATTTGTCCAGGGGTGTCAGGAATGCACCATGTGCCAAAACACTCTGGCACCTACCATCCGAAAACAACTTGGACTTCATCACTGATTTCACCTCTTCTGAGGGAAATACCTGTGTCCTAGTCACTGTCAGTTGGTTCTCCAAGGCCTGTAAATTGGTCCCTCTCAAGGGCTTACCTACTGCAATGGAGACGCCCAAACTTCTGTTCATTCATGTTTTCTGCAACTGTGGGATTTCAGAGGTATTGTATATGGCCGAGGCCTTCAGTTTGTATATCACATATGGAGGGCCCTCTTCAAACTCCTGGGTATGATCATCAGCTTCTCTTCAGGATATCACCCCTACAGCAATGGGCAAATGGAAAGATACAAAAAAATAAGTCGCTTCCTTTATACTTTTCTGTTATCACCACCAAAACCAGTGGAGTCACTTCTTGTCCTAGGCTGAGTATGCATAAAACTCACTCCGACAACCCTCTACAAAGCTCACTCCCTTTCAGTGCTTTCCAGCTACCAGCCACTTCTGTTCAAACCATTGGATGTCCCATCTGTTGACCACTGGTTCAGAGAAAGAGAGAAGGTTTCGGCCTTAGCACATCAACATCTGCAACGGGCTGTGCATCACCAGAAGGGTCACATTGATAGTGGAGATCCACCAAACACAAATACCAGTCCAGGTAGAAAGTGTGGCTCTCCATGAAGGACATCCAACTACACCTCCCCTACAAGAACCTAAGTCTGTTACATTGGTCCCTTCACCAAGATTTTCCAAAACGTACCTTCTCCATTCCTTGTCTACAAATCTCATTCAAAAGTTCCAAGTCTCCAGTGACCTTCTCCATGCTTACCTCTATTTACTAACTTGTAATAGGCTACTCACAGCCACTGTCCTGCACCCATATCTTAATTACAGCCAGATTATCAGCTGTGTTGTCTACCAATCTTTCCTACTTGCTATATTTTAATGCCCTTCATCTAGACATCACTATCTGCTGCATCTACTCACCTGATATACCTCACCTGATATGTTGTCTTCTTTCAACCCTGCTGTAAATAAGTACTGCTTTGAGTTCAAACTTACCGTCTTATCTGAGTTCTCTGTATCCAAATAAAAGGAAAATTCTATCTACATTTATATTTAGATTTTTATACTCAACATTCTTTACTCAAGAACTATACGTATCAAGACCTATAAATTCAAATTACATGAGCCAATATTTTATTCACAATAGAACATAAAGAACATGACAAATGTTTAAACAGAAATTTTACACTTTTATCCACTAAATGAGCTCATTTTGAAATTTGATGCCTGCTACAGGTCTCAAAAAAGTTGTCACAGGGGCAACAAAGGCTGGGAGAACATCTAGCAACTAATTAAGTTAACTGACATCAAGTCTGTAACATGATTAGCTATAAAAGGGATATCTTGGAGAGGCAGAAGTAAAGATGGGCAGAGGCTATGGACAGCTTGAATGTTTTGGAAGGAACTATGAATGCTGGAAGGTATAGAAAGGTTTTAGAGCAAATATACTCCCCTCCGGACGACGTGTATTTCAGCAGGACAATGCAAAACCACATACTGCAGCTATTTCAACAGCATGGCTTCGTAGTAGAAGAGTCCGGGTGGTGAACTGGCCTGCCTTCAGTCCACCATGGTAAACAGGCCCCCCTCCCAATTGTTTTGAAACTTGTAGCAGGCATCAAATTTGAAATGAGCTCATTTTGTGTATAAAATTGTGAAGTTTCTCAGTTTAAACATTTGTTATGTTATCTATGTCCTATTGTGAAAAAAAATATTGGCTCATGTGATTTGAAATTCTTTTAGTTTTCATTTTATTCAAATTTTTTTAAAAAAAATGTCCCAACATTTCCAGAATTCGGGTTGTACAATATAAATACAAAATATGCAATCTCAAAAGTATTGCCAGCTACTACTGAAATAACCTTTTAATGACTTATTTTCCACTTTCTTGTAACTTACTAAATATACACACTTGCCTAAAGATACAAATTACTTCATTTACTATCAATTTCTCTCTTTCTGCTGGAGGCTGGTGAAATGACATTTTGATTATTTCCATAGCTGGATAAATAAAGTGCTGAATATATGTTTCCCTTTTTCATTAGGCTTCTGTACAGAATATGGTCTGTTTCATCTCTTTGTTTTAAAGATTATATTTTCATATAGTATTTTTATATTGAGTTTAGCATAATTTCCTCATGATAATTACATCAGAGACCTTATAAGAAACATATTACTTTCCGATTCATAAACTTACATCAACATGTGATGATATGCAAAACAAATCACAAGCCCAGCAGTCTCTTAATGTAGCTATAATTTAGCTATAATACGTAATTTCTCCTACAACCCGAAGTGCCCGAAAACATATTTCTTAATTCAACTTAATTCAATAGGAAATAATCAGATACAAAATTAGACGACAATAAAAAATAGCAATCTTTATTTTTTCCAAATCTACAATAATAAGATAAATCTTACCTTATACTACAACAAAATACAATGGGTGTACAATATTCATAAAATAATCTGTTTTAATAATATTTCTGGCCATTCGGGACATGACATTGCTCAATATGGGTTGAATAGAACATTATAAATCTATGAGATTAGGATGTGGTTTCCATTTATTATGGCTGCAAAACAACATGATTGACATCAATAATTTTCTGACAGCCAGGATTGAGACAACCATGCCATTTTTCAATTGTTATGCAAATCATTAGGCAGCACTGGGTGGGACTATGGAACCTGAGACTAGAATCAAACTGCCCCCATTTTTAAGCAGTATGCATAATCTTTTGGTTAAAAACAAAAATTAACAACTGTACATGAGAAAAATAAGTGACAGGTCATCTGTGAATAGACTAAGATATAAATGGCGTCCACATGGTCAGAACTTTTCCTTTAAATAGATAAAAGATTAGCATTCATCTCATATATTAAAAATGGCTAGCATATATTATTCAGCTTCTCCCATATTGTTCAAATACTAGCCCAGATAACATCTTTTTTTTTTTTTTTTTTTTTTTTTACAATTTTGGACACTTTAGTCACACATAAAAATGTATGAACTGTCATATCCCAAAATTAAACTAAATTTCAATGGCAAAAGTTCACATTTCTTACCTATTTTTGTAATTATTTTTAACTAACAGATATCAAGGTCAGATTTAGTGAATGTATAAAAACTGCTCCCCTCTTGTTCACATATATATTAGTTAATCACAATAACATGTTCCATTAACATTTTATAAGTGTTTTAACACTTTGAGGGGTAAAAAAAACCTTTATAAATTAGCGTGCTTGAGATGCCACTTGTTTTGTTATTTCACTACTATATATAATGCAAAGACATCCATGCACATTTAAGTGTGGCATAAGTGTCCAAAAACGTTTGGGGGTCAACTGCATGATTTTCCACTGACAACATGAAATACATCTATCAATAAATCATGGTCACATGTATATTATAGAATATAGATGAAGAACAGAATGGCTCAGGACTTGCTTTACTAAATACTGACAGTTGCAAAAAAAAAAAAAAAAAAAGAAAAAAGTTAAGTACAGGTGCTTTGGGTCACTGTGGTGCTATTCTTGAAATCTAAACATTTGACCTACAAAGTCCACACTATAACATTTGGGTGACATGATGCTGTATATAAATACATAACAATTTACAAATAAAAAACAAACAGAACATTTAATGTCACATAAGTAAGTCAAGGCCTTTACAATTAAAAAGCACAATAATAACTACTATGACAAAATAAATGAACAATGCTTGAAAAAAAAAAAAGGAAACATGGCACAAAGTACATGAGAATTTTACAGATCGGTAAAGATACCACACAGGGCAAAGTCACTATAAAAAGGGGGATACTAAAACTGCATTATTTATAATCAACTAAAATGTTAATCTTACAACACTTAAATCAAGACCAAATCTCTTGCCTAAAAGTGTGCGACTGACTACACAGTCATAAGTCATGTAATATACTATATATCCTTTTCCTTGCCTTTGTTTCGTTATATTTTAAAATAGTGAAAAATATGATTTATTTGGATTTTTATGCTCTAGACTAGATCCCCTTATTTTTATACCCAATTACCATAAAGTGTGATTTTGTCCAAATTGCAATTGAACCATTTATTTGTAATGATTACATGAGAGAGCTTTAAGCATATGCTGAACTTCTGACAGATGTCATTTTTCAGAGCTCTAAGCTGTTAACATAAACAGCTACAAAAAAAAACAACAACAACATAGTAACACATCTTTAATAAAACTCTCATTACAGAACATCACATTTTACTACACGTTTAAAGATTCATTTTCCACAGATCGGAAATATTTTTTGGTGTTAAAAAAACAATAGTCAACAGATACAGCCAGACAGAATGCACAGAGGAAGAGACTATTGAAAATTGAGGGACTGAAGGAAAAAAAAAATAGATGGACGGACTGATTGATGGATGAGTGGATGGATGAATGGTCAGACAGACATCTACATCTCATGGGAGAGGACTTCATGCTCAGGTACACCATTAGCGTGGATTGCTGGCTGTCCGTTTGGTTGCGTGTTATTCTCATTGAGTCTGCGTACGCGGTACATCTCGTAATGGATGCTGCTTGTGATATCTTTGATGTTCTGCATATGAGTTCTAGAAAACAGATAGAGAGAGAACACTTATATTAAAATATATTTATTAACAAATGAACTGTAGTTTTTCTATACCAACACTCTATGAAATGTAAATGTTGAATTGTTGAATACCTGATGAGCAAGTCCCGCAAGTAGGCAAACTCGCAGTGTGCGGTGTTCTCAACTGTGAAAATAATACAAAAAGATGATGATGTGGTCTTAGAGAGTAGTTTTGTCATTAAAAAAAAGACTGTATAAACAGTCTGTCGCTATCTGTTTCTATACTGTATGTGCTTGAGGTGTGGTAGCATCTTATTGCCACTAGATGGCAGTACTGTATCAGACAACAGTATTTGAGCAGCAAAATGGTTCTTAAAGTAAATAGGTCACTGTGAGAGTGAGCAATTGCACTGATAAAAGGAAACACTAACATGTAACGGTGAAACTTAGTACTTCTATTGGTAATCTGTCAACACTCTTCACAGATTAATGATATTAGATTTTTCTACCTATAACCAATAAACTCCCATCACCCTCCTGTCCATGCAAGGTTGAGTTTTCTTATTAATATTGGGCACAGACTTTCTATGAGGAGTAGTTTGCATTCTCATTGGTACATTGATGTATTCCTTATGCTCTCTATTCCTGTTGATTGAATCAGGAATAGGAATTTGATTTGCTCTTGGCAACAAGAATGGAAACCAGGTCCCATACTGTGGACACAAACACCAGACAGATATGTGAATTTGTGTATTAGTGCTTTAAGTTTAGCAATTACTTTAATTATACAGCAATTACATTGAATATATTTAGCAATTAACGTTTTTCATTTAGTTCCATCCAGTTCCTCTCACATCATGTCTCAAGACAAGCAAATGTCAAGGTTGAATCTGCTATAAAAAAAACACTTTTCAAATGTGAAAATAATTGATATTTCTTAAACTGCATTAACATTGAATAAATAAAAAGAAAATCTATAATAATAATAATAATAATATTTAAAATATTTAGTTGCTTTGCAGCGCTTTGAAATAAATGTTGTTGGTGATATTTCATTTTCTAATGCTCTAAAATAATTAGATCAAATTTTAAATATCAAAGAACAGAATGAAACAGTTGTTTCTATTTTGTTTTAAAAAAAGTGTTAACAACATGAAAAACATAACTGCATTAAACATTAAACAGTTAAATGCGTTAACTCCATGATGTCCTGTAGACTCCATCACAGTTATGTGACGTCGCTCTTTTAAAAGCTTAGTTTAGCTGTTTAAATCTTGAAAATCTGTATAAATACAGTAAAACAATCAAAGCGATGCATGATGATGTGGAAACAAGTACATAAAATTCCTTACACACAACCAAATGTTTTTAAATGAAGAAAAAAAGCACAGGACACCAATCCAACAACAAAGCTCACTGCCAGAGAGGATGTGCAGATGTGATTTTGGGCAAGAAAATGTAAGATTGAAGGCAAGTGTTGTGAGCAAGGCTGAATGTTTGTGTGTGCACTACCTTCTACTGTCCCCCATCTTGTTTTCCTGCCCAGAAGTCTTTTTCCGTTGACCTGATATTCTTGATCACTTCCCACCACAGCAAATGGGATCATCTCCTAAAACAGAGATCACACGAAAACCTTCAAGATACGAAAGCAAGTCTTGGAATTACAGTATACAGCAAGGCAGAAACACTTCGTGAAGCTCACTTCATACCACAGTAGCAGTGATCGAGTTATAGAAATAAAAAGTGACAAGTGGACAAACCCTGATCTTCTCGTTAATAATTCTGTCCTCTGCATCCTCATCAAACTCCTTTTGAGGATAGATGTCGATTTCATTTGCTCGCAAGTCCTCTCTTATCTGCACAAACACACACACCAGAAAGAATCCATGAAACAGTGTTTAGGTCCTCGTTCATCTTTGAAGAACATGCATGAGTGTGCGTCCACAGAACATTGGGTCATTTTAAAAAAATAAATAATTTCTTACTAAACTGCATGACTGACTTTCTTTTATCGAACACAGAATATATTAAAGAATGTACTGGTTGGCCTTTTCCATGCATTTAATGGAGACTGGAGCTTTCAAGCTTAAAAACGATGGAAAAGCATCATAAAAATGGCCCATTCAACTCTATATATTTGAAATCATCAGAATCTATACCGTAACTTGTGTTATGTACAGACAAAAATGTCACAGTGAGTTTGATAATGAATTAGTCCTATTTGTAAATTAACCATTTATACTTTTCCATCAATTAATGTGAATGGCAATTTGTTTTTTTTTTTAGTCATTTTGCAACTCAACAAACTGTTAATTGCATGATATGCAAATGAGCAGCCATTACTTTCTTCAAATTTTTTCCTTTTCTGTTCCACGGCAAACAGTAAGTCATAAGTTTGGAACAAGAAGGATGACAAAATTTATTTCATTTTTGGGTAAACTTTTCCTTTAATGGTACATTCTTGCTTAGTTTTCAGATGTCAGATTGAATAATAGCAACCCACATGACTTCAGACCTCTGGCAGTGAAGATTTAAACCGGCCATTGGGAGCACAATGAAAAGAATACAGTGAGAGAGCTTTTAGCCAGCGGGATGCTTTAATGAATGACGACGAATCAAAACTACACCCTTCACTGAATCCACTCTAAGCCGGTGTTTGTTTTGATTCTCTGCTTCCATGTGGTTGATGTCATTAAACATTATAAAGCAAATAAACCAGACAAATTCAGCAATTCCACATCAATGTTCACGAGGTTGAAAATAGTGTCACCCTACTCTCCTGTCATGTCAAAGACCTTGTGGGGTGAAGGAAAAGGATCTAAGGATTGTGCACTGACCACATTGCCAAACATAACAGTTATGTACAAGCCCGAAGAGCTTCTAGAGCCTGGGGTTTGTTCTGTTTGGCAGGTGAAGCAAATGTTAGGAGGAAACAGTAGCTTGGACACCCACTGAGTTTCCTCTAGCGGCTTTTAGACAGGCAAAATCAATAGACGTTATGCGAGGAGAAGTATGAGAAGGATAAAATTTGCCTTCACCAACTACAAGAGCACAATGCAAACATGTTCATTGAAGAAAAACCTGAAGTAATATAACAAATAAACCATTCAGCTCAATCTCTTCAATCACTATTCAATTACTTCTATGAAAATGAACATAAAAAGAGCTTGATACGTGCAGTCCTTATGACTTCTTCTTCCTGCTGGACAGCCTGTTATTGCTGTACATTAAAGGGATAAGTCATCGGTTCACATGTTTGTGCTGCTTTTTTATGGCAAACCTCCATGTACCAACTCCAGCTGCCCACTGCTGGATCTATCCTGTGAACCGCCTCTACCATCCTGTGAAGTTTTGCCAAGTTACGACTTAACTTGAGGTCAAATAAAACACAAAGTGCCTCACCGACCCATGAACCCAGAAAATTACTCAACCAGATCCAAGACTTTCCCTACATAATTAAGAATGTCCAAGCAGGAATTTTCATATTTTCCAATATTGATTCTACAAATTATGGGTGGTTATAGAAATTACTATCAAAAGTAATGCATGAAGCACAGCTCACACAGAAGTCACTTTCAAGCCAAGCAGTTTTCGGTCAACACAGCGAATCCGCATGACCAACTTCTGTTTATAACTTGTTCCTAAATCTGTGTAGAGAAATCTTTCGGTTTCATCCAATATTCCCAATCGCATAGATTTCTATTCAAATGAAAAGATTTCACCCACAAAAATTTGTTGAACAATGGCAAATGTGACTGGACCATTACATATTTCAAAACGCTAGAACACTAGCAACCTATCAGCAGCTAGGACTGGAACAGTATTGTATCAAATATTTACACATGCTTAGTCTGTTACGGTTACAGAAGTTTAAGAAATGCCATGAGAAATGCCCATAAAGGAAGAGTTTTGCACTAATTCACACCATTCCCACAGATATTTACACAAACAGATTTCCACAGACATTGTGTGATGGCAGTTTGTATTGAGGTTAAATACTTGGAAAAAATAAATCATTGTTCAACTGGTGTAGCCTCTGGATGAGTGAGGTAAACCTCATTCAAATTAATGGAAAACATGCCAGATGCTCTCAAATAAATTCTTAGTCATTCTATAAGTCATTCTATTATGACCTTGGGTGACTGATACAGCCAAGATGAAAAATAAATTTACAAGGTGAGGAATCAAAAAATCTAATAAAAGCTCCCATCATATGGTTGGAAGAGATTCATTATATACAAGTTGAGAGATAAATACCTTCTGTTTGAAGAAGTTTCTCTCCTCCAGGGTGAGTGTGTCTGCCTTGGCGATAACAGGAACGATGTTCACCACTTTACTTAGGTGTCTCATAAACTCAATGTCAATTGGCCGCAAACTAAAACAGAGAAGGCAGCAATGCAGTAAGACCCAAAATAGATGAATTAAAAACCAAGTAAAGTATTAAATATAATGGTCTCTATTCAATAACATTTAAAACAACACGGTGCAATAGTTGCGAATACCGTAGGTGCAGCACAAATAATCAAGGCATCGAATGACTGACCAATATGGAGAATTTATTTATTATTGCAGAAAGTAAAAGGGTTAAAAATGGAAAAAATATACATGTCATTATTTATTCACCCTAATATCGTTCTTATTTTCTTATGTGGATCTCAAAAGCAGATTATAGCTGAAAGTATGAAAAGGGAAAGTATGAAAAGAAAAAGATAAATAAATAAAAAATCAAATGTTGTGGTCTGTAGCAGAAAGAAAAATCAAAGTTTGGAACGACATGGGGTAAGAAAATATAACTAAATGCACTGTACATTTTTGGGTGAACTATGCCCTTAAGGATATGTTGAACTTTTTTCAGTGCCTGTGACTGCATTACTTATACTAAAAAACACAACCAGCTGGCATGTGTATTTAAGTCTGCTTTGTGGAATGTTTATTTGGAGTGTGTACTGCATCCACAACCACAAGGCACAAACAAGCAGCAATGACATCTTTAATGGCCAGATATCCGGTTCACTCAACTCACATGACACACTGCATTTTGGCTTTTTTAACAAACTAGAACGAGCATGCACAGAGCCTCTTAGTCCCCAAGACAAAAACATGTCACAATCTGGGCTTACAAAACTATGACATGGTGAGGACTGCAGCGCTACAGGGCTTTAAACATTTCGCTGAGTGCTATAACACGCAAAACATACACGTGCATACACAAAAAGCCCTGTGAGGAATTACGTGCATTGATGATCACATGCCTATTTGAATATATAACCACTACACGCACAGTGACACAATACAGTGCATTATAAAATATTCAAATGTGCAAGTACACAAAACTGAAACACATTTGTGGTTTTGTGTATGTTTAAGCGCATACATAGAGAAATGTGTCTAGTATGCAACATTTGAATTAGAAGCTGCATCTGTGTGGCATACAGAAGTGAAAAAACTCAAATCCTTGAATTTGAATTGAGATAGTAAACAATGCATTTACAGACCTGTAGACTGTTTTACATTTAATATATTAAATTTATAGATATTAGATGTTTTTGTATTTTATATGAAGACTTCAGGTGAAAAAACCTCTAAGTCCATCTGAGATTTTTTTCTTTTAAATAAGCATTTTTATCAGGCTCCTGTGTGTAGGTTCAGTATTTTAACTTTCACAAAAAATGGTTATTAGTCCGTTATTGAATGCCTTATTTTCAAAAATGCCCAATGTTGTTTTCATAGGAGCCTCATAAAAAAAAACAAGTTCATTTAAAAGAAAAATCTCAGATGGATTTAAAGGTTTTTGCATCTTAGGTCTTCATATTATATATTTATTTGATACATTTAATAAATTCATAAAGATTTTATAAGATTACATAATATTTTATTTATAAAAATTAAATTTTTCATTTTGAATTATCATTAAAGAACATGTTATGAAACACTGCATATGAGCTATTTACAGAAACATTTGTTGGTATTAATTACAAAGCTTTGGTAGGTCAGAATAAAGGTAAATAGTACATTACATTCAATCAATTAACTTTTATTTATAGATCATTGTGAACACAGTTTTTCCCATAACAATCAAATTTCCCCCAAACAATCTGTCATCTGTTTACCCATTTGTTGTTTAACAAACAAAATAAGGAAGTAAAATCATCTTCCTGACATTCCAATTAAGATTTCTATTTTAATGCCCACTGGGTTGTAGACAGTACCCCATTTCACTTTGGGGCGGTCTGTTTCCATATGTAATTTACTTCAGTTTGTTTACTTGTGTATTTGAAAGGAAACTTACTACATCATCACATGTAGTAATGCACATGACTTGCACAAACCCTGGCATGGGAAAAGCCAATTTGATATTTTAATCACCTACCCCCATCTGTGGGTCTCATAATTCTTTCATAGAGGAAGGAGTCACCATTTGTGGTGGACACTTCTTGTTTTACTTCCTGTTTCCCACAAAACCACATGGAAATGGCTAGCCACCAGAGTGCGACATCCACTAATGAGATTATAAAAGTTTCCACAAGGTCTCAAAGGATCTATGTGAAATGTTCAAGAATGAACCTCATGGCAAATTTGCAGCCAGGGCTGACATCTGAATCTGGGCTTTGATCAACAACTAAAGGGTTTGTAGGTAGTTCATTTCTACTTTTCTGAAAACACAATGATTTAAAAGTAAAGAGCCAAATGCTGACAGTGGTATTGTGGTCTTGAAACTTAAATAAAAACATAAAATTTTACATGCTACAACATCCCACTGCTGATATGCTCAGACTGCATTTTTTTTTAAAACATAGAACTTCTTCACTGTGGAATTAGCACAGCAACCAACTGAAAAAATGCACAGCTATATGTACATCAACATTCTGAAAATGAAATATGAAATATGACAGCTACGTCCATGAACACTGACTGGCTGATGGCACCGCATTAACAAACAATTTAAAGTTTTGTGTTTAGCTAAAACCCTTCAGCTAGTGGCTTACCATCACCAATGGGCCCAATGCCCCTTTGGCTCCACCCATATTTCCCCCATGCTCTTGAGGTGACTGGGGCTGTTTCCAAGACAAAATTTCAAATACAGGAACTACAGTCTGTATACTCATGTTATGTGACATGTGGCAAGACAAGCAGCTGTTCAGATATCTTACAAGCATGCAGCAGCTGCAAGACAGTGTCTAATAACAGTGTGCACACACCAACACACTCGTGGAAGGAAATACCCTCTTTAAAAAACGTAGCCCTGCCCCCCAACCTTCCTCTCCCCTATGCAGACACATACATATATATATATATATATACCTACAAAATGAGAAAGCAAACAAAACTACTCACAGGACCCCACAATGTAATTTCCCCCTGGCCCCATCATACACACACACACACACACACACACACACACACACATCTGGTTTGCTATCCTTGTGGGGACTCTCCATAGGTGTAATGCTTTTTCTACTGTACAGACCGTATATTCTATTGCCCTACACCAACCCTAAACCTACCCCTTACAGGAAACTTTCTACATTTTTAGATTTTCAAAAAAACTTCATTCTGTGTGATTTATTAGCTTGTTTACCTGTGGGGACCTCAATTTAGGTCCCCACCGTGACATGAGTCCCCATGAGTCTGTGTGTATTCAGGTTTAAGTCCCCACCTGAATAGAAAAACACACACACACACACACACACACACACACAGACACAGGTTTGCATGACTCCCATTTATGCAAGCGTTAGAAAACTATAGCAGACAAATGGAGAGGGATAAAGGATATATATGACCCTATTTACACCTGATATTAAGATGCATTTTGTTTACAAGATGCTTGGTAGTAACTTAATCTCGTGACCACTTCTGATCGATTTGTGAGGTCTCCAATTTCGTTACTAACTACATCAATTTTGTTTTATTTATTTCATTTGTTTTTCTTAAAAATGTGTGTACCATTTTTCCTAAACACACTTATTTTATGTGCAAACATGTAAAACAAGTATTTTGGTCAAGGTCCTGTATTAACTAAATCATCCAACTGCAAGAAAAAAAAAACCTGAACAAAACCGCACATAAGTGCAAACCTTGGATTGGTGGATTGACAGCTGAGTAGGTGGCTAATTACTGTTTACCAGGATGCATTAAGTTGGATTAGTATTTTATATCACTAACTCCAACTCAACAAACAAAAAACAAAACAAAAAACTTTAGCCTCAGGACTTTTTGAGGACTTTTCCTAAAACATAATATAATAAGTTTTATAAATGATGGTTTATTTGAGGAGTTTAATAAGCTTGCATTTTACGTTAAGCTGAGAATTAATATTACATAATAGTGATGCACTGTAGAACTTCCAGAGTTTGTCTAACTTGCAGTTTGTTGAGCAAATTGAAAAGGTTATATAGTTACTTCTATACAACAAAACAATTTGTATATGCTCACTGAAATGGAAGATACTTCACACAAGAGAAGACTAATCATTCTAATGGTGACTTGAAACATAATGCAACTTTGAGATATAATCAAAACACAACACACAGCGAAAACACCAACTGACCTATCAGTAATCCCCTCCCCTCGAACGCAGACTAGCCAATGACAGTCGAGTATCAGTATCAGTTGCACGGGGAGCGGAACTCGGACATCTTTAGGTTTCAGCGCCATAGAGAAACATTGGAAGATCCGAAGCTCGCATTGGTTTTATGGGGTTTACTGGGGTACTTGTAACACTGATTCCAGGTATCCTGAGAGGATGGGCAATATAATTTATTTTATTACATTTCCTGAATCCAAACAAAACAGAGCAAAATGTCCCTAAGTATTCACCCCAATACAAATGAAGACAAAAATGTTCATTTTCTGGTTGTCATACACTCATTAAGTTACAATTTTCATCCACTCAAGCAGAACGTTAATACTATCTTGTGCTTTAGCAAGGTATCTCTGGCTAAAACTAGCTAACGTTAAAGTTAGTGAGTCCATGCTAATGTACAAACCTAAATAGCGGACTGTTCTCGCGTCTTGTACAGTGTGGGTCAAAAACACATAAATGAAGGTCTACATTTCAGTGCCTCTCCATATTAAACTGGTTAAATGTACATTAATTTAATCGTACCCTGTGATACATGAACAGTGTTGATCCTGCATGTTGTCATCTGCGATCGTGATGACCGACCGTAATATGAGACTTCTCCCGCTTGCATTGTGATCTATAAACCCTCGCTTCGAGTTACCCATCGTATTTATTTTTAAATATTTTATAAATCCCTCCATGGTATTTAATTCACATTTGGTGGCCTTCTGTGTCCAAAATTGTGCAAAAACATCGTGGGAGAAGGTTTTCACACTGTAGCTGTCAATGTAGGACAGTGAGCAACTCCGTTTGTTTGTCCGAGGGAGCAAGAGTAACTAAGGGGGGCGGGGCTTACCGATAGGTCAATTACTCTTCACAATTATTCAAACGATTCTTCAGCCTGACTTCACAACTGAGTGCATTGAGCAGCTTACAGTATTGATTCACCCAAAGGTACATTAAATTACCATCTCAAGATCAGATTTCAACAAGGCCCTACTATCTAAGCAAACATAATGTAGCAATAACAAAAACCTGTGTTTGGTATTTGTTCGAGTTTAAATGTAATGTGTGTGTGTGTGTGTGTGTGTGTGTGTGTGTGTGTGTGTGTGTGTGTGTGTGTGTGTGTGTGTGTGTGTGTGTGTGTGTGTGTGTCTGTGTGTCTGTGTGTCTGTGTGTCTGTGTGTCTGTGTGTCTGTGTGTCTCACCAGTGTCCAGTAGGAGGAATAAAATATATGCAGCAGTGGACTCGTGAGTCTGGAATCCTTTTCTTCCTTTCGATGTTGATCTCTTCCTGTAAATACTGTTCGTACTGTGCATTAATGAACTTCATGATGGGCTGCCAGCTACAAACAGATTGGGAGACACCAGGAAACACATGAGATCTAACAAGTCCATCAAGTAATCAAAGAATTAGCTGAATAACAGTTAATAAAGTTGACACTGACCAGTTCTCATTGTTTATCTGGTCTCCGAAACCTGGAGTGTCAATGACGGTCAGCTTCATTCTCACTCCCTTCTCCTCAATATCTGTTTAAAAGATGAGTTTGAAGAGACAAATACACAAAGTGGATAACTATATTTATGAGACAGTTGGAAGTGTTAAAATACAACTTATCCTTAAATGAATAAGCAGGTGTTAGCTTCAGTTTTAGTTAAGAAGGCCTTTGTACCATGACTGATGGACTTGATCTCAATTGTCTTGGGAATTCGCTCTTCCTCTGTTGTCATCAAAGTTCTACGACTCACTTTAGATTTAAAAAGTGTGTTCATCAACGTGGATTTACCCAGACCACTCTGACCTGCACAAAGAAAATCAACATCTTTAATTGGCACTGGGGATGTTGATTTAATGAGTTAATTTAGTGCAATTTAATTTTTCTTTTAAATTATAAGGACAAAAATACACAATTATCTCTAGAATACAGCAAAGTCCCTTTAATGCAAGTCATGTCACTCGACGGCCATCTTTGAAACGCCTTTCGGGCATGCAAGTGCAGCTCCTATCTCTTTGAATGGGGAAACATCAAATTCTCCAAAACTGGTTGCCAAGCTTACGATTAAATTTCATATTTGAAATCACCAATGAAATCTGACAACAACTGTATCATAGATGTTGTTTATTTAGCTCAAATAGCGTTATAAAAAGCTTATTTCTCAGGCTAAACCTGCCAGTGCGCAGTCCTAGTGCACGTCTCAGAACACTGACTGTTTCAACCGTGACTTCTAACAGCAGCTGCAGTGACGCGCTGACTTCACAGATTAGCGATTGGTTCTTTTGCTCAGAAGGCGAGGCTTTGTTCGATAGAGCAGCCATATTGATCGTTGCATTTTTCCCCATTCAAAACTATATGAGTGACATGTCTTGGGTATTCTATAGTCTCTGAATACATGAACCAAAAAAAACTACAAGAATGTATAAATGGGTCATTTTGGTTTTCTTCAAAAAATATGTGCTGTTAATAAAATTACAAAGGAATTGATGATGTATAAAAGTTTTAAAATATCAAAAATGTTTATTTGTTTACTTACCTTACTGTATATGCATTACAATAGATGCAACATATTTTTTCTGAGCTAATTTAGAGCTACTATCAAGTGTGTTGCAGTCTGAACTGCTCACAAGATAATGTGAGAATTAATTTTGCATACAAGGATAGAGCATTTCACACACAAGATTTACAACTTTCTATGCATAGCTTTTGGGCAGAGTTTGCACCTCTTCTGCTTGTTTGTACTTTCAGCTGTCTTTTTCTCTCTGTACTTATCTACTGTGTCTAAAACCGCATACTGTCTGAGGAGATACTACATTTGATGAGGAATTTATTGACCATTAAAAAGTATGCATATGTGTAGTATGAAAGTAATATGGGCATACTATAGCCATACATGATTGTGCTGTCATGTGTTTTATGGCATCAGCTGGGTTTCTTCCCTGTCATTCATGACTCTTCTCTGTGGGCTTTATACAGTAAAACATCCATTGAACCTCTGCTGGAATGTTGGTGGAAATAGTAGGTCATCCAGCTACTTTTCACCAAGGGTAAACGTACCTATTAAGCTCACCAAAACCTACATTGAGACATTTTTAGTGCACAAGATATTGGTTTCAGTACAAAAAGTTGTTAAAATAAAATATTAATCTCTCACACAAAAATATTTAATTTTATTTTAAATGACAAAAGCATTTCAATTAAGATATACATCATTTAATTCAAAAAGTCCGGCTGTGCTTAATGGGTACATTTTTGTACCCTTTAAGTACACCCCTGTTCCCATTAAGCTCACATCATGTTTTATTAAAAATTCTTGTTTATTTTAAGGAAAATTTGTAAAGAATAATTGTAAAAATATATATTTTTTGAAGGTACAAGGTCAATCACAAAAAACAACAACACTAAAATCAAGCAACAAGGCATTCAAGTCGATCAGTTATATATTCATAATGAAGTGTCATCTAAGCACATTGCAACACCTATTACTCCACGTTCAGCTAAATAACACATTCAAATATCAAATAAAACAAACCAATAAAATATTTAATTCATGGGGATGAACACAGAAACTAGCCTCATTATGAAATCTCTTTTTAAACGGATGTCAACTTATCTATAGTCTCTTAAGGCTGGAATACACTACACGATTTTTGCCCCGATTTTCCACAGATTTAAAGTCTGGAGAAGTTGATGCTAGTTGCCAAAGATCAGAGCCAGTCTGCAGATTTGAGTCGACAGAATCCATAGAAAATCGATTAACTTAACTTAAAGTGACAACCATCAGTTAATATTTAAAGTCTGCTTATGACGTATTTACATAGATGTTAAGTGTGGAAGAGTTTAAAGAGAGCACACTGAGCTTACTTGGAGCAGCAACTATTTTTAATAAATGTCATGTAATATTTATTAAAATGACAGGATTTGTGCTAAATAAATAGTCTAGGTCATGTATTAACATTTTAATATGAACAACTATTATTAACAATATCTATGAAATTATACTTTTTCTTATTGATGTCACACTGAAGCTGTGTGATTTTCATAGTAGTGTACCCTTTAAGCTCACCTTAAAATAATATGAAATCTTTAAAAATTACAGCACTGTAAAAAGACAGACCAGCAAATAAACTGTCAATTTATAATATTATGGATGTAAAAGTACAAGCCAGTACTGCCTGTGAAGTAATATATTAGCGTAGCACACAATCTTATACAGCTAGTCAGCTAACTGTGTTCTGTAGCATCTGCGCTGTGTTGCTAAAACTATCTTTAGGATCTATTGTAATTATTTCCCACATCCAAGTTCCAGGTTATAATATGCAAAAGTCTGAACATTAATCTCTTAATTTACATTAAGTAATGAAATTTACCCAAAATAAAGGCTTAAACATCTAAATAAAAAATAAAAAAAACGCACATTTAAGGGGCTCCTCTTTTGGTGAAAGTTTTTAGACAGCTTTCAAAATGGCCGCCAGACAGTGTGAACACATGGAGACCCATATCTCAGTGTGCAATAATCTGATTGACTTGAAATTATAGGAGGTATATAGTAACAAACATATCAACTGGTTAAAACATCAAGTAGGATAATAAATAATTTTTTTCTTTTTAGAATCTGATCTCAAAAATGGAAATGTGCTTAATGGGTAGGCCTACGTGAGCTTAATAGGTATGTTTACGCTACTGTTTTATGAATACTCCAAAATTGGACAAACTACCATTTTAAATCTACTGATTTTGGCCTTTGTTTCTCAACTCTGGCCCTCGGGGTCCACAGTCTGGCAGAGTTTAGCTCCAATCCTAATCAAACACACCTGAACAAGTGAATCAAGGTCTTCAGGATTACTAGATGATGACAGGCAGGTGAGTTTGATCAGGGTTGGAGCTACTCTGCAGGAGAGTGGACCTCACAAGCCAGAGCTGAAAACCCTGGCGTATTATAAAATATTTGTTTCAAAGGGCTGATGTCTGGGACAACTTCTTGATTTATGGCAAAATTAAACACAGCCTGTCAGGGCAATTTGAACACATCTTGCTGTTTTTTTTTTAGCATCTCACACCAAGACATGCTGCATTCATTTGCTATCGGAATTATCGTAAATATGAGCTTCCTAGTCAGAAATTGGACATGAACGGCCTTAAAGAGGCCTTATATGGCCAATTTCCGACTAGGAAACTCGTATTTACGATAATTCCGATAGCACGTGAATGCAGCAATAGTTCAGCTACAAATTACGTGTTCAAAACGGGACTATGGCAATGTGTCTGTCTGTCTGTGTCTGTGTGTGTGTGTGTGTGTGTGTGTGTGTGTGTGTGTGTGTGTGTGTGTGTGTGTGTGTGTGTGTGTGTGTGTGTGTGTGTGTGTATGTAAGCGACTGTGAGTAGCATTTTCATTCCCATATGCAGATTTGACCCGACACCTACCCCCAGGTTCATTCAATGACCGTGCACACACACACACACACACACACACACACACACAATTCTATAAATGAGCCAGTGTTTCTAGAGGAGGTTCGTGGGAGCAGCTTGTTGGATCTCTCACTGACATCCATGATAAAGCAAGAACAAAGGTTGCAGCTGGAATCAGTTGAGTGAAGCAGCCAGGCAGATGCTCTCACTGCAGAAAGCATTAACCATGTCCGATTGAATTCTATAGGGATTTTTTTTATAAACATATTGGCTTACATGTAAGTAACTGAAAAACCATCCACTATAAAATCCATGAAAGCATCCGCCAACCTCTAGATGTTTGCACCAGTTTGGCAAGGTTCAAGCTTAAAAGAGTCAGTATAAGGTCATTAGAGGATTATAGTTTGACAACAAAACACTCAAAATCACTCATTAACTGCCAAAAGATCAATCCATGAACAAGCCTTAAATATTTTCATAAAGCTGCTACAAATCCATATATTCACTTACCAAAGCACTAGATTAAAACAAACATCAACATGTTCTTTCAGAGACACAAAAGCATTTGTCTCAGTTCTTAAGTCATAAAAGCAAAAGACATTCAGCATTGTCAAGAAACAATCCTTCTAAATCTCTGCAAGTAGCTACAGGTTCATGTTCATGATTATGTTCAGTTCTACACATTGCCAAGAAAAACAAAATCACAGGGTTATACTGCTGGAGAATAATATATCTCCAGGAAGATATTCATTTTTAAAAAGCTTGAGGTTGGATCTTGGGGGTGGATTGGTGGATGCCAGGCAAGTCACCATGTGTCCTGGAGTATGTGTGTGTGTGGTGGGGGTGGGGGTGGGGGTGGGGGGGGGGGGTGGGGGGGTTAATGTGTCAGTGAAAATGGCATAATAGGAATAAAGTTATGATTAACAGTCAGTTGGGGTCATTCAGGGCATTTGTATTGTATCAGTAGAGGTGAAATTGTTGGTCTAGTGCTTAGTAGTGTTGCCTGATGATTGAAGGTCTCTGGCTTTATTAATTTAAGGGTTGTAGATCTGTCTGAATTAAAGATGTAATGATAATGACTGAAAACATTCCTGCACACTAAAAACAGTATGATAAGGTATCAAATTTAAAAGAAAATGGTGTAGGAGTAATTGCATATAATATTATATTTTATGGATATGGATATGAAATTTAGTTTTCTTCACCAATTCCTATTGATTACAGCAAGGCCTTTTAGCTAACAGCTTGCTGGGCCAAATTCAGCCTTTTAATAATTTTTATATGGTCTTCTGACTGATTTAGCTAAAATTGTTTTATTGTCTAATAGAGCAGATTTTTTCTTGTTTGCAAAACTCAGCACTACAAAAGCACTCAGGCATGGATCATATTCCATATCCAACCCAAACCATACTAATTTACAACCAGAACAAATTTCCACCTTGGTTTTTGCATTCCATATACTTTGTGCATAGATATTTTCTAAATAAAATGTCCCAAAATATACACAACTTAAATAAAAAAAAAAGAATAAATAAAAAAAAAAAAAAAAAAAAAAAAAAACACATAATCTAAAGTATTTATTACCCTTATCAAATGTTTATTTGAACAATTTTGATGTAACTATCTATTTTATTTCAAGTTTCCAGCGATAAATGTTTATTTTGTACATAAGAACAAGAAAGCAACACATCTGTAATTGCACACTGAAACTTCTACTTACCCACTACCATGATGTTAAACTCAAAGCCTTGTTTCATGGCTTTCCTCCTCATCTGTTCCAAGATGGCATCAATGCCCACATAGCCAAACTCACTGTTTGTCTTCTCATTCTGTGCCACAGGCGTCTTTCCTATATCTGCCATATTGCCGTAAAAACTTGTAATGACCTCTGGCCCTAAAGAAATTATGTGATACAAAAAGAGAGAGACAGCCCATTAGCATTTTCACTGTATATGACAAAAATTGGCTTAAACATTTTTGCATATGCAATTTTCAAATTACATGATCAGTGTCATAGCTTTATTGGTCAACTAACCCAACCGGCAATTTTCAGTTTGTGTAAAAATCTCATGATGCAAATTTAGCTGTCCTGCAGTAAATTTTTGCCTCATGTTTTGAATGTAATGGTATCTAAACTCAAAAGTCTGATTACTGTTTGCAAGTTATGCTAACTATTTACAAGTCAGACAATGCTGTATTGGTAAGTTTCTGTAGAGAGACCAGATGTCAGTACACATGGATATAAAGTAGGGCAGAAAACCCACAACAGTTATCACCTCAGATTAACAAGACACATGTAAACATAAAAACAACACCAACACTTCCTTTCAAAATTTTCGAAATCACCATTATATCATGTTTCACAAAACCAATTTTAACAAGCTCTTAATCAAATGATCAATTGATCACTGTATTTACCAAAGGATACTAAAAAAGTCAAAATATAAATCAAATGTTAACCATAAGCTTACCCAAAAGAGGGTATTCAGTCTGCAAAGTCGTTGAATTTGATGATTCGGTAGGTTGAAAAATGTGTGACAGAAAGCAAGTGACATACAACTCAGTGTGAAAGTGGGAGGGGACAAGGTTGCTGCTTTTCCTTTTTTTAACGACAAAATGTGGCTTCCTCTTTTCATAGAACGTCTAGACACTTGCACAAACTTCAAATAAAAATATACACCTAAATATCCCAGTGTTGTTTTCATAAATAAATAAAAACATGTAACTCAATATAATAAATAACATATTATATCCAGATGATAACACAAGGTGAATTTCCTTAACAGCAAAAAAGCATAGGCATGTACAAACATAACTTATCAGTTATGAAACACAATATTGCTTCATCAGTTGCCTGAGGTGGAAAATCTGTGACTTTTATGCTGCAGTTACACATCTGTACATACCGTTATTAAGTATCAAGAGAAGGGTTCGATACAAGACAAAACTGAGAGTGTAGCCAAATTTGAGAAACAATCTTATGTTAATATGTTTTAAATATTCTTTTTTATTACACTCCTATGTTTTCAGGTACGTTTTCATGTTAAAATTATCAGCCAGTCAAATGCAAAACGGTTTTGCATATGTTCATCTGTAGCTGATGTACAGTAGTCTATCACAGACTTAAGAAAACCGTTTCCTGTCAGTGAGTATCACACACCATTTGACAGCCTTTTCTGAGAAAACAGAGTCTAAAAACACTTCAGTCCAAAACACCAGACAGTTACACAGGCAACTACCAGCAGCCATATTTTGGCTAGAGAATGTAACATATGCCATTTAATGCCATGAGTTTCAGTCTCTAGCCAAAATATGGCTCAATCTGTTCTAGATATGAAATCACACATTTACAGTGAGGGGATTTAAAGGATGATTATTCAGGTGACAAGTGAAAAATGTGATCACAGTATATAGTGTAAGAGACATAGTGACTGTAATGGTGTTTCTAATTTAAACAAAGAGTAAAACGTGCGATTTCATATCTAGAACAGATTGGGCAACCTGTTCAGAAAAAGCATCTTAAGTTCCAATTTAAACTCGCACATTACCACGTACACACACTAAACAACTCCCGAGGTACACTGCAAAAATGCTTTTCTTACTTAAATTTTTTGTCTTGTTTCCAGCCAAAATATCAAGAAATTCTTAAATCAAGAAGGATTTTCTAGACAAGTAAAAATTATTGTCTTGTTTTTAGAAAAAAACAAGTCAAAATTAAGTGAGTTTTTGCTTGAAATAAGCAAAATAATCTGCCAATGGGGTAAGAAAAATAATCTTGTTTCTGTTTGAAATAAGATTATTTTTCTTACCCCATTAGCAGATTACTTTGCTTGTTCTAAGCTAAAACTCAATTAATTTTGACTTGTTTTTTCTGAAAACAAGACAATAATTTTTACTTGTCTAGAAAATCCTTCTTGATATTTTGGCTGAAAACAAGACAAAAAAATCTAAGTAAGAAAAACATTTTTTGCAGTGTAGCTGGGAAGCTTGAATAACAGGGTTGATTTTACTCATCACAAATGAATGCAACTGGGAGGCCATAAAACATACTGGCATAACAAGAGGCAAAAAAAGAATCAGGCAAACCACACCCCTCATGCTCCGCCTTCAGCATCAGACGCCGCCTTCACCTCAGACTCTGGCTCCAAACACTCAATGATTAATGCAGTCTTTCAGTTTGTGTGGAGTTTTGGCAAAAACTCCTTAAAGCCAATTAAAATAAAATGATGGGTCTAGGTAAACCTAACCCATCAACGAAGCTTCACCACTGAAGCCTAGAACTTTCCATTTGCCTCAGAGAAGCCTCATGGTTTACTGTGACCTATATTTTTCATATGTTAACCCAACAGTCAATCACATGTGAAATCCACACTTCAACCTTGAGTGAACCACAGTTTCTTAATACCAAAGTGGAATGTTATCCCTGTAAGTGTAGCCAATTTGGAGCCATGAAGGCTGAGGTTCTCTACCAAATATTGAATTACATTAAGTGTGAAGACATTGTGTTTATTGTGCACATACTGGATGTGTATTGATACATGCATACAGAAAAGAGAAGGAAAATCTATCATGTAAACAGCATGTTCAGAGTATGCCAAATAGTCATTATCTAAGCCAGGACAAGACTTGATATTTGCTGGCCTGGTGGGTGGAACGGATCACAATGTGCGGGCATGTTAATTATTGTTTAATACACAGACACCACAAGCATTTGTGCCATTGATTACATGACTACCCCGCTGCCCCTTCTGCCAACACCTGTTGTGGGCCATCTGCTAAGAAACAAACTGAAGCATGAATAAGAAAGGGGTGTAGTGACACGGGCACACAACCTATTCTTTTAAATATATATATATATATATATATACATAGTCACTTCTTAGCATTGGGGAACCCGAAATCAATTAAACGACTGTTAGCAACATACACAATGACACGTTTTGATTAACGTCAACATTCCTGTAGTTCAGATAAATGATACTTTTGTAAAAGCCTAATAAGTCCTGATTTACCCTTTGCATATCTTTATGAAAGAGCCCTTTCAGCATCTAAAAACACACAAACCATATAAGACATTATAATTTAGAAAACCCAATTCAAACAAACATCTAGAAAAAAACTACAGTAAGCATTATTTTGGAAGTTTTTATCCTAAAATTTAAATCTCAGCAAATAAAGCATCACTAAGCATGAAATACTATATGTGAATTGTGACTACACAAAAGATCAGAGAATTATTATGCATTAAAACAATGAAAGAGGATTCTTAATGTGAAACATAATTTTGTAGACGATTGAAAAACTTTCTCTTTTCCTGGCTTAATATGCAGAGAAACTATATAAGCCTTTCGTAAGTTAGTTCTTATCAACCAAATCAACCAAATTACACAATGCACCTTTAACAAAGGAATCTGGAAAAGAATAAATTGGAAATTGATTTACCAAAAAAACATAGTTCATAAAGTCTTATGGACCTGAATAAACACACTTTTATGGGTTAATATGTGGTACAGCAAAAGTGAGATATTCAAAATAAGCTTTGTTTCATATAGGCCATGAAATGTGGGCCAGACAGACACACATACACACACACACACACACACACACACACACAAAAAACTACAATATAACATTTAAAGTCAGAAGTGATGTGGTAATGACCAGGAGTGGATCAGACCCTGCTTATGCCACATGCAACATAACAGCTCTATGCATGATCAGCCCACTGTGTGCACTCTAATACACACGACCAGTTTTAAATACCAAAGCAAATCATTTCGAAAAAGTCGTACCTTCAGTGGCAGTTATCCTGTCTCTCATGCAAAGTCTGTGGCCTATATTTTTCACTAGCATGTGTCAGTGTTCTAACAAACAGGAAATAGGGGTTACCGCTGAAGTGTGTCCCTGCAAACACATGCAGGCAAATTTACGTGCACATTCTATTGTAAATGTCACATTTATGTTACTATAACTTCTTGTCTTGAAGTTTATACAATTTTCTTATAGTTCATATATTTATTTTAAAACATAACATTACATGTTATTTTCATAACATTAAATGACTACATTAATTATAAACTTTGTGTCAAAAAAGAGGCATTGTAAATGCAAAGAAAATAAGTCAGGAAGAACTAAGGCTGAATTATTCTGTTCAAATATATCTCAGTCCATTCTGAATAGAATGCCTGAACAGCTGACCATGCTTATAATTTTGCAGTTTGCAGTCAAGGACCACGATATGTATTTCATCAGGTACATCTAGAAGTATGACCGGGTTTGTCCTCTCTCAAAATTACAACATTTAGAACCACAGAATCCCCAACTATAGGCCAGTATTCCACAGGTCTCATTTTTCCAATGAGTTCTCCAAGACATCAAGAACGCTCTACCCCTGTATCCAAAATTTGACTTGGTTGATTTCCTGTTTTCACTTTAAGGAGGTTGTGTGTCCCCCTTCTGAAGCTGATCCAACCCTGTACAGAAACCATATATCCACAGGAAAGCAAGGCAAATGCTGAAACAAGGCCATAACAATTCACTCCTTACAGGCAACATACAATTTAATTCTGTCTTCATTCTGAGCCAGAACAGTTGGGAATTTGCCCATGTTTAGTGGTCTGTGGTATATTGGCCCCTGTAACTGGACTTTGGTCTGGCAACAGACATTTAAAGTCAGGAGTAGGCCAAATGAAAAACGATTTGTACAACTAACAATTAGTGTTAACAGCCAATGAAGCCTAGAAGACCTGACAGCTGCCCTAAATGTGTAGCTAAACGTGTCCTGATTACACTAGGCTAGGAATGTAAATGCTGCTAAAGCTGTTCTTACAGAAAAGAGTGTGAATGGCAAAATGAAGAATGAACATAGTGAAACAGCCTTATTTGCTGGTAAATGGAAAACTAAAAGACTATATAACATATCACTAAACTCTCAACATACTAGTGACCGGATTTATCATGGTCCAGTGATATTATGTGGCTGCAAAAATAACTACTGATAATAAGTGCAAGGAAAGTCAGGCAGAACTAATTATGAATTATCTGAAACACATGCTCCCATAGATGTAGACCAATGAAAAAACTCCTCACGGCCAAGTATGATCTTTTCGAGTCGATTGAAAATCCTCAATTTGTTACAATTATGTGTATGAAATTATATGGTACTGTATGTATAGACAGTTCTAGACTGGTCTCAGATCAGCTACAGCAGCTTGGCCTGTCTGTGTTTTAATCAGTCAGAAAGTTCAAGATGCCATTTCTACAAAACAGGAAGAACTTGAAGGAGGAAGCAGTCATAAAGTTTAATGTTTTTCTTTGACTGAAGCAGTTACATGGAGCCTTGAGTTACATGGATCATTTCTAGAAACTTTCACTTAAAACACCACCTGGAAGACACAGATGATTCTCACATGCTTCATGTGTTCACCAGATGCATCAAACACAAGAATGAAACATTGACTTTGAGTCTCATTAGAACAGAAAATCAAAAAGAACATAACTTGTAAATCATAATCCATCACCATAATTTATGTAAAAATGTAGGTGTGTTTCTCATGAATTGGAGATTTCTATGGATATTTGGCCTGAAGCCCTCCAAGTTGTGTTCTATTCACTCAACCATCAGTTAAGTCAGGGGTGCACAATCATGTTTCTGGAGATCTACCCACCTGCAAAGTTCAGTTATAGCCTTGCTCCAGCACACCTGTCTGTAATTAGCAAGTGCTCCTGAAGCTCTTTATTAGCTGGTTCAGATGTGATAGATCAGGGCTGGAGCCGAACTTTGCAGTAGAAGGTAGACCTCCAGGAACAGGATTAGAACTCTTGAGTTAAGCCAATTAATGTGTAATACACAGATTTCATTACTCTCAAGTCTCAAACCAAGCTGTATTCTACACTCATCATCAATGTGCAAAATGTAATTTTAATGAGGGATCCCTGTCCAAGCTATGCTGGGCTTTGGTCCCAAAAGGTCTCCTGGTCTGAGGCGATTTACTTTTATTCTGGAAATACGATATTAACCTACCCAATGATTTTATGATTGAGGCTGGTCACTATACTTCACCATCCTGGATCTATTCAGTGTTCCAATATGGAAAAATTCCAAATTCAGACAATACAATTTGGTATAGCGATAGTGTGTTTCTTCTTATAGGGCACCTGAAAAACCCATAGAGTTCCGCCATATCACTGTAAAAAGTAATTTCATTTTGTGTTGATTTACATGTCAGAGTCTCATAAAGTAAGCTGAGACTCCCTTGACACCATCCATCAAACACTGCCAATCAAAAGCTGCTAATGCACAGACGGTGGATCCACAGACTAAACCAACTTTTCTCCCGGTGTGTACAGATCTCAAAATTCCTGTCAAAAGCCAGATGCAACTGTAAACTACCCAGCCAGCGTACATTGATCTGTAGATGTGGTGAGGTGAACTCTGGTGCTCAGCATGAAGAATGCTACTGGTGGACTCATCTTTCATTCAGCTCACCCCTTGAGAATTCAACCTTTGCCATTACATGCTACAAGCAGATGGTGACGAAGGGTGTTAAAATACTGCTTTCTACAAAGTAGCTTCTAGAAAAGAAAAAAAAATGGCCTGTATGAGTGCTGTAGGCAAATTAAATTGGAGAGAACTAAAAAAAGCCATGGGAAGAAACACCGACAAACCATTTGTGATAAGCACAGATTGCTAATTGTCATTTTTAATCTGATCACTCACAAGAAAATAATCATATTTACGGCCTATATAATGTAAATGTCTAAATCAAAAGCACTACGGAAGGTGAACATTTGACTTTTTTGAAACTGTATTTTTCATTTTAAAATTGTTGGGAGACATTGGAACTGACATAAATGAGTGCTACCTCCTCTTATTTTGAAAACATTTGTCCCAAAATAATATTAATTTGTTAGTTAATCTCTCTATTACTATTGTGAAGAACAAAATAAGATACTGAACACAAAATTGATGGCCAATCAACATCGGTGTGATATGGCATGGTGGTCGCAGGGATCATCATGTTACACATGCACTCTATATCATGCATTTAACTAATCAACATCATTGTTCAACAACTTATTTTCTTGCATTTTTACACAGGTCATTGTTTCACTTGCAGTATAATTTTTTTTTTTACATTTGGAGCATATATTACATTTTAAAAAATGGGTTCATGCTTTAAAAAAAAAGAAAGAAAACAGCTGCAGTGGAATAATATATTTCAGCAAAAAAAAAAAAAAAAAAAGAGTTTCAGCTGTTCTACAGATGTGGTAGGATTTGCTGTGAAATGATTGGGTCGATATATGAGGAAGTGGTGTTTTATCTGAAAAAGGAACTCTAAACAGATATCATATAACCTTGTTGGTGTAAATGGAGATGACAGAAATATTTGTAATTGGTTTAGAACAACTGAAAGATCAGTGTTCTAGATAAATTACTAACTGCTGTTACCGGAAAAAAAATGACTGGAAGTAATCTGACACTCACTGACAAATGGAATCAGAAGTTAAACAGAGGAACAGAACAGATCTGTGTTGAATACACACAGGTCAATTAGCTTCCATGTTAATGACAACAATTAAACAACAGGAACTGCATTGTCATGCAACACAAACATATGAGAATGAACACAGGAAGCCATTCAAACAACACTGATTGGATGTTTATAATCAACCCACAGAGAACATCTGAAGCTATGACACACAAGTTTGAACATGTGGGATTCTGGGTCCAAAGTAAACTAATTACAACTGATTATCAAAATGTCTGATTTCTAGAAACTAAGAGCTGTGATGACACACACCCCACACAAAGAAAAGAGAGGGCCAGGAGGAGGAGAGAAAGGGAGGGGGGTGGAAGAAAGTAGAAGGAGGGGTTCACTGAGCTTATCATCTGTTTCAATGCACAGACAAACAAGAGAAAGAGAGGTCTTAAAACACAGTACAAAACTCCACAAACGCTAGCCAAAATCTCCCGTTCTCTTCCTCTCTCACTTGCTTCCTTTCCTCACTGGCAAGAACACAGTGAGGACACCTGGGAAACTTGTGCATGCAGAAACACACACACACACACACACACACACACACACACACACACACACACACACACACATCACTCGCTCTGTAGCTCTGTAAAAGCGCTACAGCCTCTCTGAATGAGACTCTGGAAAGAGATATAAAACTCAAGAAAAGAAAGCCTGTTTTAACAGAAGTAAACATGGAGAGCAGATAGTGACTCACCCTTCCTTTAGCAGCTCTTGCTGTCTTTCTTTATCTCTCTTTCTGTCCCTCTTTCTCTGTGCCTGAGTCAGGCTGCAACACCAGCTGGACTCACAGCCACGCCCACTCCAGGGTCATGTGACCACAGAACAGCCAAGCAGCACTCATCACCCATTCAAACAGACTATAGTGGAATCTGTCATGGTGTGTGGCTCAGGTTTTGCATACACTATGGGGACCAAATGTCTCCACAAAAGTAGAACAATTTTACCTAGTGTTCTTTGTGAAAGAAAGAAAGTGCTTAATAAATGTATCTGAGATATATAATGTCTTGAGAGATTTTGTGAGGATTAAATGAGTAAGGTAAATAGAAAATATCATTAGCTCAGTATAAAAACAATGGAAGTCAAAAGAAAGTCCCCACCATGATATAAAGCATGCACTTGAATGTGTATTCCCATGTGTACGAGTACTTTAAATGTTCTTTACTGAAATAAACCCTAATGTGTATTATTAAAGGTATATCGTAAGTGGATCAATTTTTTGAGAATTCTGAAAAAAAGCTTGTTTTATAAATTAATTTAAGAAAATGTCATTGTATATAAAAAAAAAAACGTATATTTATATTAACAACACTATTTATATTTTTGCCTAAAGTTAAGTAGTACTGGTGTAAATGTGTTCTCTACAATATCATGACAATTAATGACAATTAGTTGTCATTTTGATTGAATATAACATTTATTTATTTGTTTAGAATACATAACTAAGTAACTCTTTTGGTATCACTCATTCATTGTGCCTGGTAAATCACTTTTGTCTTTTAAAAGATGTTTTGTGGTGGAATGTTACAGGGTTGAAGATCAGTGCAAAAACTCCTTGGAAATATTGCGCAACACCATATTACAATCAGATTTCTTGTGCTTCTAATGCAAAAGTAAATTTTCACTACACTTTGTTCAACAACATACATTTATGTAAATTTTAAACCAGTCACTGTCGATACAAGAGGAAACGATTAAATATATCTCTGCCATCACTGTATCAGTGAAACACAGATGTCTATGAACATGTGCATAAGTATATTTGTATGCATGTGTATACAAGTGCATATGCACATGTGTGTCTAGTCTTTGAATGTTCAAGAAAGTAAACATGCAAAATTCAGGAAGTTATTAAACTGCACAAAACAATGCTGTATCTTTAAGAGGTTAAGGGAAAGCCACCTACCAGTGTTCGGTGGATTACAATTATTAAACTCAACAGTTCTTCTGCAACACACTGATGCAGTCTCATGTGTCTGAAAGTAACCACATCCAGCCACCTCTTGTGTAGCAAAGACTGATCACAGACATGATAAAACTGCATTCTGCACTGAATATAATGAGACGACAGTCATGTGTGCAATGTTTTGTTTTGTTTTTGAAACTTCAAATCAATTCTAAAGAAAGGAATCAGACACTAAGAATAACGAGAGAGAAGTTTTAGGGTACAGGAAGTAGCCTGTCAAGATGTGTTAGTGTGTAATTCTGAATACATCTGAGAATAGCTGCATTATGTTACTCAGGCACTATAGGCTCATTGGAACCATAGACCAGAGAAAGACAAGGCGAGAGGGTGGGAGAGAGACTGCAGTCTATTTCCTGTAGTCATTTAGGTTTTCTCTGCTTATCTTAATTACGCATATACATGAGAGATTGGTCCTTAGAGGTTTGACAACATAACTTCCTGTCCATGATAACTACCATAAACATCCAAATATTACTGGCCAGTTGTTCTTCACACATAGCCAGCCTCTTCCTGAATTTCTAGGCTGAAATTATTTGTTGTTTTAGAGTGAATGTTTTTGTGTTGGTTTCCTTACAGGAAGTTATCAGAAAGCAAATGAAGGTGTATTACTGCCCAGTAGCAAAATGAAGAAAAACCAGTCAGAGAGATAGAGAGTGTAGAGGAGGAAGTCTCTGCTGTGCAAGATTAGATATGATAGTGAGAGGCACGCTTTATAATTACAGCATATGGAATTGATTTCACAGCTTTATTAGTACTGAGGCAGTGAGGATGACTCATTCTTAAGGCCTGCAGAGATTTAAGACCCTCTCTTATCTGGAAGATTCTTGGGTTTAATACCTTCCTGTCCCCCTGGTGTTTTTCTGTCCTACTGAGCTGAAGGACATTTAGTTTGAGGTTGATATGTGGTTATAGTAAAACTGTCACCTTACAATGTCTTAAAGGGTTTCAATGGTTCAATACAGTCATAATCCACGGTCAGACATTCATTACTAGAAAGCATTTAAGATGGGTTTTATTGGTTTTTCTGAACTAATTTACTATGTGTCCAAACATGCAAAGTTTGTGCTTTACTTTTACTCAGTATTAACAGAAATATATTTTAAATTATACAGTTGCATGTTTTACAGAACACTCATTTTTTACTCTTGAAACAACCAAGTTATGAGTTTCAACAGCTGCAAGATCTGAGTTTACTGTAAACACAATGGCTGCGTCTGAAAGCTGAAAAATACTGCCTCCACAGGCAGTATACAGAGTTAGGAAGTCAACAAAGCATGTCTAAATCCTATGTCACATCCTGTCTATTGAGACACCATCTATTTTTTTTTTTCATGTTTCCCTTGTGTTTGATTCTGTGCCAGTTGAGCTAAAAAATTAAATGGGATCTAAATGTTGGTTTCCTTTATGTATAAATGTATTTTTAACAACTTTTGCATAATTTTTTTAGCAAGAAATTAGTCAATATTCAATTAAAAATTATATTAGCATTAATTAAATGTTCCTTAGTTGTCTTCAAAGCTCTCTCTATTTTGCTTGAGATCATTATACTGCTTCAGAAGCCTGTCCAAAATAATTTTCTTGAGGCACCTTTGTTCGCAAATGCAGCCTGGGAATTTATTGCAACAAGGCAACTGCCTTTTGGACACTGTCGATGTCTCCAACTGCTTCCTTTACAACTGGCCGCTTACAAAATGACCTGTTTGAAGGCCCTGTCTGAAGCAAAAGAATTCAAAAGAGAAAAACAACCTTGGGACAGTTTGTTCATTTATTGAAAGCCTGTTTCTCTGAGGTTAAGTAAAAGACAGACATTGGATTGTACCCATGTTTGTTGTTAATTCATTCCAGTTGTGTGGTCACTTCCTGCACTGCTTCTAATTCGGTTACAGTTGCTCAGCCACAGGTCACATCACAACTCCCAAGAATCGCCACATAAGCAGCAGTGTTGTTCATCACATCTTTGTAATCAGTAGAGAATGAAACTTCCTAGAGCTGGATGAACCCTTCTGTTTGGTATTCTGAGGCTGACAGCTGTGAGTCATGAAGTCATAATGTGCAGAACACAAAGGGAACATAAGGTAGGTTAAAGGTTACTTTGCACCTCCCACCAAATAAATAATTTCTCTTTCTCTCACTCCAACACACACATATCAAAGCTTTTTACTGGGGTCCACAGTGAAAACACAGTGAAGTCAGGCCACTGCGGGGGAGAGGGTGAGGTACGTCCAAGATTGTGGTTCAACTAACATCCTTATGTGATGATGCTTGTTATTAATGCTTGGATGTGCCAGAAGCTGAATAAATTATTTGTAATGGCACAAAAACTTCAAATGAATTACAATTTGTAACAAATAATAGAAAAAAAAAATGTTAGATGCATTTACTACTTGTGCTTGGTTGATAACAGCAGGTGACAATATTTTAGATAAATAGCTAAAATTACAATGCAATAGTGAGTGTGTAAACTGAATGTATGTTAAACTTCAATCAAATATTTGCTGAAGTTTCCTATGCAAACTTGTAAAGCTGTCATGGCAATACTGTACATTGAACTCTGATTTCCTAAGGGCTGAACTGAAAAGGTACAGTAGCTAGATGAGTAGAAATATGTAAGTAGAAGCATCATTTGTTTAAGTGTACATAGGACATCCTTAGCGTCAGTTCTCTCTTTCACACATGGTTGTCCAGTACTGTATCATCTGATTTATGTAAACCAGCCAGCCAGACTACTGGTGGAAATGTACAGCATTTTGTGTAACATGTATAAATTAAATTGGAAAAAAAAAAGGATTGGGGAAGTTTTTAAACTTCACTCAAGCACACCAACTTGGACTACCTGCTCCACTTTCACTTGGGGAACTGAAGTAGTAAATGCCAAGTGGCAATAATGAATTAATTCATCCATATATGTTTGAACCAGAAACTGATTCCAAAGAAGAAGAGGAAGAGCGAATCATACAGGGTCATCTACAAGGCGATGTATCAGAATAGTAAAGCATTTTATGTATCATTCTCTACAATGTTGAACACATAACAGTAACTGATATCACTAGCCTTTTATCAAACAGCTAAATAATATGTTATTACACAAACCATGTTCCTGTTCGCTATCACAGACAGCTACTGATATAAAAAGTGCCACCCCGCAAGTTGATGGGACTGGTTAATTGTTTGAGAAAATAGGAAATAGGGGCTGTTTCAAAACATATTTTTGGTATACTGACTTTTTAAGGAGAAAATGCTCAGCAATGATGTTGACTGATGTTGAATTTGCACATGGTTTGTCTTTAATTAAAAACAACAGACAGAAATGTAAACAATGTTAAAAACGTAATTTTCACCAAAGGAATAATTATACATTATAATAATTATACATGCCATATTTACTATATAACTATGAGGGTAAAATAATTACATTTAAAACATATGGCTGGTTTGACCTCCTTATAAACAAATAGTTACAGGTACATGTAGAGATATTGACTTTGCTGCACACTTCTACTTGTTCCTGTGATTTTTTAGATTATGGGGAGAATTGCTTTGCTTTGAAAGAGCACCTTATTGTCCTTATTATCAAGTTTGGTTTACAGTCTATCATTCTAACTTAAAGAACAGTACAGTTCTAAGTTACTGTCAATGTACATCTACTAAATCCATTCCATTTCCACACCCTTAAACCCCAGAACATTTTTGGGGCACCTGATGCTTACTGCTAGACCTATTCTAGCAGTAAGCATCAAGTGCCATATATCATTATAAACAGGAGAACTTGACGTTTCAGTCTAGCTCATTTAAAGTCCCAATTTTCCCTTTGTTTTCTCCAAGAACTAACGAATTTTAAGAATTTTAAGAAAACCGCAAGCAATAATTGGGTGATTTTTTTACTGTGTACTCAAACAGAAACTCCTGAAGTTTGGATTTTTTTCTTTAAAAAGTTTTATCTGTGTGTTTTACACTTCCAAATAAAATTTTGTCTACATATAACATTCCCCAAGCAAGTTATAGCCATTTATTACAATATTGTTATAGGCGCTTTTCAGTGAAAAACAGGTCTATTTACTTTACTAACAATATAGATATCCAAAAAAACATTTAGGGAGTAAAGAAAATGGAAACCATGTTATATAATAACAAAATACAGTAAAAAAAAATAACTTTTTTCCAGAAAAAATATATTTTCAATCTGAATATGAACAATAAACACAACCAGTGCAGCAAGTTGTGAAAAAAATGGTCTTGTGCAACAAATATACAAGCAGTGCAAATGATTAAAAAACTACACTCAAAATGGGTGAGAAATATATAGAGTGCAATAAAAAAAAATTCTGCAAATGATCTTTATGAACTATATAAGTATTATTTACATAATAAAGCAGCCAAATGGATCGATCTGCTGGCTGCACTCTGCATCAGAACTGATTTTACCTTGACATCGCCTCGCAACGCGAATACCAAAATTTCAGTGCTTTATCTGATAAGTATCGCTTTTTCATCCTTGCTTTTGGTTTATTCTATGCCAAAGTGCTCTGTCCTGTGTTTTTCTGGGCTTTTTCAGAGAGTGCTCTCATGCAAATGTGTTATTTTGTGTTTGATTTCATGCACACACGACACACTTTACTTTCACTTTGCGTTTGCTCAAATTCCCATAGAAAGACGCTAAACAATGGTTCAAAAGACCGAAATCTATGTTTATTGGTTGAATATGTGACAGTTTGAACCAATCTGGGCACGGGGGTGGGACTAAGTATCAACAATCATTCCTGTTTGGCTCAGAGGGACGAAATGCAAATTGAGCAAATGTAACTGAGACAAAGATGTCCCCAAAAAGTCTGAATACTTAGGACCATGTGATATTTCAGTTTTTCTTTTTTAATAAATCTGCAAAAATGTCAACAATTCTGTGTTTTTCTGTCAATATGGGGTGCTGTGTGTACATTAATGAGGAAAAAAATGAACTTAAATGATTTTAGCAAATGGCTGCAATATAACAAAGAGTGAAAAATTTAAGGGGGTCTGAATACTTTCCGTACCCACTGTATATATGAGCTATGTGCCCAAAGCTGAATACCTTATTCGGAAAGGCAAGGATAATGGCTTCAAAACGAATCACGGATTTATCCGAATAACAGAAAAAATATTCGACAGATACAATCACATATTTGTTGGAACAGCACTACATTGGCCTGCGGTTGTTAAGATTTGTGCAATAATAATTGCTTTGATAGCGTTTGACACAGTTTGGTACAGATAATATCATGGTGATCATGGTGTTTGTCTAACAAATGTGGTCTCCTCAGCAATAAACGATCCGCGTTCTCCTTTTTGATTGCTGCCTGTCAGTGCCTGCGAAGCAGTGTTGCCAGATATTGCTACAAAAACAAACACAACCTAATCCCTCAAAAAAATGCACCAAAATAAGTTTAAATCGTGTATTTTGCAAATAGGAAACAGAATCCCTAACCTCCACCTTCATACTCCCACTTTATTAATGCCTTAATTACTTTATTAATGCTGTTACATTAAGTATTAAAACAAGTCCAGCAACGCTTAAAATTACGAGATCTGGCAACATGGCAGAGCGGAGTGGAGACTGCACTTGCGCTGAGCTCCTTTACTCCTGCGTTTCGCAGCTGCTGCGAGTCAGCCACATGAATTTATTCAGTGACATGATTTTAAATTTTTCATAAGGTTTTCAAATTTTATATTTGAACGAAACATTTCACTGACTATGGGCCCGGATGTGTAAAGTGAATGAGTGTAAAAACGCATTACATTTGTACTTTTCGAGAATGGCATTACATTTAATTATACAAGACGAAGAAAAGAGATGTTTGATCAAGGCTTTTGGAGGGTCCAAATTATTTGTTGCACTCTGTTGATAAAAAACCCTGTAAATGATCACAGACTCCCACAACACATGATCTAAGTTACTTAAAGTTAAAGCGAGCTTTATTGTCATTTTGCTATGATAGGTTACTGAACACTTTCTTTCCATTTCTATTTATTTTTTTTGTCTTTTTTTCTACTAGTGCTCTTATTTAAGATTATGGATCCTTGTCTCTTGTCAAATTTGTACACAAAGTTTCACTGGAAAATAAGAAGAATAAAGTTATTTTTCTTTTTTGATAAAGTTTTAAACAGAAGATATTTACAGTTATAATTTTAATTAAAAAAAATACTTTATTTAGTTATACAAGGCATATTTGTTAAATGAAAACTACGAATCGAACAGATTTGCAATTAAAAATGGTATTTTTTCGAACTTCCGGTTTAAGCCACGCCCACTCCCGGATCTATCCGAATACAGATACAGATACAAATAATTTTGAGATTGTCTCAGATACAGATACAAATAATGGCTCCACGGCACACCCCTAATATATATATATATATATATATATATATATATATATATATATATATATATATTTATATATCTTATACCAAAAGAAAGACAGAAAATAAAGAGGGAGAAAATGTTAGAGAGTGATCAAGAAAATAGAATATGTAGGATAAGACAAAAGAGGAAGATTAAGTCAGTTGAGCCCCAAGATAAAGTCCTTTGGCTGGAGCTGGTTTGCATTGTGGTGGGAAACTTGTGTGACCCTTGACCTTCCCTCTCACCATGTAAAGTAAACACATGTTTCCGGAAATGTTATCAAGAGAGGACCGTCATATTTCCAGTGACGCATCTCAACTCAACTCGTCTCATAGACAGAGGGGTCCTCTGTCAACATTACACACATCTTTATCGAAAACAACATAAAAGACACAAGAACTCAAGTTTTTGTTTCTGAACCTGACACAGAGTGCAAGTGGGTGTGCTTGTTGCAGATTTCCTCACTTTGTTTGAAGTTGTGTACATTAAGCTTGTGCTTTTGACTTCAATTAATAGAGCCTGGAACAAAAGTTTTACATCAAAAGGTGCATCACATCACTTGTGAGAACTCTTTTGAACATAAAAATGACAAATAGGACATTTTAACGAATGTAAAGGTTACACTTTATTTTGATAGTCCTCTTTAGAAATTCTACTAATTATAAGAAACTTTGCAACAACATGTCAACTAACTCTTATCAATTGGCAACTACATGTCAACTAACTATCATTAGAGTAGACTGTTAGATTAGGGTAAAGATTAGTGTTAGTAGAAATGACGAATTACTTGCAAAGTTACTTATAATGAGTAGAATGTCTGTTGGAGACGCTCAAAATAAAGGGTTAGCAGATATTAAGCAGGCTGTTTACTAATACTATACCTAGTTGACATGCTGTTGCAAAGTTACTTATAGTTAGTAGAATGTCTAAAATGGACTGTCAAAATAAAGTGTTACTATAAGTGAAAGCCATGGTAAGCATGAAGTGTGTGGGACAGAGTCTTAAAAATGATTAAAACAATTTTTTTTTTCTTTTTTTTTTTCATAATTTGTATGTTACGTGTTTCTCTGTTATGTCCTACTGATATAGTTAACAGGATATAGTTAACTTTGAACTTATCAAATTATATGATAGATTTACCTTTGTTGGTTGCGTAGTGTCTAATAATTTCATTTAGTTGTAATATGTGATTTACTAATGAATGAGTGATCCAAAAAGAGTTACTCAATCATGCATTCAAATCATAAGTACTGTATATAAATTTCAAACTTACTGTAATATAGTTTAAGAGTTCGTGGTTAATAATGATTAATATTTTTGGTATTTTGCAATTAGTAATTCTAATGATATTGTTTTTTATCGTTATAGTGTGGTGTGGACTTAACTATTTTCATAGATTAAAATGATTATTAAAATTTTATTGCCATATTATTTTTGTTATCATTCTAGCTATCATCTCTGTGTAAGAGTCAGTAAGATGCTCTTTAAAAAATTGTATACTTCATAATCAAGGCCTTGCTGTATATTGATTATAGACACACAATCAATATATGATTATATATTTATAAGAAAATAATTGTAATTTGCTTTGCATGTAGAAGCATATGAATGCTGATAGTTGGAGTGGTCTTTCACCACTCTTCTCGACTTGTTGTTGCTTACATCTCTTGTTGAATGTGAATTTAATAAAACATATTGAAATTACTGTAAAACCACAGCTTTATCACAGGACCGAGTACAACAGAAACAGAGGAAAAGGCAACAAAAACAACCTGTGTATCTTCTCAAATACCTTTCTATCTCAGATTCAGCTGTTGAGAAGGGGGGGGGGGGGGGGGGGGTCAACACACACACACACACACACACACACACACACACACACACACACACACACACACACACACACACACACACACACACACACACAGGATGAGGCAGGGAGCCAATCAAAACACTCTGCAGAGGGTCTAGATCACCAGCAGGAGGCGCTTAGTTGATGAAACCTATTCGTCACCGTTTTGACAGCCTCTCTCGAGAGAGCATGTGCAACTTCTTTGGTTGGGTGATCTGAGTATGACCTCACTGAAGCTGAAGACACAGCTCTACTTCAGTGTTACAGACCCAAAAGTAAAGCTATTAAATTAAACCTCTGCAATAAGGGTGAGTCACAGGATCTGAGGGACCCAGGGATTGGTGTATGTAGGTCAGGAACAGGTCAGAAAACCAAGTTTAGACCTGTTTAACATTAAGAAAAAATGGGATTGTCAGTTGCCTGTTAAGGATAATTAAACAATACAAATTACAAATAGTTTGAGCATTTCTGGATTTAAGCAGATGTGAGGTTTTCTAGCAAATCAGAACTGAATACAAAAACTACAAAATATACTACATGAGTAAATTTCAGATCATTGGGAAACAATTGGAAGGAAGGACGTGAGACAATTTGGTGTGAGGTCACTTCCTGTCCAAAAACCTGAATGAACAGGAAGGAACCTAATCTGTCACACATTTACAACATAGCTAGCTGTTGCCTTCTGCCACAATTCGCCCAAATCCCAACTTTACTGTACTGTATACTTGTGGCCAACTACAAAATTCAGCTGTTAGATATTATTGTAATTGTTCATAAAAGTAACTCCCTTGTAGATAAGTGCGTACGCAAGCACCTATTAGATAATCAAATTAAATAAAATGACAGTAATGTGGGGCAATTGTTTCACATGAACCATTCAATTATGTTTTACATGGTAACAATTAACTGGTGTAGAATAACAAGAATAGTAAGTTTAAAAAAGTATAATTATATGAATTATGTGACACAGAGGCCAGATCAGAACAAAAGCACCCATGAGCATTACTTGAGCACTGATTCTGTGCCAGTGAAGCTATCTTCACAGTCTTTTCTCAGGGTGGGCTAATGTTCACAGAAAAAAAAAAAAAAACTTTTTGGGGAGAGTGGGGGGTAATTTTCTGTAAGGGATAGGTTTAGGGTTGGGCTAGGGGATAGGAAATATTGAAATATTTTATATCAGTATAAAAGTAATAGAAGTCTATGGAGAGTCCCCACAATTCACAGAAACAAACGTGTGTGTTGCTTCTGCTTCTTCTTCTTTTTTTTCTTCTTTTTTTTAAAAGAGGGATTAGTGCCGTAATGCAGTGCCTGAGGGCAGGTCAGCACCAGTATAAATTGATAATGACTTTAATAGGATATTTCACAGTATCAGAACTAGCAGATGCTAAACAGTGGGATAGAAAATAAATTAATCAGTAAAGGAAAGATGGTAGATTTACAAATCGTTTGCTTCCAGGGGGTTCTGCACCAGCCAAGCATCTGTAATTTAGATGAATAAGAATGCTATTATTAGATTAATAGGAATATGCTTTTTCCAGGCTACTAATTGTGAAAATGTTACTAATTTGGTACTAATTCTACTCTTAAAAAATGTTGCATCCTTTAGCATACAAAATATATAAACATGACATAAACAGACACACACATACAGTACACACACAGTGTTGCTGTTTAAGCATTAGATCATTCTTGGCTGCAGCTGCTCTTTCCTCTATTTTTTAGCATTTACAGGAACTCCTCTGGCCCAGAGAGTTTCCACATGTGTGCTGTGTGCCATTCATTGTGTGTGTTCTGTCAATGTTTGGATGTGTACCTGGTTGTGAAGTACATGTGTGAGTTGTTTAGATGCATGCGTGTACATTGGTGTGTTCTGTTGTGCATGTAATAATGATGAGGAGGTGGAATTTGGATGACTAATCAAATCCAAATGTGTGAGAAGTTGTTTTAACTAGGCCCTTTTCCCTTTCTCATGTCCATCACTGCATTTTAACTTGTCAACAGACATTTTCTTTCCAACATGCTTTACAGTTCACTATGCACAGGCACAGTCCATTTGTAGCTGCTGAGATTAAATATCGTACACAAGGATGACATGATGTTAGATCTCAATTGAATTGAATCAGCAACTTTTGTGCTATCATTTTCACAGGCAGTACTGACATATTTCACCATTTACTTTACTCAGTGTGCATCAACTCTGTACTGACTACTGGCTTGCAAATGCATAGACTGCAGGCTTTGAAGATCTGAAAAATACAATTACCTAAGAAGTGGCAAAATGAGACTACAGATGATGTCAGAGTCAAAAAACCACACATGAACAGGAAAATTAATTTCACTAGTCTGCTTTTACAGCCTCATTGTGTTTATAATTGTGCTCTGGCAAACTATTCTAAATCAGACAGTTTCAGGGAAACAGTTTTTTTAAATACCCACACACACATACACACACACACACACACACACACAAAAGAGTTGTCGGAAGCTTAGTGATGCTCATGCTGAAGACATGTGACCTTGGTGTATTTTGTTTTTCTTCAAAATCCTCTTGATGAACCGAGAATCATAAACTTTATTTGGTCACAGTGCTTATTTTCTGCAATATTCCAAAAGCCAGTGGAAAAATCCTGTTGGGCTAATGTCAAGGGAACCATAGTGATGCTAACTTCTGGGCTGGCCTACAAAAATACATCATCAATGCAGTGCTCTATACTTGACATATGTAGACATTTCCTTAATAATTTACTAGCAACGACCTCCGTGTGAGCTGCTGTGACATCATAACCATATCACAACCACGAAAGCAGAGAAAATTTCAGACTGCAAACACATCATAGTCAGACATGGTAAGCTGATTGTAGGTTGCACACCTGTTGTAACCTCTAGTAAAAACATGACCTGATTTTAAGCCATAAGGTTAGTTCTAACTTCCATAAAAGTGCATGTAAATTTGGAAGAAAATAGAAAGCACTTATATTATGCCAAATATAAATACAACCGACAGCATACTCATCAAATTTAATGTTCCTTAAATAAACAACAGTCTCCATTATAACAATTTTAATCTTTAAATGAAGTCTGGCATAAACAGCCTCTGGATATTTTTTATAGTTTCAACTACAAATACCATTAAAGTTTGCAGATACTCCACAGCTGCACTGACCACTTCCCTTCTCATTTAGCACAGTTCTCCTCTACCTCAGGTCCTTTGTGATCCTGAGTTACCACAGTATGTTTATGTCTCAGTACGAAGGCTGTCTGAAGCACAGCTGGACTAAAAGGCTCCAGTCCAGACAGAGTAAGAAGCCTGCGGCTGCCTTGCAGCTTTCTTCCACTCATGGCTCATTTGCATCTTGCTAATTTCTCATGGACAGTAAGGGCCAAAACTCAACAGCTCGTTCAGGATGTCAGAGTCAGTTTAAGTTCAGGGTCCAGCTGAGATCAAACACAAAACAGAAAGGCTTGGAGCTCAGGCTAAGGGGGATGAGGCTCAGAAAGTCGAAATCACATGAAGCAGAAGACTAGAAGAACTTCTCTCAATAATGACACACATTTATCCTTCACACAGTGTTTGATCATCCTTTAAAGGCACCTCAGGACAGACCACAAAAGAAAAAAAAACACTAACGAAATAACATATGTGTGCCACTTAAAAAAAAAAAATCATTGAATTTGCATGGAAATGTCTTTTTTTTTTTTTTTAAATCAGAAGACAATTGACCAGCTGTGTGGTTTTCCAAGAGCTTCATTCCTCTATTCTGGGAGAAATACATTTGAATAATTGGATTGTACTTACTATGTCCGTCAGAACAAGGGGATTTCCGTCCAACGTGATTAGGTGATGGACACCTCGTTGTAACTGATGGATGGTGAAGACTGTCATGACCTTTGGTGTCTGTTGATTTGGTGACACTGGTTTCAGGCTTCCTTGCTGATCCATCTGCAGGGCTAGGTGGCTCGCATTTCCTGAAGGTGGTCTCTGGGAGTTTAGCACTGGCATGAGGAACGATGGTAGATGCTGCACGTGTGATGGGGGCAATGGTCTCCAGTGTCTTGCTGAAGGTGACTGAGTGCTTCTGCGTCTCAGGCGTCTTACTGTGGCTCAAGACATCTGGCCTCCTCAGCCCAAACCGAGCCGTGCCAGGACTAGGACACAGTAACATTTTATCTAGTTTAATTTAGGTTGCATTTCATCCATTACACAAGCTATGACTAATCTGCATTATACAAAAGTTAGTTCTTCAGATTGGTCAAGAGTGCTTGTATTTCATATAACAGCACTGTGACTGTTTGTATCACTTTTTCACTGTTGGCATCATTCTGCTTGTCCAGCAATATTTTTGTTGTCTGAGCAGAAACTGGTATTTAAAGTCACTCAGTACTAATTTCTGGTTTCTAAAAGTATTATTAATACTTATTATTCATAAGTATTATACAAATTGGTGATGTCATATAAATTATTATAGTCTGACTTGAACAAAAATGTATGATTTGTTGATAAAATGTCACCATGAAGGTCCACCCCTAAATCCAAGCCCTGGGGCAGCAAGAGCAAGTTGTACAAAAACGTACAAAGGAGATTGTACAAATTTGCCACCAATTGCCAAATAGTGAAATACTTATGAAGTTTAACATTTTCATTTAAAAACAATATTTAATTCACAATCATGCCATTTTACTCAGTATCAGCATGGCTGTTTACTTACAACCAAATCACATTCATGTTGATATTGAAATATTATATCAATATTTTTTCCCAATATTTTTGCTCCACCAACAAACATAATTTTGAATGAACAAAACCAAGCAGAATCAAAATCATTACATGTCTCAGAGTAACACACACAGTAGTGACAGCAGTGTTTCTAAATGAATCAGTGTTTTTGAACAAATTGGTTGAGTGAAAGTTTCAGTGACACACAAAAAGAAACCGACTGCTGTATAATGCATATTTCAATCCAAAAACAGATCTAAATCATCCTTAATAAAAATCAGGGGTTGCTGCTGTAAATCCTGAGAAAACTGGAACAATGCAGTTTTACACTTTCATGTTCTGACTTTTGAGCAATATTGAATATTGCTAGACAATGCCATACAAGGCAATTTCTGTTTTGCCAATAAAGTCTAGTAACTGACATTGTGTCTATACATTGTGACTATACATGTTTTAGTTTATACCTGGGAGAGCCTTCAAAAGCTTTTCCATAGTTGTTGGATGAGATGTCAAAGCCTAGCTCTGTCCTACGTGACACCGGTTCAGGGGTTCGAGCTTTGGGCTTTGAGGTGTCAGGGGGCTTGGTACCATTGGAGCCCAGCTCATAATACCGTCCGCTGGTCGGGGACATGGCCGAACGCTGAACATTGGATGGTGCTCGCCGTGTGTGAGGCGATGAAGAGTGCGAGGAAGAGTCCACATCTTCCACTTCAAATGAGCGTTTCAAGGCTGCAGGAAAAGGACAAATTAGAAAACCTTCAGCTTGGAATTTATTGTGTTAAATTCCTAGATTTATCTTCTGTAGTCAACGCATGTAGACCTAACCATTAAATTCTAGAGAAAGATTTGAGGTTTAAAATACAAATTATGTAAATAATACAAAAGAAGGCATTCATTTGTACTCAACCTAACAATTATATTTTATAGTGTTAGCAAAGTAATGGAAGGCTGAGGGCATCCAGACTGTGAGGCACGTCGCCCAAACCCACAGCAAATATTCTGCAGATGGTAAAAGTGACATGGTAACCAGGGTGCACTTATCAGCCCAGAAGGGTTATGAAACACCATTTTATGTTATAATGATTTTTCAGTGGGTGGAACAGCCAAATTCAGTGCTCTGGCCAAAGACTGGGCCTAAAACAGCAACAGTGTGCACAGAATAGGGCTGGTCCGAATACCATTTTTTGAGCTTCAAAGCTTCGGTAGTAATCAAAACCAAATATTCGAAGCTTCGGAGGGAGGGGGCTGAACATATTCTTCTCTCTAATAAAGGCAGGAATCTCTGTGTGTCTGTCTGTTTGCATTTTTATTATGTCGCGAACCGTTCATCCAATTGACTTCATGCGTGGCGGGTGTGTTGCTGCGTACCCAAGGGAGTGCAGTGTCGCATTTTGGTGCAATATGGACACGCGACACGTTCAGAATTAATAAACTTTTAATAAACTACAGAACCACGCGAGCCAGAAGCGGCGCGCCTTACGCCTCAAACTGCACTAGTGATACAAAACACACAGGTCTGTTAAGAACAATACTTTTAATAAGGCAGCCTAACATTTTTCTAACAAACAAATCACTCCCAAATCCGAAATTAGCAGCACAGTAATTACTAACACCGTAAAATGTAGGCTATTTAAATAAAAGAAGAACTAAATGAACAAAGATCAACGAAGTGTAATAAATAAAGAAGACAGTAGCATACTTTCAATAACAGCAACAGACATTTTAATTAACGAACAATTTAAATAAAATTATTTTTTTATGACTGCCATATTAGCAAGTATTTTCCAAGCAAATTAAGTGCACGTTTTTATCATGTGTAAAATTACTGATTAACATGGGGGGGGGGGGGGGGGAGCAGCTCGTTTTTTTACACCAACAATATACTATAGGCGTAGTAATTACAGAACTCAAGTGATTTTTCAAACTTGACATACTGCTGTGGTAGGCCAGTTTCAAATCGCATATTTGGCACACTGTCTTTGTCTTGTCCTCACTCAATTTAAAGTGCTCCCACACCGCTGAGGTCTATGGCATTTTTGTCTTCTCTTCTAGATGAACTGAATCATGACATTTATGATGTTCACTCATGAGCGATTCATATTCAAGCGTGAATGAGAACCGTTTCGCGGGGGATGCCAGGGGTTCGGAAGAAAGAAAAAAAGAATATTCGAATCTAAAAATTGAGAATCGAATGCCAATCCACCGAACGAATATTCGAATAATCAAATATTCTGGTCCAGCCCTAGTACAGAAATACACTTTATTAGATATCAGTGACTGTAAAAGTAAGCAAAATATTGGACAACAGCTGAAATATAGGCAGAAATAACAAGCACAATATACTCAATATACACAATATCCTTGAAATAATTACTAGGTAGTTCAACTTTTCTCAGAAGGTCCTATTTGGTTTGCATGCCTAAAATGAGGAGGTATCATTTTGCTTTTACAAAACAAAAATTACATGTTAAATATGAAAAATATTAACAGCAATACTATTGTTGTGATATCAAGTTGAAGATTTGGTAAATCAAATTGTGCTTCCTTTCCTTATCAATTCACACCTTCTGCTAAAGACCATCACTTGGATATGAGATATTCAAACTGTAAATTGGACAGTAGAGGGATAAGAATTTAAATTTCATAATCTCTCAGGCACTTGCAGAAAAATAAACAGAAAATGTTCATTGTTCTGTTATTAACTTTTTGCCACACCTGGCAATAGCGAATATATGAGGATAACACTGGCCATAAAAATGACCAACCAGGCCATTACATGGCCAACACCTGCATTCGCTGCTAGTGAGTGTTAATTCTGATACCTTTCCATGATGCTTATCAAAATCTTTCTCATTTTACAATGAGACACAATAAGTTAATTGTGGCCGCAACCACCTTATATGAGCACCAAGAACACTCTATTTCACCAATAAACAAAAGTGAGAAGGACATGGTCAGACGTGTATGATCAGATTCATAACTCAGACAGGAAATCTTAGAATAAACATAAGCATCTGCCTCACAAGCCTAAAACAAGAAACAATCTCATATCAGGTCATACCACATCAGTAAACATGGCCTATTGTAAAGTGTGCTGTTTTTTCATGCTTGTCTGAATGCAGATGTCTTGTTTGGTGGCAGTGCCAGTATCACTGTTGGAGTGTTGAAGGTCACAGAATGTCCAGAGGAGCTGCCCTGGTTCTGTTATTTAATTAAGCATTTTAGTGTTCTAAGACACGACGGATGAACTGGTGGCCAAAGGCTTTAATTCCCAAAAGTTGCGTGTGTGCATTTATAAATGTAACAAAAGCAGCAATGCTATTATTCTTTATTCTTTCCTCTTTAATGTATTATTGTCTGCACCAACACCTGCTGACAGTCAAATCAAACTCATCATGGACTGCAATCCAGTTCACTCATACAGAACAGCTGAACACTCTTCAATTCCATAGAGCTCTCTATGGGGCTGTTTACACCTGGTCACTTTATGCGTTTTGTCTGATCGGATAGCTATCCAATCCTGAAAAGACCAGGTGTAAATGCCCTCCGAAACGCATTCGAGACGGATATAAATCCGATCGCTCAAACCACTTCAGGAGGTGGTCTGGGCCGCATTCCAGACGAAACTGGACAAGTGTAAATGCATCTGGTTGTTGAAACCACATATGCTAATTTTACTCCTCCCAAAGTATTAAAATAATAAACGTGTGAGAGCGTTTTATGGCATGTTATAGTCAGATATGACAGCGCTAATGCAACAAGCATCACCGCGGATGAGTAGCTCAGTATCTCTTCAGCAATCCGACGCGCAAACTGCCGCGAATGAAACTGAAAGTAAGTCGCAGATGCGCAACACACAATCATCTTCATTAAAAGTAGTTAGACTAACCTATCTTTCCAGCGCTGATGCCGCGCTCTCTCCTGTTGCGGTCTCTCATATTGAAATTAGTTGGTAATGAATAAAATGCAGCGCATATCTATTGCTTTAATTGACATGAACTCCGTTAAATTTGCATATAGCGCGGGAATTGAAGAACGGATTTATATCCGTTTTGCGAAGACACATTTATGTGGCCAAGTGTAAATGGAAACGTTTTAACAAATCAGATCAGAGAAAACGCATGAAGTGACCAGGTGTAAACAGGCCCTAAATATGCAATTGCACATTTATGAAATCCAGTTTCCACCACATAAAAAGGTCAAAATTATAAGACAAAAAGTTTTAATTTATAACAGTCATAATTATGACATAAAATCATAATTGACTTTTTATGTCATAATTATGTCACAACTGACTTTTTGAATTTTACATAATAATTATGACTTTTTTTCTTCAATTTATCTCATAAAAATAGTTGCCTTACCAATATATATATATTTTTTTTCTTATGTGGTGGTAATTGGCTTGCATACAAATCTGTCTCATTAGTATGCAATATCTCATTAAGATATAGAAAGGGACTTGTGCCTGTTTGTGGATGTATGTTAGATGCCATAGTTTCAGTTTTACTCTTGCTATTTTTATATACTGGCTAAAAGAATAGCCACTGACAAAATACAGGCCTACACCCTTTGAAACTGCAAAAAAGCATCTCACAAGAACATGTGATGTGCATTATGGATGCTGTTACTTGACCGAGCAGCAACTGCCAGTCTTCCTTTTGAAGGAATCAATTCTTTGAATGGAAAATTTAATGCATAATGGAAGACAGAGTTAAAACTCTTGAGCTGACATTTATTTTGCCCTTCTAATTTAATGGCATCCGAATAAATGGTTAAACACAAGATTTGCTGAAAGACGGTTACATTTTCTCACACTAACAGCTTGATAGTAAAGTTAATAGCAGTCTGTCATAAACTTTAACAATTGAATAAAATCTGAACTGCTCATTTAAGTATCTTACTCACTTCCAGTATATGTTTTATAATCAAATCTGGATATGTGAACATGGTCAGAATAAAACTTACAGTCTAAAAGAGATCACAAGCATGTCCAAACCACTCTGCCACTGGATTCAAAATCCCACCACCCCAGTTGTTTATGACTTGGAAGAAAATACAATCTCTCTTAAGATGGGCCAGATATTCCAGACAAAAACTTTCCCAGATACATGTACATGAGTTTGCCAAAGTGCCTGCAACAGTCATAGTGCTTTGTACAACTGCTTTATGCTCATGTGAACAACTTGGAGTTTCTGAGAAAAGCAACAGTCTTCTGCTCTGAAAATTCACAAGCACTTGTCTTTTTATTACATGAAGGTCACACTAAACATTAGACTGTATTGAACTGTATTCACCCTTACTCTTGTATTTATCCGCGACTTTCATTATAAAAATGATTATTATGACAATTTAAAAATCATTATAACCTAAACAAGAGTAAGTAAAAGTGCAACAAACCTTATAATGAAATGAGACTTGCTATTTGTGAGGAAAATATCACTTGTGAACACTTGTGAATCATTTAAAGCTCATTTAAATTATGCAAAAAGTGTGAAAATACAATTTAACTGTTTGTATTTATAATACATAAAATGCTACTGAATTTATTTTCACAACTGTCATTTTGTGTCATACTAAGTTAGTCCAAATGACATTTGTACATGTGGGTTCAGAAAAAGAACTCAGCCGTGATGCATGTAGGCTACTGTATATTCACTGCTGAACATACCGCTGGACTGGACAAATGTAATAAACTAGTGAAAAGTGTGTTTTAAAGGAATTTATTTAAGTCCATGGGGTCAAAAGTGCCCTTGCCTGAAGTAACACCCATTATTCAATAATACTATTTACTATTACCCAATTTTCTTGATGCACAACCAATAGATCAGCCTTTCAGAAACCTGCTCAGACAGCTGTTTGTGTACTAAAACGATTTGCTTTTAAACATTATATGGTTATGTGCTGTATCTACAGTTTGGCTGGGCCAAGTATAGCTCAAGAGTTCCTATTGGCTTCAGTTTTTGAAGAAAAGCCAGCATGCTTTTGAGGGATTATGGGAGCACTCCGTTTGTCCATCCCACGCACCTGGAATTACAGTAAAAAATAGAGAAAAAATAGAAACCGCAAAGAGGAAATCTATGCCAGAACAATACGTAGAGGCTGTAGTTGTTCATAGATATCCTATAATAAGCTCCTACTTCCATTTATAATCTACTGATCTCAGACACAACTGCTCTTAAACCAATTCAGAGATACTCAGAAATAAATGCCAGGCTGAACTAAGTCTGATCCAACAGACCTATGCTACACACACAAACAGATATAACTGGACAGAGAGAAAGGGAAACGTTTGGAAACTACCTGTATTCAATTTCCAAAGCGAGAAAATGTAAATGGATTAAAAGCGGCTACATCATTACCTTCATAATCTGATATAAACTCCATCCAGGTGTGTGTTACCAGTGAAGTATTTCCTTGTGCTCCCTGCATCAATCAAGTCACTCATTAAAACAAATCCAAAATTTGAGGCCTCTGTTTGTAAAGTAAAGCCTGAATATCAGCAGTGAGTATCAGAAATTGGGCACTGGTTAAACATCCACATTTCATCACAAAACGCAACTACTTTTGAATGGTCGTCAGTTGGGAAAACTTTTTCTCCTGCAAAATAGTGCTGTGTTAGTTTGACCATGCTAAACTGTTATAACCACCATACTAGACACCCAGCCGACGTAAAATAAACTAAGTGTAAACAAGCAATTAGATTGTTTAACTAACGAATATCTAAACACATCTATATGGTAAAAAAAAAAAAAAAAAAAAAAGTTAAACTTTTGAAATCATATGACCTGACGTCCCTAAGTATCTTTCCTGAACATCGCATAATCATTCGATTTAGAACCAGACCAGCATATGTTAAAGCAGCCAACCTTCATTGGAGCTTTATTTTTCTTGGCTTTCTAACAAGGCTTCTGTGTTGAGGCTCATGGCAGCTTTAGGGCAGACCATACATTAAGATAGATAGACTTATATTTCCAGTCCCTTCATAGAACTAAAGAAGCATCAGCTTTCATTTGTTTCATTCCTCAGAAAAGGGCTTAGTGAAGGGAGTATGGTGTCAATTAGAAGCCAACAGAAAACAGGCCATAATTTGAAGAAAAATTATAATAATAATAAAATTTTTGCCAACATAAAAGATCAGAGAACCTTCTGAAACCAAAGGGGTTATGTGCAGCATTTGCCCACAAAACATGCAAGGATGCACTTTTGGAAAATTTACTAGAAATCAAACCAATATGGGATGCTCATTCAAAGTACATCCACTAAAATAAACTAGTTGCATAGCATGCTGGAAAATTTGTTAAGTTGTGACAGAGATTTGTAAAGTGATTGACAGAGATCATAGAAAATGCTAAACATACCTGAACAAATTATTAAATTATATTTGACAGTATAGTTTTCCAAAAAAGAAAAAAGATATGCTGAGATTGTCACCAATATTAACATGACTTTTTTATTATATTATATTATTGTTGTTGTTGGCCCTAGAGGCCTGTTCACACTAAGATAAATGTTTGGTGTGATAAACATTTTCATTTGAATGAACAGAGTATTTTGTTAAGTAACAGAGAAAATCAAATATCAGAGAAAGAGCCAATAACCGGCTTTCTTATCTCTGCACTTTTCTATTTGGTGGTTCTTTCTTCCCCAGTGGGATTTTCACACTAGAAATCATTAAATAGTTATCTCTGGATCGTTCGCAATAGAAACCTGGGTTATCTTGGTTCATGTTTCACACTGCTCATAATTTATCCATGCATATTAATTAATCCCATCACCATTTGACTTTTCTCCCCTCAAACACAGAAATGACTGTTTATACAACGTGCAGTATTTCTGTGACTGGCCAAAGCATTTGAGGCATGTGATTGGTTGTTTGTTGCTTAGCATCTAGTCATAACATTCTAACACTGCTCAAGTAACGCAGCAAAAGCAGTGCTAATCCTGCACTAGAGATAGGTTTCATAATCCTGGGTAAAAAGCAGTACAAAACCTGCTTCTAAATTACAGGTGTGAAATGGATAAAAACTGGGTTTAGAATGATAATAATTCGGGGGGAAGAGCAGTGTGAAAAGCCCTCATAACAAGCTGGTGACAGAATAAGAAAATTCCACAGGGTGCTCTTTACCCTTCTTTCTGCTTTTTTATAAGTGCCACCTACTGTGAGAGAATGAATCTGCAATTTTATTTAGCCTGTCCGTGTCCGCTAAATATTATATTTAGCCTGATGGCCTAAACAGACAAATAATATGGGAAAAATGGACCAATTTTTTTGTCCCACATTTGAGATGGACAGCTCATTTGGTGTTGAAATTTACTCATTACCATTTAGTCAGTAAAGTTAATAACTGTTCACAATAATTGTAAACAATATATAAAGTCAAGGAGGAGAGGAATAAAAGCTTCTCTCTTCCAAATCTGTGGCTATCCAAATCCCTTAAACACCAGTATTTCTAAATGGTACGACTGAGTTTTCTGTTATAAAATATCAGAGTAATAATTACTGACAGGGTGTTGTCTTATGTGTGTGTGTGTCTGTGTACACGTGTGAGGTCATGAGTCATTCAGGATATCCCATACGCCACTTTAATGGAACAAGACCAGCACTTGAGTGTCCAGTTTGGAGGTAACTGAATGCAGGATGTTAACTTTAAAGGTTGTAAAAATTACACAACCACAACCATTAAACTGCTGGATGAGTGATTTTTTCAGTTATCCAGATGCTGTCTGTGAACACACAGTATATGTGTATCATTGTAACTAGGCCATCGACAATATACTTTAACCATATTTTAAAGACTATAGAAGTTTTAATGAAATTACATATAAAGACATACTTAAGTCCTATTTAATTGGTTCAAAAAATACAATAAAGTTCAGATAATTGCATTTAATTAGTGCTGTCAAACGATTAATCACAGAATCAGAGAGGGCTATTTTGAGAGTTTAAAATATATTAAATCTGGTGCTGTCAAATGATTAATCGCATCCAAAATAAAAGTTTTTGTTTACATAATATATTTATGTTTACTGTGTTTATTTATCATGTATATATAAATACACACACATACAGTATATATTTTGACAATATTTACATGCATATACATTTATATATTTTATATTATATATTATATAAATATATTTAACATATAAACATAACATATTTTTCTTAAATATACATGCATGTGTTTGTATTTACCTATACATAATAAATACACAGTACACACTCATATATTATGTAAACTAAAACTTTTATTTTGGATGCGATTAATCGTTTGACAGCACTACATTTAATATCATTTTAAAATCTCAAAATAGCCCTCTCTGATTCCACAACAGAATCCAGTGTTATCTACATGTACCACATGATCAGTGTTTCTCTCTCTGTGCTTGTTATCTTAACTATGCTAACGTGTTGACATGTAACATAATATTGAGTCTTAGCTCTGAGAGGAGACCCAAGGGCCAAAAAGTTCTAGGATTCTCTGCCATATCACTTTCAAAACAATCCGATGTGCTAATTACCATGGCAACATGTGCAAACCAATGGATACGCAGAACCAGGAAGTAGCTCTGCCCACAACTTCCTCATGAAGCTGAATTCACAGTTCGGAAATCTGTTCCCAGCCCTGATAATAGACACACACACTTCAACACAACACAATTAGCTTTACACAAATACGAAAAGCTTTCAACACAAAGACGAATGCCCTGACACTTTCACAGACTCCATCTCATCCTTTGTCATCATTTTCACCAAGTTATATTTGAATCTACAGTATTTATAATACTCTGATGCAGAAAAGCTCCAATGCCCCTCTGTGGTCACCTGTTAAACTGCATAGCAACTCAAATTCAATCCAGTTCTAAAATATCAGTTCATACTGTGACATGTAAAACAATACAAAGACTGAGTAATATGGTGTGCAGAACTAATGGATGAATAAATTAAACACACTATATTATATCAGGGTGTGTGTAAGGCATGTGGCATTGCCAACCAGAACAGCTGATGTTACAGGAGCTCCAAAGATTTGAGGCATGCCACACAGCAAACCCCTCCCTACACAGCTGCTCCGCGGTGTGATACAGACACAATCTTTATGGGAGATTCTGCTGAGTAAGGTATACCTTCTCGCTGTTACTCACACACACATACTCCATTAACTTTTATATATAAACATATATTTCTTGTTTCTCTTCACAGTGAACATTGATGTCAATAAGTTCACCATAAAATGTGTTTTAATATAACTGAAAAGAGAAAAATACTTGAAATGCAGTTTGAGAGAATTAGAAATAAGTTACAAAGCAGAAACTAAAAAAGAGGTTCCACTTCCTTATTGATAAAATCACACCCTTGGTCATGTGTCTTCCTTAAAAATGAAAAGCACAATCCACATAGACCAAACATAATGATTTTTGCACTTTGCATCTTGGAAAACTGATTTCCTTTTTGTAAGAAAAAAAAACAGTTAAGAATAGGTAGACACAAGTGACAGAATACAGTTTATTCAGACCAACTACTGTACTGTAACTACTTCAACGAACTGCATTGATCCAAACTCAACAGACAGCAGAACACAGAAACTGAGAGTACTGAGAGTTCACACTTAACTGTGCCTGATCACCACCTGACCTACCTGCACAAAGTACATACACAGTAGTTTCTCCAAGGGAAATTGATGTAATAAACAAATTTCAAATCAATTTATGAGGGTTCTCATTCTCAGTCTTTTAAACTGAAAGAGAGAGAGAAAGATTTACTTACCAGCGATTCTGTCTCGCTCCATAGCTGGATTATGGCTCCTAACAGCCACATGTGGTTTCTAGCGTTTCTCCTCCTCTCCCTTTATTTGCAGACTTCCCCTTTTGCTTTTTCCGAGAGTTTAGTTGCTCTCCCCCTCTCTCTGCCCCTCTCTCAGTCTGTCTCTCTCTCTGTTCTCTCACTTGGTTCTTGTTTTTCCCTTTTTCTTTCTTTCTTTCTTTCTTTCTTTCTTTCTTTCTTTCTTTCTTTCTTTCTCTTCTCTCTTTTTCTTCCTCGATACTGATCTTAGAATTGTTTAGAGTGTTTCATTGGCAAGTGTATCCAAAGGAACTTCAGTGACATGTGCTGATCATATGGCTTTATTCGATCTTCTTTCGTCTTTCTTTTGACCTCTTTTGACACTGAAGCTCTGTTGTGTCTCTAAGATGTGGATAAGCCATGTGACTTATTTGTAAACAGCCCCATGCCCTCACTTTGAAAGAAAATGAGAGAAAACTTAAATCACTGCATTTGATACTGCTGAATTTGCATTGCAATATTTCCTAGGTCCAGTAGATAGTGCTATGCATTACAAGAATTAAAGTTACAATGTAAAATGGATTGTGTCCATATAGATTCTAAAAGGCATGTATGAAATTATACTCACTCCATTACATCACTTGCTCACCAATCGATTCCTTTGCAGTAAATGGGTACAGTAAGAATGAGAGTTCCAACATCTGATAAAATCATCACAATAATCCACATGTAATCCACAAGACTCAGTCCATCAATTAATATCTTGTGAAGCATGCTTTTATCTACTGTTTGGAATCTCATTCTGATAGCAGCCATTCACTGAGACGATCCACTGGTGAGCAAATGATGTAATGCTAAATGTAAAAAAAAAAAATTCTGAAAAAAAGAAACAAACTCATTTACAACGAACTCATCTACAATCTTTTTAGGTGAACTATTTCTTTAAAGCAGTGACAGTCAGCCCATAGTCTTCATGTCATTACTCAAAAGAAAATCATGATGATATTTGACCTCTGGCATAAACCTTATCTAAGGTCCTTGCACATAGAATAGGACTATGATTAGTGTATGTGAAAGACATCGGGATACATGACCTTCTCTCCATTTCCAAGAATAAAAAATGCCTTGGACCACTCTACCACACTGATTATTATTCCTTCTGGGTCACTGATGACGCAGACAAAATAAGCCTATAATAATCAGGTTCTAGAAATAATTGGCTTTTTCAAAAAAAATATTGTATTTCTTTTGCTCACATATGTTGTTTATGTAAATCATCTTACAAGGTATAAGACATGCCGCCAGTCTAAATATCAGTGATTCACTACACTGTAAAAAATGTACCGTAGAATTTACAGGATGTTACTGGAAAAAAAAGTTGCCAATAAAATCTTGTAAAAATGATGTTAATTGCTGTAAAATGGATTACAGTATAATACTGCAAAGCAAATTGCAGTTAATTGCTGTATGTGAAATACAGTAATTTGTAGTGTTTTTACAGTAATATTGAAATAAACTAGTTTATTTTAAAGCAATATTTTGTAATCTCACTAAAGTACAGTATTTACCTGGCAACAAAAGTTGCCAATAAAATCCTGTAAATACCCCTAAATCCAAGGTGATGTTGTAATAATTTAATAATGAAAATGCTGCAAAGAATAATTTTAACAGTAAACTGAAAAATACTGATTTAAATGCATTATCATGAGAAACATCTTAAAACATTTACAAATTAATAAAAACCAAGTCAAAGATGTTGCAAATAAATATTTATTAAAACTGGCAGAAAGACATTGCAAGGCTTTTACTGGTAAAAAATAAAAATGTCAGTCTTTCAACAGTTAAAATCTTATCATAAAAATAACATAGCATCACAAAATAACTACAAATATCTGTTATATCACAAAAAATAAGCCATATTCTGAGTAGAACATTAACTTTCTTTAAAAAATTAAGGTCAATCAACAGAATTTGTATAATTTTGGTTAAAAAAGGATTAAAATAAAATGCTGGGATCAACATTATACCACAAATTCTGTTGTTTGAGCTTATGTTCTATTAAATTTAGAATATTCCTGCAAAAGACAATTTAATTAATACATACTGAAAGTCCATCAACTTTCTGAGATGAGCACACACACGAGGGTTGTCCCTCTTCTCTGAAACCTTTCCACTTTGTTTTGAACTATGTAACATTTGCAATCCTGATAATCAGCACCAGATAACTTGTTATGATACTTAACAATATCATGTTATAAATAAACTCAACAGTTTGAACATTTACCTCATATTTATTCTGTGAGTTTATGTGTGCCGTTAAGGTTATTTGTTTTGATGTTGAATGTAATAAAGTCAGAATCAGTCTTGCGTTTCGATGCTTCCCTAGTTATTTTTTTTCACTCAAGTTTTAATCAGGCTAACTTGTCCAATCGGGCATGTAAAGATGTATTTCACTAAGAAATTGTATCGGACAAGCTTTAATGTCGAGTACAACTACAGTGACAATAGACACAATTTCTCATTTACGTGTAGTTTCTTATTATAGTAAGATATCACGTCAATATGGGATAGTTGAAAACATATAAACATATGAAATTTCCCATATTTTGCTGTTCGTCAGTTATAGAGTGGGGGAACTATGATGTCACTTTGTAGGCGAAAACCTGGAAGCGAGTGCATTTTAGCACTTCCGCTTCCATCGTCCCAGAGTCAATGGGGTTTTTTGAATGGAATTTTGGTTAAATCCCTTAAATAAGGTCCGTGGTTCACACAAGCTCAAGATACTTTCACGTTTTATTCTACAACATAAAACACACCAGTTACACCCCAGTCGTGATTTTTTAAAAGCAGTTACGTTGCTTAAAAAAGACGGTTGCTAACAAGTTGCTAAATGGGACTACAGATGCTGTCGGAGACATTCAATGTCATCACGCCGAACAGTTTATCAATTTACAGTTTTTCCAATTGCAGTGTAATTTGTAATACAATTAATTTTAGAATAACCAATTAATAGTTTCCCAATGAATAGCTTTATTTTTGTTCGACAATGTTTTTTTTTTTTTGCTTTGCCTCAAAATGCGACACATGTCTTTGGATGGAAGATGCTCGTTTTATCGCTTTCCTACTGATACAGAGACTCTGGGTTTGTACCATAAGGTAAACCCATATTACGATTATTACAGGTAAACACCACATTTACCGGCTTTACGTGGTGAAAGTGAAACTTTAATGCTGCATAGAGCTTAAAGCCACGTTAAAATTAAATGTTTACGGCAACATGAAGCTGTTAGAAAGCATAGATTGAGGATTTCCAAGAAACAAGGATAAAATAACATTTTGTGTATCCACCCTAACAAAATTATAGCTGAAATGTGGTAATTTGTTCTCTAAAACAGTTTAATTAAGTTTAATCTTACCATCCAAAAACTCGCTCACTCTGCTGTTATTTAAAAGATTAAATATGTGGGGATACGTTTTTAATTAAAGGGGTGGTTTACTGCGATTTCACTTTTTTCATTTTAAATAGTGTGTAATGTTGCTGTTGGTGCATGAACAGTATCTGCAAAGTTGCGGCGCTGAAAGTTCAACGTAAGTGGAGATATCGTCTTTTAAAAATTAGGAAGTTTAATGCCTACAAAAACGACTCATATGGGACTACGACGAGATACTTCCCGGGTTGCATACGAAATAAACCCATCAACCCCTCCCTCCGGAACATGCAAAAAAGGGGGCAAGGCCATGTTCTGCAGCTTTGTCGAAGAGGAAGAGTTACAGTGGAGAGTTGTAGCCATGCCGTCAAAACGGTGTTATTTTCACCCAGCTGTCAGATCTTCTGTGTTTGGGCTTCCTACGGACACTGTAGTTCGTCAACAATGGTTAAAATTTATGTTTGATTATGTTCCTGACAATTACAATCCTAATTTAGCTGTCTGCTGCACATTTTACGGAAGACAGCTTCCAGAATCTACACGAGTTCAATGCCGGATTCACACAGAAACTATTACTAAAACATGGAGCAGTTCCAACTTTAAAACAGAGGCAGCAGTTGGGCCACAACCTGTAAGTAGGATTTCATAATTTTAAAAGTATTTGCATGTATAATTTCAGAAGTAATGTTTTAGTTTCATCAAGGACGTAAACAAATACCAACGCTGGCTTTAGCAGCCAGTTAGTTAAATGCTATTTCGTGTGTCTATGACAAACGCGTACAAACATTTTGGACCCGAATTTGTAATTATGTACTAATTTTGTAAATGTATTTTCCATGTATACCTTATGATGTAATTTTTCGATTTGATCAAGACCGTAAACACAAGCCAAAGCTGTTTGGTTAGTAGCCAGTTAGTTCGATGCTATTTTGTGTGTATAAGACAAACGTGTACAAACTTCAAAAAATTGTATGTAATCACAACAGCAAACTTCCATACGTTTGTAAGAGCCGTGCTTGCGGAAGTTCTGCTTGACTCTCTTCATTACCGCTTTCTGGGTCTGATTCTGACTCAAACTGATACGGCAATATTGACACCATTATTTACATTTGACAGGAGCACGTGCAACTGTCGCTCGTAAAGGTAATGGGCGTGAAGTTTCTGGACAATGTGCAGTACGCAGTTTAGCCAATCACAACACACCAGCCCAACTAACCAATCTGAGCCCATCACCTGTTTCTGAGGGAGTGGTTTCAGAGAATCAGGAAGTCAACCGGTCGTTCAAATGACAGAGGAGAAAGCGGCTTACAATAAAGTTGAAATATATGAAAAATAAGGCGTTTTTTTACAAACGAAACATGAAGACATGTTATACTGCACCCCATAAACACAATCAAGCAAAGAAAAAAAGCAGTAAACCACCCCTTTAAAATATTCATATTAATCAAGGTTTTATTGACTATTTATACTATTTATTGCTAATGTCGCATTTCAGTTTGGCTCTAGTTTTGTATTTATTCCAGTTTATATGAAACGGTTCATGTAGCGTGGTTTTAAATTCATATAAAGAGTAAATCCTTTTCACTGAACATGTTAAAATTAAGTTTGAGGAAGTTGTTGGAAGCTGGTGGTGGTGACGCTGAAGGCGAGTGACCGTGGTGCTGTAGTTCGTTTATAGCTTAAGTTTAGCTTTTTAGTTCTGGCGCTTTTATTTAGGCTTCAAAATTCGTCAAAGTTATATTATTTTGTGAAGATTATCTTGATGGACAAAACGTGTAAGTTTCATGAACTATGATTGAACACAGAGCTTATTTTTTGCGATTATCCAAAAGCCTATGGAAAAATTCCATTGGCTTTTTGTCGAGGGAACCAGTGCGATGCTAACAGCCGATCCGCATACAAAGTGACGTCATAGTTCCCCCACTCTATTTCGGCAGATAGTTAACACTACCATGACAATCGTTCGCACTGAGTGTTACGTTAAAAGTTGAGTAAACACTACTTTAAATGCTCTCAATAAGAAAATTAAACTGCCAAAATGAGAAAAATGCAGCATTAGCCTAACTATGCTATGATAGCAATTTCCAGCTTACTGCACATACCAAGGCCGCTTGTCAAAATGTCGTGATAGCAGGCAATATAGCGATATAATGTATAGCAACATTGCTTATACATGAACTTAAATATATATAAAAGGATATATTTCTTAAAGGAACACTGCACTTTTTTTTTGGAAATAGGCTCATTCTCCAACTCCCCCAGAGTTAATAAGTTGAGTTTTACCGTTTTTGAATCCATTCAGCCGATTTCCGGGTCAGGCGATAGCACTTTTAGCATAGCTTAGCATAGATCATTGAATCCGATTAGACCAGTAGTATTGCGTTCAAAAATGATCGATAGTTTTCCTATTTAAAACTTGACTCTTCTGTAGTTATATCGTGTACTAAGACCGGCAGAAAATGACAAGTGGCGATTTTCTAGGCCGATATGATTAGGAACTATACTCCCAGTCCGGCGTAATAATCAAGGAACTTTGCTGCCGTAACATGGCCGCAGCAGGCGCAGTGATATTACGTAGCGCCTGAAAGTAGTCCCCAGCTATATTATAACTAATATAATTATTTATATATATATATTATTTTTTTTTTCTCCATTCTGTCACAGAGTTTTGGTTCCTTGCCGCTGTCGCCTCTGGCTTGCTCAGTTGGGGACACTTAATTTCTAGCGATTATCGCCGATTTGATTGCACAGATACTATTTAAACTAAACTGAGCTAGACAATGACATCTCTGAATTCAATAATGAAATGCCTTTAACTGAAAAAAGTGTTTAATCTTATCATTATACATTACTGACACTCTATCCTCCAATTTGATACCGTTAAGTGCTTTGACACAATCTGTATTGTAAAAGCGCTATATAAATAAAGGTGACTTGACTTGACTTGACTGGGGGAAACGCATACTTGCACAGGCCCTGGGGCCAGCTATGTGTCAGAGCATCTATGCCGAGTGGAGTCTCGGTCAAGGAATACCACAAGGGGCAATGGGAGGATTCCTGGGAAGCAAACAGATCTACCTGCACTTCGCCGAATCAACTCCAAATCAGTTGGACCACTTGGGGATGAAGTCTCCACAAACTGAATCACTTGTCACAAAAGCACATTAGCTGTGTGACTGAGGTCACCTGGAATATGAGTAGCACACAGTGACTTCAGTCACTGCTGACTCCAAAGGAGGAGATAGTTGGTGATTTTTGTGACCTGTCACAAGAACGGATACTGCCCTAGTGATTTATATACACCACCATTTCTGTGTTGTCTGTCCAGACCCACAATTGCTGTCCTGAATCAATGGTCAAAACCTCTGCAGGGCCAGCAGTACAGACAGCAACTCTAGGCTGTTGATATGCCAGGGTCCTACGGGTGCATCCCTGTTGCATACAATGACCCAGACTATACTGGACACATCTGTTGTGACAACAACATGCCTCAACACTTATTCTAAGGGAACCCTTGCCCGTAGAAAAACAAGGTTTGTCCAACACCTGAGAGTCTGTGAGATCGGCAGATAATTACGCATGCTTAAGCAGTCTCATTTGCATCAACCCGAGCAGGGTAACTGCCACCAAGGGCACCATATGCCCCACAACCCTCTGAAATTGCTTCAGTTGATACGTGATTCCACCCCTGAACAAATTCAGCCAGGCCAGCACCGAATAGGCCTGTTATAGTAACTGAGTCCAACTCCATGCCGAGAAAAGAGATGCTCTGCACAGGGAGAGTTTTCTCTTCTCCCAGTTGACCTAAAGTCACAATCGGTTGAGGTCCTTGTGTGCACACAATAAATCTCGGCAGTTTGTTGGAATTAACAAGTCATCGAGATAAGAATGAGAATGCCCACTTCTCTTAGTGGGACAAGGGCAGCCTCTGCAACATTCGTGAAGAAGCGAGGTAACAGGGACAAACTGAAAGGGAGGACCTTGTACTGATGTCCATATCCCCCAAAAAGTTATTGTCTATATGCTCCTTTAAAGGGTTAATGACATGGATTTTTAAAATTATTTTAATATGTTCCTTGAGGTTTACATATAATGTTAATAAAGTTTTTTGCACAAAAAAAAACAAATAAATATATGGGAAAATTATTATTTTCAACCCTCATTCTGAACCTCTCTCAGAAACAGCCTGTTTTCAAGGGGAGTGTCTTTTAAGGCTTTTCAGTAATCAGTCACTGTTATGATTGACTAACGTTATTGCATAGGAAACACCCTATTGCATGTTGTGAGTGTTTTAACAACATTATAAAAATAAAACAGTCGTTTCTAAACAAAGCAATATGAAATCATTAACTTGAGGTTGATGCAGCTGCTGTGAGATACTGCTTTATCTTTCAACAAATGTTTCTTTGTGAATTCTCCATGACACTGTGCCTCGTTTACAAAAAAAAAAAAAATGCTCCGAAGTCTGAACAATCCTCTGACATGATCCGGCATGCCATTAAAAATAAAATGTATACTTGTTCTTTACGCTGGGATCCTTCTGATATCTGTACAAAAAGTACAGATGAGGGTACTGTGAGGGTAAATCTGTTAGGTTATGTCAAAAAACTCTCAACTCATTTTCTCCTCCAACATCAAAATCATCCTACATCACTGCAGAAGCACTGACGCAGTGTTTACAAAGTGAATGTGCAAGGAGGGTCAAACACCCTTTACAAAAAACAAAAAAGGTAAAACAACGATGTAGTACGATTTTGAAGTTGGAGGAGAAAAGTGTTGGGAGTTTTTAGATATACCCTGTCTCGAACCGTTGTACACAGACAAAGTACGCATGCGACTCGCAGAGCTAGACAAGACGAGCATTTGTGGTTAAAAAGTTTATAAACTTTTTTTTTAAAGAAAATTACAGATGGTTTCGCTAGATAAGTTGTGACTGATAAATTCTTTGCGACTGAAGAAAGGGAGACATGAACATCTTGGATGACATGGGGGTGAGTAAATTATCAGGAAACTTTCATTCTGAAAGTGGAGTAATTCTTCTAAAAACTGTTGCTGTCATGTACTCTGTACTGTAGCATGCAAAATATGTATTTAGTTGTGTGTGTTGTGTTCAGTCCGCACAGCTTGTAGGTCTCCGTCTAACCGGCTAACAGCAATATCTGCTTGCTCGCAATTGTCTAGAAATGTGTCGATGAATAGTGAATGTTTGTCGTTGTTATTATTTGGAGTTCTGATAAAGAATAGAGCAATACGTTGGTGTACAAACTGCAGTGCTTTATCAATGCGTTTCTGCATTGGGCTAACGCATATACCATGGCTGTTTGGGTGTTTACCACCGAGCTGTGGGCTAAGTGGCAATGGGCGTTCCATTATTGACCTGAGCTGCACACAGAAGACCAATCGCAACAGACTGGGTCATCAATAGGGTTGGGCACCGGTACCGTACTGGTTCAAATTGTGAACGGTACCCAACCCTACTGATGACCCAGTCTGTTGGGATGCAGTACCTTTTTTTCGGTACTTTACTCTCTGTGTAATTACAAAAACATTTATTTCAGTGAAAAAATAAGTCCAAAACTCTCAATTTCAACATTTTGAACAACAGGGCCCTACAATTTTTTAAGTAGGATTTCATAATTTTAAAAGTATTTGCATGTATAATTTCAGAAGTAACGTTAATGTGTTTGTAATAATTATTTTTATCATTTAATTGTATTTAAATTTGTCAGTAAATGGAATATATAAAGACGTACAATATACTGTACAAAAGTAATACAAGAGTAATATAGGTTATTTCTGTTACATGTTAAACCGCACTTTTATTTTGACAGGTTGCCGTGAAGTTTCTGTGTATACATGATATGCTGGTTTTCTCAAATGAAACTGTAAAATTCTCATGAAGAGACTCTCACAGCCTGTAAGTTCATGTGTTCATGTAGTGAGATGCAGAGGCCGAAAATCACCGCGAGTTCACGTGTGTTTTAGTATTTGTGTAGTAAACAAAACCGTGTCTCAGTCATTCAAACATACCAAGGCTAACGGAACATGCAGGTTTCATATTTAAACCGTCTTTTTGCATTTTAATATTCACATAGACTAGTTCATATCGCAATTTGAATTAAGTGACAGACCTTCTTTTATTCATCCAGAAATTGACGAATTCCGTGGCATTCCGACGCTATAGAGTAAATTACGTTTGTATGAATGGACTCTGCCATCCTGTCTGCATTTTCGCGGAAACCATATGACCCTATAAATGTAAGCACACTTCAGAACATTTCGTTTTGCCCTGTGTGTTGTGTTTTAAAGAGTTGCAGGGGTGACATTAAGCCCTTTCACACATACAGACTTTTGCGGAAAATTACCGGTAAATTGCCGTAAAGAGATCATGTGTGAACAGGACCTTTTCAAAAATACCAGTAAATTCGTTCCGGCAATTTACCGGTATGAGAAGTTGTAACATTACCAGTAAATTGCCGGAATTCTGCTGTGTGTGAACGCAGAAGGAAAATTACCGGTATGAGCGTTCAGAACGCGTTCAGAACGCGGTGACGTAAGACGTCTACTCCGGACCAATCCAGAGCCGTTGAAATTCAAAATTCAACAGCTTTGGGCCAATCATAACATTCTGATGCAGATGACGCATTTACTCCGCGCTGTGTTTGAAGTCATGCGATGTCTCTGGGCCAAAAGAAGCATCATGAACGTGAACATTTGGCACAAAAATGACAACATAAACAAAAACACTGATCGCGTTTACCCCTCCATGTTTACAAACACAAACACCGTGAGGCGCAACCGTTTAGAGGTCATTTCCGTTTTATGATGTCACAGAATTTACCGGTAATTTAAAACTGATGTGTGAATGGTGCTTTACAGGTAAAATGACGGAATGCTGTTGCCTGTGTGAACAGCGCAGTTTTGAATTTACCGGTAAAGTCGTTCTGGTAATTTTACGGCAATTTACTGGTATTACTATGTGAAAGGGGCTATTATGTCACAGGGTCTCTCTCTCTCTCTCTCTCTCTCTCTCTCTCTCTCTCTCGTATGCGCCCAAATGCGTTCTTAGGTACCGAATGATTTAAGTGATGACTCGGTAGTTCCGACGCAATTCGGTCGGTACCCTTAAAAGTACCGAGTTTGGTAACCAACCCTAGTCATCAGACCAATCACCGCAGATTAGCATCACGCAAAGGAGGGGTTTGGAAAAATGAATCATTGAACGAACCGTTTGGGAATCGTGAGCAAAAAAGGAAAAAATAAATGCATATTTTAAGACAATGAAAGTGTTTTTTTGACCTTGCATGCATGTCACCCTGTTGTTGGGGACTCCCAAAACCAAAATATGAACCTTTCATAACCCATAACACGGGCACTTTAAGATATTTTTGATGAAATCCGAGACACATAGAACGAGAAGGACATTGTTAATATAGACTATGAGACATCAGTGGTTCAACAAAGCATCTCAGCCCACTCAGAGGCAGTTCAGAGTTGTGGCATAAGGGACTCCATTCCCTCCATCAGTGAATGAGGGTTACTATATGCAGATGAGGCATTCCCTTTCTGTTGGTCACTTAGACGTTGTTTCAAAATCTGACACTAGGGGTCTCTATACCAAACGCCACAGCTGCTGAACTCCATTACAAGTCCACAAGGGACACAAATGTTAACAAGCCCAGAGTGTCACAACCAAATGCACCTCTCCTCTTTGTAACTTTCCAACGCCCAAGACTTATGACCTCGCTCTCCAACATACAAGTGAGCCGCCATATAAGGCAGAGGTCATCTCAGCCAGAGCTTTTTCTCATTCTGAGAAGTAAGAATAAATAACAGTTGAAAAGTCCTGGTTGTTAACTTTGGGAATGCATCTGTTTCCCCAAGTGGGGAAAGGACACTACGGTGACCACATCCTACCCAAAGGGGATTTGACATGTGGAGAAACAACCTATGGACTTATTAAAAGGAAGCACTACATAGAGAAGGTGTCTGTGATGGGCCCCGCATAAGGGGAGAGCTACACATGACACAGAGACACATGACAGCCACCTGAGTTCACAAATTAGTGTTCAAAACTGTGGATGAAACTGGTTCCATTTGCAGATTGTAGAATCTGGCAAATGTATTAGGTGTAGCCCAACCTGCAGCTCTATAAATGTCAGACCTGATAAGCTGTAAAAAATTGCATCCACAATCCAGTGGGAGATTCTTAGTTTGAAGATAGCATTCCCCTTCTGCTGACCTCCAAAGCAGACAAAGAGCTTTTCAGCACTGATCCAATGCCACATCTCCGGGGGTCCTTCCCATGTAAAGAACACCAATTCACAAAAATGCGCCAGTTCAGGTCTATAGCCCCCTCATAGAGGGGGCCCTAGTCTGCGTAGTGGTATTCACTTCTGTAAGTGAAAGATCTCTGAATTTCTCCTGGTCCTGTCCAGGAACCAGACATAGAGGTTCCAGAGATCTTGGCGTGGATGTCAGATTGTGCCCTCTCCCTGGGAGAGAAGATCCCCCCTCAGGGGAATCCACCAGGGAGGAGCTGATGCCAACAGCATGAGCTCCATGGACCAAGTCTTGTTGGGCCAGTATGGTGCCACCAGCAAGAGTTGTTCTATTTTCTCTCTGACTTTTCACAGAGTCTGTGCAATGAGGCTCACTGCGGGAAAGGCATACTTGGGTAGGCCCTTGGTCCAGTTCTGCTCCAGTGTGTCCATGCTCAGGGGGACTTTGGTTAAGGAATACCACAATGGGCTCCACAGTAAGAGATGGAAGGTGTGCTGTGACATGCGATGCAGTGAACACCTCCCTGATGATTGATATACGCGACTATCGCCATGTTGTCCGTTTGGACCAACACATGCTTGCCCTGGATCAATGGCAGAAACCTCATTAAGGCCAGAAGCATTGCAACAACTCCAGGCAATTGATATACCAATGCAGCTGAGGGCCCGTCCAGACCACGGAGGCTGCATGCCCGTTGCATACAGTGCCCCAACCCAACTTGGAAGCATCCATTATTACAAAAATGTGTCTGGACACTTGTTGTAAGGGCACCCCTGCCCATAGAAATGAAATGTCCTTCCAAGGACTGAAAATGCGGCGACACTCCAGTCTGATGCTCACACAGTGTGTACCCTGGTTCCATGCCCATCTTGGGACTCGGGTATAAAGCCTGTGCTGAAGCATCAGTCCCAACAGAGTAAATGTCCGTGAGAATGCCTTATGTCACCGGAACCTCTGAAAGTGTTTGAGAGGGACCACTGTTTTGTACTTGAGTGTTCTCAAGCAGTTCAGCACTGACCAAGCACGATCCTCTGAAAGGCGTGCGGTCACAGTGACTGATGTCCCTGTGTGCACAAATTAACTCTCACAAGTGACCTAGAATAAGCCAGCCATAAGATAGTTGAGAATGCGAATTCCCACTTCCCTGAGAGGGGCAAGAGCAGCATTTGTTCGTGAAAACGTGAAGAGACAGGGACAGCCCAAAGGGAAGAATTTTGTACTGATATGCCTGTCCTTTGAAAGCAAACCAAAGAAACGGCCTGTGCCTTGAAAGGATCGAGTCATGAAAGTATGCATGCTTCAGGTCTATTGCCACAAACCAGTCGCGGTACCTGACACATGGTTACATGTGCTTGAGGGTGAGCATTCTGAACAGGAGCTTGTGAAGGGCCCAGTTCAGCACCCTTAAGTCCAAAGCTGGTCTGAGCCCCCCACCCTTCTTGGGTACAATGAGGACTCACCCAGTCCACGGGGACTCACCCAGCTGAACCATTTTCGCCTTACCATGCTCCCCAATGCAGCCTCATAGCCTCATAGGAAGTAGAAGGACTGGAACGGGAAGCAGTTGGGGTGACTCATGGTCTTTTGGAAAAAACCACAAACAGCAAGCACAAAGTACCTATGGCCATATCCTTACAAGCAGGACGTGCTTCAGAGTGGCATGGCCCAAACAATGAACAGACTGATTTTGCCGATCACTAGGAAAGACTTAGAAACCACAACTAGAAGGACACTGATAAATAGGCATGAAGTAAACACATGATTCCACCCGTGAAGCTCTTGTGCTCTTTTAAGAGGAAATTTGCTCTCAGAGATTACCATTGTAACAGATGGACAAATCAGACATATTATTGTTATATTTAACAAATAATGCAACAGACCCCTCATCAAAAAATCGGACTGGACACCAGAATGTCTGCGAAGGATAACCCAGGACACTGGTTACCATGGCAGCCAGGACACCTCAGCCAAAGAACATAACACAAGTCCCACAGAAAAAGACTTCTTCCCATGAGTGCATTTACATGCACCCTCTTAATGCGATTATAATGAGATTTTGACAATATTGCGATTAATCTTCACCTCATGTAAACGCAATACTTCGATCTAAATAATATGATTAATTTCATAATCGCAGCAAGCATAATTGTATTAACATAGGTGGCGTACGCCGATTTTAACCTTTTGAGCGGTACGGTCCCACATATGGGATTTTCATTTCCGTGCCACTGGGAGTATGGTCCCACATATGGGATTTAGAACGTTCGGTGACGTAACTGCCAAATTCAAACTGCGTTTTTGCGCATTGACTGACGCTGAGATGCAGCTGTACTTGTCATATAATCGCATCTATGCAGTGTTTTTAACCACATAATGTTTATTTTATGCTTTAGACATTTAAATACACATAAGTACTAGTAAAACAATAAATTTAGAGTTCGTAAAATACACTCAGATGTTTATGGAAGCAGCAAGAACAATCCATTCAAATATAATTTTCAGACGTGTTTTATTAATATCAAATACACATAGTGTAAGTAACTATAAAGTTCACTCTATTCTTCTCCCATCTCACCCGCAACTTACTTGCATGTATTTCGCGAGAAATTGATGAATTTACGTGATGTAAATCTGACTGACAGGACTCTCTGAACTGCTGCGCGAACAAACATGGCGGCGCCCATCTCACATTACAGATCACAATCAAGATCATTTAGAACTGTTTTTAAACTATAAAACACACTCATTTGCACATATTTCTGAATCGGAATATCAGATAGTTGATTATATGGTAAGCAAGTTTATGAATATTTTGAATAAAAAAGGAAAAACGAAATAAAAGCGATCCATCTGTCATACAGTGTTATTGTGGCCGCGGTGTGTCACATGACAATCATGACGCATCGCCATGGCAACATTAAGGGGAAACGTTCTAAAATAACGGTCGCCTAAAAAAAACTCACTCTGGGGGGACCGCTGGAATATTTTAAACTCACCACTGAAAAGGTTAATCGAAATATACAGGCATGTAAAAACCTTAATCACAGTATTGTAGGGGGGGTGTGGGGGAGGGGCAATTTTCTTCATGGAGATAATGAAAATATCTGAAGACTGTTATGAAAATAAATGTTAAAAATAAAAATATGAAAACCTGTCTATGAAAACATAAACACATGATTAGAACACTGTTAGATTATGATGCAGCAATCTTATTAAAAAAGAAGCATCTAAAAAGGAATAGCTGTTTAAGGTGAAGCTGAAGAGTGACTTATGCCAATAAACTGAAAACTGTTCTATTAATCAGATAACTTAGATACATAACATAGATGTAACATTACAACTTGTATCTGCACAAAAGGATGCAAATGCCAGTGAACTTTAAGTTACGCGCTATAGACAGAGAGAGAGAGAGAGCTCCCGTCGTGATACGCTTTCATAACAGCGCACTCAAACATGGCATAGAGAATTCACTATAGATTTCACATTCTATAAAGTTGTCTAAAGTTGTATAATGCATGTTTATAGCAGATTTGTGCTATATTTTCATCTACATTATCAAGTGATTCTTGAAATCGTGTTTTCGAAGCCATAAGAAATACGAACGTTCTAATCACGCCAGTGTGATTGTATTAAATATAGAAAATATTAATCAGCTATTTTTTGTCTTTTGGAAGCTGCATTCAAAATCCACTTGGCTCAAAAATCTGAGGGGGCACATGCCCATATCAGCCACCAGAGGGCACTCCTTCTGGGTTATAGTTTGTTCGTTCTGGAATTAATTTCCCATCACCCTTTGCTCTGTCTATTACTTTGCATTGTTTCCAGCTGTATGTCATTAGTCTTATTAGTTCCTCTATAAATACCATGTTCTGTTAGCCCTTGTTTGCGTCAGTATTTTTTTCTGCCTTGTGTGTTGTGGATTACTTTTTGCCTTTGCTTTCTGCCTGTTACCCTGTTTTAGATCTTTCTTTTTGGATTATTAAAACTGCACTTGGATCTTCAATGCTTTCCACGTGTAATTCCGTGACAGAATAGTGACACCAAAGTCAGATCCAGCAATTGGGCAGTGTTTCTCTGTTTTCTATTTGACCCATGGGCCTTCGGATTCTTCCTCCAGCTTCTAAGAGGGAGCGGAGGGCACGTCTTCAGATGTTGGCAACATTACATCAACAGGGACTAGGAGTAGGGTGCCTAGCTCAGACATTTTGGACCATGGCAGTGGGGCTGGAGCTTTGCGATACTAAGCTTAATAACATCTTCAATGAATGCCTTGATAACCCCTTGCCTCTGTGAGATGGAAGGACTTAAGACTCGAGATTATTTGTGTTTCATTGACTATCTCAGTTACCGCAGCCTAATAGTACCATCAAGTCAGTCAGTGTCCATGGCAGACACCCCGCAGGAGGCTGAGTCTGCCACTGCATCTCTGGAGGACAGTGAGGCTTCATTGTCTCTGTCTCAAAAGCAAAGGTTGAGAAGGACATCAAAGTCGACTCCAGTGGTCTCAAGTCCGGTGGACCTGGAGGACATGAGTCCGGTGGTCCCACGTCCGGTGGTCCTGGAGGACCCGACTCTGATGGTCCCAAGTCTGGTGTTCCTGGTGGACCCGACTCCAGTGGTCTCAGAGGTTACTACAAAGCTGTCCGATTTCACTGCTGCTGCCATAATCAAGAAGGCCGTCTTTGCCTTTCACCTCATGGCTGTTCTGCGTGCATGGGCCACTTCAGAGTCCACTCCAGAACCCGCTCCAGTCTAGGAGCCCTCAGAGTCCACTCCAGAACCATTTCCAGTCCGGGAGCCCTCAGAGTCCACTCCAGAACCATCTCCAGACTATGAATCTGCTCCTGAGCTCACTCAAGTCTATGAGTTCATTCCAGAGTTCGCTCCCATTTACGAATCCTCTCCAGAGTCTGCTCAGGTCTACGAGTTCACTCCTGAGCCTGCTCCAGTTTATGAATTCACTCCTGAGCTCACTCAAGTCTACGAGTTCATTCCAGAGTTCTCTCCAGTTTACGAGTCCGCTCCAGAGCCCACTCAAGTCTATAAGTTAATTCCAGAGTTCGCTCCAGTTCACGAGTCCACTCCAGAGCCCACTCAAGTCTATGAGTTCATTCCAGAACTCGCTTCAGTTTAGGAGTCCGCTCCAGAGTCCACTCAAGTTTATGAGTTCACTCCTGAACTCGCTTCAGTTTAGGAGTCCGCTCCAGAGTCCACTCAAGTTTATGAGTTCACTCCTGAGCTCATTCCAGTCTAGGAGTCCATTCCGCTTCAGGTCCTCTCTGGGCGGTGGGTTCTGTCCTGTTACAGCCATAAATTCTGTTACTAACCTCTCTGTGCTCTTCGTTCCAGTTCTGCCTGATCCACCATGGTGGTCTCCTGCATTTTCAGCTCTGCTCAAGTGGTCATCAGCTCCATTCTGGGGGTCATCAGCTCTGCCCTGGTGGGCTCCTGCCCTGCTGGCCTCGCCTTGGTTCCACCTTTGGACCCAGGCCCTTTTCCACCACACGGGCCTGGCCCACCATCCTTCCCCATGATCCACCTCCCTCCTGGACTTCTTTGACACATGGTGGAGCGTCTGGAATCAGCTCTTTAAAGTGGGTGTCATGTCACAGCCATCTTCTCCATGACTCCTTCTGGGTTATAGTTTGTTTGTTCTGGACTTCATTTTCCATCACCCTTTGCTCTGTCTATTAGTTGTCATTGTTTCCAGCTGTGTGTCATTAGTCTTATTAGTTCCTCTATCTATCTATCTATCTATCTATCTATCTATCTATCTATCTATCTATCTATCTATCTATCTATCTATCTATCTATATATATATATATATATATATATATATATATATATATATATATATACACCATGTTCTGTTAGCCCTTGTTTGCGTCAGTATTGTTTTCTGCTTCGTGTGTTCTGGTTTACTTTTTGCCTTTGCTTTCTGCCTGTTACCCTGTTTTGGATCTTTGTTTTTGGTTTATTAAAACTGCACTTGGATCTTCAATGTTTTCCACGAGTAATACCGTGACACCCACACCATTATTGTTTTCATGATCGATCGTTGCTGTCACCACAGAGTACTCGAGTCCTCGATCACTGTTGCACATCCCTAATTGGTACCATGTCTGATATCAAAATAACCCGTTTAGTCCACCATCCACTGGTGCATACTACCTCTCATAACATGCATTGTATGCTTGTTATATTAATCGGAGTATAAAGGGACATGATACTGCCTGCCCACTCTGATCATGCAAATGAGCTAGCTTTCACACAAAGAGTCGTAAACTTTCTCTCCAAAAGTTTAAGCTTCCATTGGCTCACTGACCCCTTGGAAGTGTGAAGTCATAGAAGTTAAAAGGCCTCATCATCTCTCTCTTCTCCTGCACTAACTGCTCTTACTCTTACTTCTTGGATATCCAGTCTGACCCCGATCCACGGAACCTCCCATGCCATGTTGCAACTTTCCACCTGGGAGAAAGCTCTCCTGACCACAATTGAGTTAGAATAACATCTTTGGTGTTTGTCATTCTTCAACCCAGAAAAAAACGTAATTGCAATTCCAACACTATGGAACCTTCAAACCATCAAGACTTTCATCCAAGAATGCATCTGGATGCTTGTTCAGTGGCCAAGGCAATGCAAGTATTGTACATTTAACTAAACGAAACAGAAGTTTAGTATAAGTTGTAGACCCCATTGTAAAATGGCACTGATAGTTCTGTGTAGATGGTTATTGACTCTTTTCAGAGCTTCATTCCCTGTTTCTCTAACAGTTTCCTTCATTCACTCTCACTCTTTTTGGATGTGAAAGATCCAAAAGAAGGATCCCTATGCCGTAGATACAATGACGAGGAGATCAAGAGTTGAATTAGGTGCCGCTTTGCACAACGAGATGCTGAATTTGGCTCCAAAGAACAGAACGAGTGAGCAAAACCTATGCTGACCTATTTATACCCATGGCCATCTATGCAAATTTTGCTGGCCAAATTCATTGGCCTTTTCTCAATGATGTCAGAGGTAACTGGGCTCCCAAGTGCAGCCCGTAGTGTCGAACTCTGACACAACGTCGAAATGACAGACTGAAAGGGAACTGCCAACTAAGACAAATGAGAAGGTTATATAGCACATGGATTTAAAACTGTCTGGCTGCCGCAGCTTCCAACGTGACATAACACGTCATTGGAATTAATGCCACAGTAACAGGGATATTTTTACAGTCATATTCTGGGCTGGATACTCAGGATACTCATCTGGCTGTGCCGGATGAGCAGTGGATGGGAAAAATAGGGAAGGCCCCAAGCTTTTATCAGTCCATGAAAGAGACAGAGGAGAACTCTGCCATACCTTTCAGCATTGCCATCAAGCCTGATTCACACATACACACAACACAATCTCCTGCAGCCTGTTATCCAAGCACATTCCTCTTGCATGAATGAACATCCTGTAAACACACATGTGCACGCACACATGCATGCTTGTGGTTTTCTTTCTTTTTCAGGAAAGTAGATGGACACAGACACGTGTGCAAAAGCATCCATGCAAAAAACAGAGATGTAGATAAATCCACAAATAGCACAGCATCAGTGTAAATAAAGGGCGCATGCCTTACAGCCCCAAACACTCTGACCTACAAGTATGACTCAAACATGCACATTTTGTTATATAAGAATGTACTGTTTAATCACCAGACTCTCCAGCTCTGATGGCAGTGCCACAGGGCAGTAATTCTTATTGAAGCAGAGGAAGTAGCCAGAAAAAAATGAGACATAAATGAAAAAAAAGTGTGATATCATGGTAGAACCAATAAAGAATGTGATGGGGTGATTCAGTAAACGGGACTTTATGTGTGGACAGGAAATGTGGATAAAGACTAGGAATTTCTTCAAAATATTCTTTGCAGCATAGTCACAGTCTTTTTTCCTAGAACATGGTCTGTGTGTCACTTCTTCTCTTGGCCCATTTGGACAACCTTCTTTTGGCCACCAAATGCCAACTCACTGATGCCCTACCACTAATGATTGGTGAGGCTTGTGATTTGTACAAACTTATTTCCTCTGTCTGATGGCTGCCAAATGTTCCACATATCCAAATGTCTAATAATAAAACACTTGGCCTGATGGTCACCAAATGTAAAAAGAGAGGCATATGTATTCTAGGATGAGCGGGAGGATGTTTCTCCCTCTGTATGATGTATTCTCCCTTGACCTATGTTAAATGGGCCCTGACAATCCTGCACAAGTTAAAAAAAAAAAAAAAAGAAAAATTAGTATGTGAGGGGGAAAAAAATATGGAGTGATCATGGCCTAGAGAAAAACATATGGAGGTAAAATTCCCATGTTTTCCATCTTGCATGAAAAAGTCATCTGTTAAAGATTCTTTGACTTTAGGCAATAATCATGACTATAACCTCGAAAGAGTTCTAAACTATCAAATGACACTTCATTTAATTGCAGTGATTGTGACATATGTAAATAAATATGTCATCAAGTAATTTACAATTTGTAGTATACAAAATAAAGCTGCAGTAACAGTTTAAGGTTCAAGGCTAGCATTTAATTAGCATTTATTTAATCAACAGTTAATTAGCATTAGGTATATTAATAAATGATTAATACAGATTAATAAATGCTGTAACAATTATTATTCATTGTTAATTCATGATACCTAATGTTTTAAAACATTACCAAACTGAAATTAATTCAGTCAAGCTGAATGGGTTTCCAAATTCAGTTACCTCTTGCATCTAAACAAACAGATTGACTGAATGCAGACCAGCCAGAATTGCAGTTGTTATGTTGTTAGTAAATATAATGCAGTTTGTGAAATCTGTCTTTCTTTGAGCATATAGCTAGTCAAATTGCAAATGTCTAAATCTACTGCAGAAGCAGGACTGAGATAAACTCCTCTCATGTGGAGTTTGGCCACAGACTTGGCCACAGTTTTTGGCAGAGTACACAACTCTAAATATGAAAGCACTAAGCATGACCTTGAGAGTTACATAACCATTAATTAGAATGACAATCCAGTCAAAATGAAGTCTTTAAGCATTTGGTCTTAGCACATTCCCTGCAGTTCTGAACTAAGGGTTTATGCTTAAAGGTACACTTGGTCATAAATTAATATAATTATTTAAGATTGTGTTATACATGTGAAACAAGTGCATTCATGTGAGATGCAGACTCTGATCATATCAATAGCCTGATGAAAACATTCTGTATTTTAATATAAATGCATCATTCATTCATTTTAAATGGAGCAGGTCGCTAAATACTTCTCATTTATCTCAGTAACCCAAATTACTAATTAATCCTTTTAATTAGTAATGTGAGTTATTTTCTAAATTAATCATTTCTGATGATGATCAGGGCTTATATGTCATCAATGAAAACTACCAAAGGGCATTGTTATATGTTCTGCTTAAACATCTATGACATAAATCTGTGTGTATACACACACACACACACACACACACACACACACACACACACACACACACACACGCGTACGTATGTATGTATGTATGTATGTATGTATGTGTGTGTGTGTGTGTGTGTGTGTGTGTGTGTGTGTGTGTGTGTGTGTGTGCTGGAAAACATCAAACTAATCTGGCAACCCTGGTGCCATTTTGCCTGGAGCCTTAATTCTTTTCTGACCTGTACTCTTCCATAAAATGTTATTTACATTGGCTCTAATTAAATTAACACACAACTCTTTTTTTGTGATTATTTGTGATAATAAACATGAGAGATCATGAAAGAGTGGCTCCATCAAATAAATGGGTTTCAGGATCAGTGCTTTGACAAGTAATTTGTGGGTTTGGCTAAATGTTCATGCCTATGACTTACCATCAGCAAAAAACAATAACAACATGGCCTGTTTTTCCCCATTTGTTCAAAAGCTTTTTCAGTCATGACATCACGCATTAGCTGCACACTTCATATGAGCTATTTATATACAGCCTATGGCCCAGCAGTGTATGATGTCATAGCAAGAGAGAGTGGATGAAAAAAATAATTTTGACATGAGTTCAAATAAATACAGTATTCATGAATAAAGAATTCTTTTAATTAAGTCTAGACTGCATAACCGTATAGCAAAAATGATATTCCAGGAAAACTAGCTCATGGCAGTGGAAAGGGACTACATAGAGCTAATAAGTTATGAATCACTTCCTGTTAGAATGTTAATTCCGGTCTTGCAAAGCAGTAAGTGAAGTTACTCAGTCTCAGATGTGATGAAAAGCAAAGCAACTGCTTGATAAAACATAAATACTGTATGTGTAGGAGATTTTTATTCATTAAAAAATATTAAACCCAATAAACATTTTTTAACATCATTATAAAGGAATGCTAAATATTGTTCTGTTGATAGAAGAGCACCTGAACTTCTAGATAGAGGAGGAACTGAACTTCCATAGCTGCTTTTGACAGCAGGAAATTATTCTGTGAAAATCTCCAGGTTAAACATTTTGTCACATATCACTCTCTTTTATAGCTTTACAGATTAGTAAAATGCGATTTGCATAAATTCCAGCTCTAAAAAATTGCTTAAGAATATCTCTGATTTCATGACCCAAATTCAGTTCTTTCTACAAAAGTTGTATGGGTATCATTTTTGTTCCTGAAACAACCATAACTATAAAGACCACTGCATCTCCTTCTGGCAAATTTAACAATATAAAATGTGAACCTGGACCACAAAACCAGTCTTAAGTCCCTGGGGTATATTTGTAGTAATAGCCAAAAATACATTGTATGGGTCAAAATTGTCGATTTTTCTTTTATGCCAAAAATCATTAGGATATTAAGTAAAGATCATGTTCCACAAAGATATTTTGTAAATTTTTTACCGTAAATGTATCAAAACCTAATTTTTGATTAGTAATATGCATTACTAAGAACTTCATTTGGACAACTTTAAAGGCAATTTTCTCAATATTTCGATTGTTTTGCACACTCAGATTCCAGATATTCAAATAGATGTATCTCGGCCAAATATTGTCCGACCCTAACAAGCTAGCTCCCTACATCAGTGAAAAGCTTATTTATTCAGCTTTCAGATTATGTATAAATTTCAATTTCGAAAAAATTGACACTTAAGACTGGTTTTGTCCCAGGGTTACAAATATGTACTCAGGAGGACTGAGTGACTATAATGTCTATATATATTAGCCGACCACTAGTCGGAGAGATAGCTCAACCCTGACAGTCCATTTATGTATTTAACAATAACTGCCATTGACATAGTTTTGCAAGCAGGACCAGAATATCCAGCTTTTCAGTTGATATAGATGATATAGGCTATAACATGCATAGAGTCCTTTTAGTTTTATCCCTAAAAGCAGGAACAGACAGTAAACTGAAATGGGCTGCTTTCATAAAATAAAATGAAATATTTATTTCATATCTTGCTTTCACATTCAGAGAAACACATGTATGTATGAGGAATTGTAAAAGTCCTTATATATATATATATATAGGCCTATATGGTCAACATTGGTTCAAGGTGATCTGACAGATGTGGCTCTATTTTCACCTACTATTTAAGTGACTTCTGCATTTAGGAATAGATGTTAGCTGGCCTCATGCTTGAGTATATTAATAGAGCTCTCAGATTATAAGAAACCCCCAGGATAAAGTGAAGGAAGAGAACCTAGAGATAGTAATTACTTTGTAACACAAGCTCGAAAGAAAGAAAAATAAATATAAATTATGGTCCAATTTTTCACCATCACCCAAAAAACCCCGACGTAAATCTTTTAAAACTCATACATAGATACTTATACGCCACTAATAATAATGAAAGTCTTACCTTGATGCGAAATAGTTTTCTTCATCTTTAAGAAATATCCACTTTAATGACACACAATACAAATGTTTTATTAAACGTAAATCAGAATTTTTTTTTACAATTTAGACGACGAATGCCTTGGCGACCAGTTATCGGTTCACGTGTAATCCGCGCGCTGATCTTGTTGTCCAGGTTTGTAGAGCGCCAGCGTGCATCTTCCACTTGTCAAAGAGAGCGTGACGCGTGATAAGACTATACATAGGGCGCGCGCATAGACTCACATCTGCCAGGAGCGCGCTTTTTTACACATAGTCTACTGCAAGACGACTTTGGTGGCTCGTTAGCAATTCCCTTTTTGTTTTTTGTTTCAAAGGTTTTTATCATTTGACCTAATTCACTTAATGAATAAAATTAAATAAAATCAGTGTTTTGGAGCAATAAACTTCATAAGGCAGCATAATTAGACTCCAGATATGGGGCTTGAATTATAAAATACAAAAGAGAAAAACAGAGAGGGCAGCTATTGATGCAACAATGGAGGATCAACACTTTTTGATCCTCGGGAGAAAACATTTACAGACCTATGGACCCCCTCGCTCACACTATCAACCAACTCAGGGAGCCTAGTTGAACATACACGTATTAGACCAGAAGATGTCGCAATTGTAAAGTATATTAACATTTGTTTGATCAGTCGACCAGCGATCATTTCATCAGCGATAATCGATCGAGCCTTCGTTAAAGGGCAGATGGCAGAGGGCAAATATCAGAGAAAACCGTGCAATATTTATAAAGTTTCTAGTAATACTGAAAACCTTGAGCTGTTTAATTAGGATTTGAACTAAACACTTGCCCTACATAGTGGCCCTCCAGAAGAAGAATTAGATGAATGGAAGAATCTTTCAAAGATTTTTATGTTTTGTAATAATAATGTGTTTGATCTAGGCTAATTGGGGCTTTTTTATAATTATTTAAAATATTAAGTAGCTTAAAAGCCACATGAAGCTTGTTATGTAGCTAGCATTACTAAAGGATAGATGATCGGCAGGTACCGCTGTATCCACTGTTATGGCCAGTATTGCCAGATTTCTCTCAAGAATCCTAAAACAGGACTCACACATTCCAATCCAAGGACAGGAAAGTCTTAAAATGTCCTGGCAATGGTTTATTGGTTTTGAAACAATAAACAACTTTGGACATGGCACACACTCATCCGCAACCAGCCATGAGGCTCGATTTTCCAGTGTATCAGGAGTAGCTCTCAACCCAAGAAATTCGACTGAGGCTCCCCTCAAAAAAGCTGCTTGTTATCTTGGCTCTTTCTTCATAACACATCGGATTAATCATGTCATATAGCCTATTATTTACCATTACCACCTCCTGGTAAGGTTTGGACATCTCGGTTCGGTGCATGAGGCCTTACAACGAATACAGGCAATTCGCCCCCAATCCAGATGCAACGCTGTTTGATAACCACCAGCAGAAGAACAGCGAATGCCATGAGTTGTGCACTTGAAAACAAAGCCCCCTAGAGTAGACAGTTACCAGTTGTGCTGATTCTCAACGCATCTCTCACAGACAAGGGAGTATACTTTAAAGGCTTGCGAAATGGAGCTTTGTGCTCGTGTATCCTACCTCTCTCATTCTGCACAAATCCAAATAATCCGTAATATTTCCATTTGTGCGATGTAACGTATCTGAATGCGAAACTATTATTTATTATGTAAATGATAGGCTTTGTAGGGTAGACTGAGTACAGTAGAGACACTTTCTGTTTTTTCATTACTACACAAAAACTAGATGCTGAAATTAAGTGATTTTTCACATGATATTTCTTTTGCTTGTGTACTAAAATATCATAAATTGATAATAGCCATAAGTAATTCATATTTTCCACAATTAGCTCATAAACATGAGGTGCATTTTTGTCTCAACTGTACCCATATGGTGTACAGTTGAAACAGTAGCATGGTACAGTTGAAACACCCATTCTTAATGCTCCAAAGCTGGCTAACCATTTATAGCAAATGTAATAAATGACAAAATTACAGTTTTAAATAATTACAGTTTAAAAATAAATTCATTTATTTGCTTTATTTAATTCAGATTCAGTTAAACAAAACAGGAACAAATATTTAACACTACAAAAATATATGGTAAATAGTACAAATGTAAACATAACAGTAAAAAATAACAATATACATACCCGTATATTATTTAACCCTACCCCTAAACCTACGCATTGCTCGAATTTTTCTGCATTTTTACATTTTCAGTTATTCTGTATGATTTATAAGCTTGTTTCATCATGGGGACCTAAAAAAATATTCCCATAAGGTGAATTTACTGGTATTACTATACTTGTGGGGACATTTGGTCCCCATAATGTAGGTAATACCAATACACAAACAAACACCGCCTCTGTATGCATTTTATTTTCTATGATTGGACTGTTACTGTATACAGTACATAGCAACCTATAAAGGGTGTCTCAACTTTACCCACTTTACCACCTTGTATATTTCTTAAAATGCTATGTAATCCTTTTAACATTCATGTTAGAAAATATGTCCATTAATAATAGACAGTTGAAATATCACAAATATATATTTTTTAACAGAATTTGCATATGTGTAAATGTGACTTTTTATCCTATTACCATAACACTGTACAACTAATCAGCATGTGAAGCAATAGGAGACCAATCCAGGTACAATTGATACCCCGTGTCTCAACCGTACCCCACTGACATGCTTGCACATTTCTCTAGATTATGAAAAGACCGTGCATGGTACAATGCCATAAAATATGTCTATTTTTAGAGCACAGAGTAACGTTTGCAATGATATATGTTAAGTTTAACAATCATAAAAGAATAAGAAGCTATTCATTGTGGAAGGGACATGGTGAAATGAAAATCTCACCTTGGAAAAAAAAAACTTTTCCCAATATTTTCAGAGTGGAAAGACGCACACATTTCAAATTTCCCACGATCAAAGAGAACACTAATACACATGTGTGGAGCAAAAATCACGGCTCTGGTTTTATGTGTACGCAAGTTATTTAAGGTGTTTCAACTGTACACATGTCACAAATGTACTCAGTCTACCCTACTTCAGTCGCGTTCCAACGGTGACACAGAGGCGGGCGCTCTGATGTTTAGTTCACTGTATTTTATGTTGATAAAGTACCAACTCTGCTGTCAAGTTAGCAATGCTGAAACTCATGTGTTTTGTGTGTGTGTACTGGTTTTTGTGGTTTACGGGGACACAAATTTGTATAATGACATGGGTATGACAGAGGTATTACAATTTGAAGGTGGTTTATGAGGACACTGCCTATGTCCCCGTAAATCAAAAGGCTTAAAAAACATACTAAATGATGTTTTTTTTTTTGAAAATCTGAAATAGCAGACAGTCTCCTGTAAGGGGTAGGTTTAGGTGTAGGGTTGGTGTAGGGCAATAGCACATACAGTTTGTACAGTATAAAAACCATTACGCCTATGGAGAGTCCCCGTAAACCACAAAAACCAACGTGTGTGTGTGTGTGTGTGTGTGTGTGTGTGTGTGTGTGTGTGTGTGTGTGTGTGTGTGTGTGTGTGTGTGTGTGTGTGTGTGTGTGTGTGTGTGTGTGTGTGTGTGTGTGCTCCAGTGCGATCACTTCAACTGTTTCCTTATGCACACCAAAAATATGTTGGGAGATTTGTCACCATGGGTGTTAAAATGATCACTTACCAGGTGAACATACAGGTTCATCTTTGCTAGTGTTAAAACAACACTGACGAAAGTGTTTATTATACCAACACTGTGTTAGTGATTAATTTTAATCATTATGGGTGTTAAGAAATTATTACTCGCAAGTATACACATTTAACACTTTATGGTGATTAATCCTACACACCCAGTGTATTTATTTAATGTTGATTTAATGTAAATATTGTAAATACTTATTTTAAAATGATAATGCAGTGTCAGGAATCCGGTCTATGAACTTCCGTTCACTCACCACCAGAGGTCACTCGCTCATCACATTGACTCTCACAGCACACATTACACTGGAAGGTCACACTTTATATTAGGAGGCCTTAACTACTATGTACTTACATAAAAAAATAAGTACAATGTACTTATTGTGTTCATATTGTACTGCAAAACACTTTTGCTGCTTTGAGGTGGGATACGGGTAAGGTTAGGGACAGGTTTGGTGGTATGGGTAGGTTTAAGGGTGGGTTAAGGTGTAAGGGATGGGATGCAACAGTGTAATTATAAATGAAATTACAGAAATTAATTACAGATGTAACTACATATAGGTATTTTTAAAAATATAAGTACAAAGTAAAAACATGTATGTACACAATAAGTGCATTGTACCAAATAATTAATTTAAATGTAAGTACATAGTAGTTAAGGCTACCTAATATAAAGTGGGACCCACTGGACTCAATTTCCCATCATCCATTGCACTGATTGCACACACAGCTGATTGCACTGATCACACTGCTGATTGCACTGACAACACACCCTACTTAAGCCATGGACTTTCTCTCCCTTACGGCCGAGTATTGTATGCACTTATCCCTCTCCTAGCGATAGCTACTGTGGAGCCCACTTAGTTGTCTTAGTCTTGCCTGTTTTCCCGTGTTTGTTTCTAGCCCGTGTTCCCTGGATTAACCCTTGCCTTGCCGTTTGGACACTGTTTGCACCTCTCTTGGATTCTAGCTTGTGTACCTGGATTATCTCTCTGCCTTGCCCCATTGGATACTGTTCACTGATCGTCAACCCACGCTTGTCCTAGGATTACTCTTTGTCTTGTCCCTGCCATACCTGTTTGCCATTGTTTTGACCCTGCCTGTATTTATGACCATGCCTTTAAATAAAAGCTTGCACATGGATCCGCACGTCTCACGTCTCTTCAGCCCCGTTACATGCAGATTAAAACATATACCTACACTGCAAATTTTAAACAGTGAATTTAACTCCCTCAACTGGTGAACACTGGACCAATGTTGAGGTAAAAATATAAAAAAAAATAAACCCACAAAACAATACACTTTTACATTTATTAATTTTTAATTTAAACATTCTTTTTCCCTGAGCCAAAAGGTTTTCACATTCAGTCTTTTCAATGCATGTAAAGAACATGTTCTTACAACAATTAAAACATAATGTCAAAGCAAATCAGTGCAAAGACACAAAATACGTATTCTTATTTGGTCCATATGTACACTTAATGTCATGAGGTTTATAATGCTTACATTTATCAGCTTAAACAACAGCATCCCATTCATTAGCATCCAGGCAGAATGCATGTTAAAGGAACACTCCACTTTTTTTGGAAATAGGCTCATTCTCCAACTCCCCCAGAGTTAATAAGTTGAGTTTTACCGTTTTTGAATCCATTCAGCCGATCTCCGGGTCTGGCGATAGCACTTTTAGCATAGCTTAGCATAGATCAGCATAGATCATTGAATCCGATTAGACCAGTAGCATCGCGTTCAAAAATGACCAAAGAGTTTCGATAGTTTTCCTATTTAAAACTCGACTCTTCTGTAGTTATATCGTGTACTTGTAATGTTCTGCCTGAGATTCCCTGGGTTCAGCCCAGATCACCACCCTGTTAGAGACTTGTAACACACCTGTTTTGAATCACTCCTAATGGCCAATGTTATTTAAATGCCTCACTGCCTCTTGTTCTTGTTCAGTCCTGATGTCCGCTTGAGTATGGACCTGCCTAGGATTTGTGGTTAAAGATTTTCCTGTCTTCTGTTATGTTTGTTTTGTTTTGGTTTTCTCTCTTGCCTGACATTTAAGGACAACTTTTGTTTGGATAACCTTTTTGTATTTTTTGCACCAAGGAGTGCTTTTTTGAGTTCCTCTGTGGCAAATTCCTGTTAACTGCCTCTAAGACTGAATTCTGACTCTTTGAATCCTTCACATTGAGTAAAGAACTTTAAGAGTCAGGCTCTGAGCCTCTTGGTTATTTCCTCTGCAATTGGGTTTGACCTGCTCCAACGGAGCAGCAGTAAGCACCGAGGGTATACACACTGCAGACCTGAGTTCGATCCCTGTCTGGGTCGTAACAGTACTAAGACCGGTGGAAAATGAAAAGTTGCGATTTTCTAGTCCAATTTGGCTAGGAACTATACTCTCATTCCGGCGTAATAATCAAGGAACTTTGCTGCCGTAACATGGCCGCAGCAGGCGCAGTGATATTACGCAGCGCCTGAAAGTAGTCCCCAGCTATATTATAACTAGTTACCTAGCTGGGGACTACTTTCAGGCGCTGCGTTATTTCACATCCATTTATCAGGTGAAATGTCAGGGACAAGTATCACTTACAATATAAGAATAGTTAACCCACAACTGAAAATTCTGTCATCATTTATTTATACTCATGTGGTTCCACACCTGTAGGACCTTCTGTCTTCTGAGGAACGCAAAAATAGATATTTTGAATAATCAACAGAAGAAACTGTCATACATGGTATCTGTGGAAAGGCATGAGTATAAGTAAACATTTACTGTTCACTTATGTTTGGACTCCTCCTACCAAAATGAATGCACATAAATGGGACAGCACATAAAATAAATGACAATGCAAGCATACCAAAAACTTACATTTGATGCATTTTTTAAGAAACATTTTTAGAAGGAGATCAGACTCTTTATTATTATTGTTTAATAATCAAAAAATTAAGCATGACAATCAATAATCTTAAAATATGCAATTGTGGTTTACCCATGTCTCTGGTATGTGTAAGCTCTTCTCATCCCATTTAATGTATTGGTGGCTTCATACTTTTCAAGCACATCATCTCCTTTCGATTTGTCTGTTAAGCCAGCATGAACCATCTGTAACAATATTAAAGGAACAGTTAACTTAAAATTGTAATCCCACCTATACAATTCACATTTGCTGAACACAAAACACGTTCATGTGCCATATTCCAAGACTTGTGAGGGCACAAAATCACTTTGAATGACGAACAATTTAACTCACTCAGTGTTTTCCTTGAGAAGACCAACTTCCCCGTCTGCTCCTCATCTCCAGTGAAAGAAAATGTCTCTCTGAGAAAGGTTTAGAGCGCACAACACAACACATAAATATCAATATTAATCAATATGTGATGTAAAACACTTACTACTTATTTTTTCCCTGTTAAAAGTGGCTTCCGCGTCAATGCCTAGCCATTCAAATGCATCTGTGAGAAAAGTTTAGGCTCGTTTAGGCTCGTTTACGCGCGCACAGCATAAAAAATATCGTCATATAGTAATATTATTTTATAAAATACAAAATATAAATGAGGTTAAACTTTTACTTTCGGTGTTTTCCATGATAAAACCAATATCCCCGTCTTCTCCGCATTATGAGTGAAAGAAAATATCTCTCTGAGGAAAAGTTTAGGAGTGCACATCACACAAATATCACTATAAATCAATTATTTTTTAATAAATCTGCAAAAATGTCAACAATTCTGTGTTTTTCTGTCAATATGGGGTGCTGTGTACATTAATGAGGAAAAAAATGAACTTAAATGATTTTAGTAAATGGCTGCAATATAACAAAGAGAGAAAAATTTAAGGGGGTCTGAATACTTTCCGTACCCACTGTATGTGATATGTGAGACTTTTCATTTCTGTGACCTCTGCTACTATTTGAAACAACTCTTCTCTCATAAGCAGATCTTCTTTGTACCATTTCTGTGTTACCAGCTTTTTGCTTGTTACTTATAATATCTTAGATATCTGTCCTCCCTTTTAACCTCATCAGAAAAAAAAATACTTTTAACCTGTGGACTTCAAAAACAACCTGCGGCAACAGTGTAAAAGTAGCCCAATTCTATGGTAAAACCACAGACTTGGCAACCCTGTCCTGTTCAAACCTTTCTTGTATGTCTGTATAATAACTTGTACAAGCTGATTAATCTGAACATTGTAATTTATTTCCTTCAAATAATATTGGTGTAAATGTAGGTATCTAAATACAGCTTGGTTTACAAGACCAAACTTTTATAGTTTGTAAGCTTTCCATACTGCCATCATTTATAATGATCCACATATAACAATCCTATGATCACTCATCCCTGGTTTAAAGTCTTCATGCCACGGCTGCTACAACAGAAGTTTCACTCCTTGGTTTGAGAGGTGAGTAGATCAAGTCCAGTGGTCCTGACTCCAAGTACATTAAAGGTTTATGGACTAAGTCACGGCCACACTGCAAAAAAAAAAAAAAAAAAATGCTTTTCTTACTTAGATTTTTTGTCTTGTTTCCAGACAAAATATCGAAAAATTCTTAAATCAAGAAGGATTTTCTAGACAGGTAAAAAATGATTGTCTTGTTTTCAGAAAAAAACAACAAGTCAAAATTAAGTGAGTTTTTGCTTGAAACAATGGGGGTAAGCAAAATAATCTTGTTTTCTGTTTGAAATAAGATTAATTTGCTTACCCCATTGGCAGATTATTTTGCTTTTAGATATTTTGGCTGAAAACAAGACAAAAATCTAAGTAAGAAAAGCATTTTTTGCAGTGCACAAAGGCCATCCATGACCCTTTTTTGCTCCAAGCTACTGTCATTGTGCCCATCCATGAACCAAGTCTACACAAAGTTACACCTATGGAGACCGTTCATAAAGTTACTGTGCCCCATGTCATGGAGACTGTCCATGCCCACTCTGTCACAGCCAAGGAGGCCGTCCATGTTTCTGCTCCATCATGGCCTCCTGATCTCCTGTGATCGTCTGCTCTGCAGAGGTGGTCATCCCATCCACCAGCTCCACCCCGGTGGTCTCCATGTCCACTCACTACATAATGGCCACATGATCCTTCGTGGGGATCACCATCGCTTCACTACCACTGCTCCATGGGCCATGGTCTCATCCTCTCCTCCACAGTCCAGACCCACCATCAGTGATGGGAATAACGGCGTTATAAATAAACGGCGTTACTAATGGCGTTATTTTTTTTCAGTAATGAGTAATCAAGCAAATTACTGTTTCCCCCGTTACAACGCCATTACCGTTACTGACAATAAAATGCGGCGTTAATATAATTTATTATAATATTACTAGAATTTTATTTTTCAGTTCAACTGAATGGATGCGCAGTGTACCTGTATTTGACGTACCATAAACTCTAGTGTGAAGGCGCACACCTCGCAGTCACTTTGTCTCACACGCAAAGAAAGAGACAGAGCGAACGAGTCTTACATAACATGCAGAATTGACGCGCTACATGTAAACAATATTTTTTGTTGTATTTTCCTTTCAAAATAAATGAAGTTCCTTTGGAATTCTTCAGCTTTTAAGAACGGGTTCTCTTGTAGTGGGCGGAACTAATGTGCAAACGACAATCTCATTGGCTGGCGCTCACCTGTTATCGTCCCTGTTTTGATTTCAGCAAATCAATTTGAGCGAACGCACACAACGTGATTAACTGTTTAGCTTGGTGAGAAAGTACCCTATCCTACAGAAAAGCATTAAAAACTGCTAGATTTGATTACTTTTCGTCTCTTCTAGAAGTAAACAAACATAACCCTCGGTATTTATTCAATACAGTGACTAAATTAACGAAAAATAAAGCATCAACAGGTGTTGGCATTTCCCAAGAGCATAGCAGTAATGACTTTATGAACTATTTTACTTCCAAGATCGATACTATCAGAGATAAAATTGTCAGCTACAGTATCGCATCAGGTAGCACACTATAGATCCCTTGAGGAACAATTCCATTCATTCTCTACTGTAGGAGAGGAAGAATTGTATAAACTTGTTAAATCATCTAAACCAACAACATGTATGTTAGACCCGATTCCATCTAAACTACTAAAACAGCTGCTTCCAGAAGTCATAGATCCTCTTTTTTCTATTATTAATTCATCATTGTCATTAGGATATGTCCTCAAAACCTTCAAATTGGCTGTTATTAAGCCTCTCATTAAAAAACCACAACTTGACCCCAAAGACCTAGTTAATTACAGACCGATCTCAAATCTCCCTTTTCTGTCAAAAAGATACTAGAAAAGATAGTATCCTCACAATTATATTCCTTCCTAGAGAAAAATGATATCTGTGAGGAATTCCAGTCAGGATTTAGATCGTATCGTAGTACTGAGACTGCTCTCATTAGAGTTACAAATGACCTGCTTCTATCATCTGACCGTGGTTGTATCTCTTTATTAGTTCTACTGGATCTTAGCGCTGCGTTCGACACTATCGACCACAATATTCTTTTGAATAGACTACAAAACTTTGTTGGCATTAGTGGAAGCGCCTTAGCATGGTTCAAATCATACTTATCTGACCGCCATCAGTTTGTAGCAGTGAATGAAGAGGTATCATATCGATCACAAGTGCAGTATGGAGTACCTCAAGGCTCAGTACTAGGGCCGTTACTTTTCATGATTTACATGTTACCCTTGGGAGATATTATCAGGAGACATGGTGTTAGCTTTCACTGTTATGCTGATGATACTCAGCTCTATATTTCTTGGCGGCCGGTGAAACACACCAAATTGAGAAACTAACGGAATGCATAGTCGATATAAAAGACTGGATGAGGAGTAATTTTTTACTGCTAAATTCTGAAAAAAACAGAGGTGTTAATTATCGGACCTAAAAACCCCACATGTAACAACCTAGAACATTATCTAACACTTGATGGCTGCTCTGTCAATTCTTCTTCATCAGTCAGGAACCTAGGTGTGCTGTTCGATAGCAATCTTTCATTTGAAAGCCATGTTTCTAGCATCTGTAAAACTGCGTTTTTTCATCTCAAAAACATATCTAAATTGCGACCTATGCTCTCAACGTCAAATGCAGAAATGTTAGTTCATGCGTTTATGACCTCAAGGTTAGACTATTGTAATGCTTTGTAATGTAAAGCTTTGTAATGTGTAATGCGGTTCTGTCAACACTGCACTGACTCCCTATCAAACATCGGATAGATTTTAAAATCTTGTTAATTACTTATAAAGCCCTGAATGGTTTAGCTCCTCAGTACTTGAGCAAGCTCTTATGGCATTATAGTCCTCCACGTCCGCTGCGTTCTCAAAACTCTGGCCGTTTGATAATACCTAGAATATCAAAATCGACTGCGGGCGGCAGATCCTTTTCCTATTTAGTACCCAAACTCTGGAACAATCTACCTAACACTGTTCGGGAGGCAGACACACTCTGTCAGTTTAAATCTAGATTAAAGACCCATCTCTTTATCTTGGCGTACACATAACACACTAATACGCTTCTATTATTCAAATCCGTTAAAGGATTGTTAGGCTGCATTAATTAGATCAACCAGAACCGGGAACACTTCCCATAACACACGATGTACTTGTTACATCGTAAGTAGAATGGCATCTACGCTAATATTTGTCTGTTTCTTTCCTATGATCAGATGGTGGATCAGCACCAAGAGATGATGTCTGCAGCCCTGATCGTCACCGGAGACCAGGACACCCAGATGACCCCCAGAGACCTTGATTAAAATACAATAAAACTAAAAAATATAACTAAAAATATAATAAAATACCTAACTACATAACACTACTATTGTTAGAACTTGAAACTTTTGAATTGTGGGTTTCGTCTGGTCAGAGGAGAACTGGTCCCCCGACTGAGCCTGGTTTCTCCCAAGGTTTTTTTCTCCATTCTGTCACAGAGGGAGTTTTGGTTCCTTGCCGCTGTCGCCTCTGGCTTGCTCAGTTGGGGACACCTAATTTCTAGCGATTATCACCGATTTGATTGCGCAGATACTATTTAAACTAAACTGAGCTAGACAATGACATCTCTGAATTCAATAATGAAATGCCTTTAACTGAAAATTGAGTGTTTAATCTTATCATTATACATTACTGACACTCTGTCCTCCAATTTGATACTGTTAAGTGCTTTGACACAATCTGTATGGGTAAAACCGCTATATAAATAAAGGTGACTTGACTTGACTTAATATTCATGAACTCAGCAGCTCATTAATCCTTAGTGCATTTTATATTGTTATTAGTAGTAGAATTCGTAGTAGTTTTGTTATCTTATCATTAGCCTATTATTTTTAGTTTCCCCCCTTTTGTATGGAAACACTAAATGACAAACAATATCTTAAGCACCACCACCAGTCCTAAGTTCAGTCAACATGACAAATATGCATTCATACATGGTTGTATGTCATATAATGCTAAATTATCATAATATCATATTATATTGCTTGACTGACTGATGCTAAGTGTCAGATTAAAAAAAAACTGTGCCATTTTACAAACATAAGATATATATATATATATATATATATATATATATATATATATATATATATATATATATATATATATATATATATATATATATATATATATATATATACACTTTATATGATATAAAATAGTATATCAGATCATTAATATTAGTCTGGTGATTAAACTAGCCAATGGTAAAAATTGACTAGCCAATGGCAATTCTATTGCCAAGGTGCCCATAGAGGGTTGATAATATTTACAATAATATATTGAATGTGATAGGTGTCTGTGTCATTGCTCCACAGTCCAAGCCTGCTAATAGATGCTCCCTAGTCTACCATTACTCCCCAGCCTTAGTCTGCCACTATTTCACAGCTCAGGTCTGCTACCGCTCTACAGCCCAGGTCAACAATGTTATGATCCAGGCCCACATCACTGTGATGTATGCCACCAAAATACTATGAGTGAGATTCAAGAGCAGTAAGCTGGCTTATTCTGCACAGCTTCTACAGAGCGACTGTACAAGATCTAATGATGACAACAGTTTCACTGTTGGATTCACAGATGACAACACAGGGCAGGGGCTGAATGATCACCATCAGGAAAGTCATTGCCTGCCCAAATTATAGATCTTGTTTTTAGTAGGATCTAAGTTAATCTATTTTCGATGCCCACTGTTGTAGGGTCACAATGGAGTGCTTAAGCCCTGGACAGGTAGCCAGGACAGGTTGCCATTCCACCACAACACTCACTTACAGATTAATACTCTTACTTACACCTATGGGCAATTTTAAGCTTCTCCAATTAACTTGACCTTTTGAAGTCAAGGAAACACACTAAGGAGACCATGCAAACTCCACACAGAAAGGTGTGTGCAGATATTTTGTAAATTCAATTTAATTTAGTTTTATTTGCCGTATCCGTTTATGACTCATCTTTGCTTATAGCACTGCACTGTCATTTATTAACATGTCTTTTTTTGTGTATATAAGATTAATTGATTTGTTTTACGCTTAATACTTAAGTGCTTTTTAAACTTTTCCTTTTACCTACGTATGTGTCACGGACTTGTGGTTGTAGTCAAGCGCACGACAATAGAGTAAATGTAAATAGTCTAATAGTCTTTAATTCTAACTTCAAAACAAAGGACAGGAGAATTCCTCAGCATCAACACACATATTCCATACAATAACATCAATCCAGGACCAAGGGTGAACAGAAACTGATGGCTTATAAAGACAGGCAAACAAAAGGAGCAAACAAGATGATTAATCAACACAGGTAAAACAGAACGAATGATGATTAACTAATAATTAGAACAGAAACTAAACCAAATGAGGAAAAACAGGAACTAAACGGGAACATACATGTGACAGTATGTTACTTGAGTATTTTTTGCACTATTGTCTGCAAGTTATGTAACACAAAAGTGTTTGCTCAATGAGAACCACATATAGTTTTTCTGTTGTATGCTTTTGTGTGTGAGAGTTAAGTGCTTCCAACATTGTACCCACAAGTAAAACTGCTTAATAAACTCACTAAATTATGTGTAATAACAATCTAACAACTAGATAGTAAAGTTTGGATACAAACTTTAAGTTGGCTTGAAAAAGCCTAGCCAGAAAGTTTGTCAAAGTTTTAAAAGCTTGAAGTTTGAAGGTTGTAAGTTTGAAGTAGTTTGAAATACGTAAAATAATTTTAAAGATTAAAGTTCGAATGTTTTAAAGGCAATACAGTCTATCAGAAGAACAGATCGTGGGGGTACCTGTGGTAGTTGTTAGGGTGTTGCTATGCGGTTGCTAAGGTACCAGGGGTGGTTGCTAAGGAGTTGGTATGCGGTTGCTAGGGTACTTGGGGTGGTTGTTAAGGTGTTGCTATGCGGTTGCTAAGGTACCCAGGGTGGTTGCTAGGCACTTGCTAGGGTACCCGGGGCGGTTGTTAGGGTGTTGCTATGCAGTTGCTATGGCACTCGGGGTGGTTTGCTAGGTGGTTGCTATGTGGTTGCTAGGGTACCCGGGGTTGTTGCTAAGGTGTTGCTATGCAGTTGCTAAGGTACCCGGGGCGGTTGCTAGGGTGTTGCTATGCAGTTGCTATGGCACTCGGGGTGGTTGCTAAGGTGTTACTAGCTTGTTGTTAGCATTATTAGCAAGTTACCAGCATGTCTCTAACATGATTAGCATGTTACTAGCATGTTGTTAGCATGATTAGAAAGTTACTAGTAGGTTGCTAGCATGATCAGCAAGTTACAGCAGGTATCTAGCATGATGCTAGCATGTTTCTAGCATGATTAACAAGTTAATAGCATGTTCCTAGCATGATTAGCAAGTTATTAGCATGTTTCTAGGATGATTAGCAAGTTACTAGCACGTTGCTAGCATGATTAGCATGTTATTAACAGGTTGTTAGCATGATTAGCAAGTTGCTAGCATGTTTCTAGCATGATTAGCAAAATTACCATCATGTCTTTAACATGATTAGCATGTTACTAGCATTATTCTAGCATAATTAGCAAGTTACTAACATGATTCTAGCATGATTAACATGTTACTAGCATGTTCTTAGCATGATTAGCAAGTTACAGCAGGTATCTAGCATGATGCTACAATGTTTCTAGCATGATTAACAAGTTAATAGCATGTTGCTAACATGATTCTAACATGATTAGCAAGTTACTAGCGTGTTGCTAGCATGATTAACATGTTACTAGCATGTTGCTAGCATGATTATCAAGTTACTAGTATTATGTTAACATAGCTGCGCCCCACCCCCTTCGCGACGTAATTAGCTGCGACAGTTGAGTGCATGAAGTGTCCAACATTCCACACTTCATTTTTTCGGTTATTTAAGTGCACCATCTGGGTATTTAAAGTGCACTTTTTCTTTTTGGAATTTTCAGTGTGAACGCACTACTCATACTACAAAACGTCATAAATAGTGCATAAGTACGCGATTTGGGACGCAGCTCATGTTTCAAGCATGATTAGCAAGTTGCTAGCATGATGTTAGCATGTTTCAAGCACGATTAGCAAGTTACTAGCATGTTGTTAGCACGATTAGCAAGTTACTAGCGTGATGTTAGCATGTTTCAAACATGATTAGCATGTTACTAGCATGTTGCTAACATGATTAGATAGATTAGAAATAGTATTATTGTATAATAGTATAATTAAGAGTATAATTTGATTGAAGCAAGATGGCGCCGATGTTCGTGGCACGCCATCTGCAGTCTTCCCTGTTGTTAGGCTTCGCGTTTGCTCTGTTTTTATTTATGTTTCATTTAGTTTTAAACGGTAACGCTACATTTGTCTATGACCGCTTTACACTACTGAACATTCGTAGTGCGGTCACTGCTCTGCCTACATGCAGTGTCTGTGGACCGCGTCTTGGCCTCCCACCTTCATCTCTTTCCCCTGGGTTTCCGTGTCGGATTCAAGTGGATTTACCTCACCGAAGACGCCGGAGAAGGCGCGGTAAGCACGGAGGCAACGCCGTTCGACGCAGAATGGCACTGCTACGGAATTATAATCTGCAACATGCTTCTCTCCCGTGGGGATCGCAGTTCGTGCATGGATTCACTGCTGGCCAACATTCCCTGGATGGTTTATATCGATGCCTGCGCCCTATTCTTCACGAATGCCTCTCTGCACCTGCTCGGATCTTCTCTCGTCCTTGCCGTGGTGGAGCGAATCTCAACAACCTTCGTCCGCTGTGCCGTGAAACACAGCTAGGGAATGTTACATCGCAGCTGAAGATCGTTCTCATTAATGCCCGGTCTCTGGTAAACAAAACTTTTATTTTAAATGATTTATTTACCTCGCAAGCGCTGGACTTTCTATACGTTACGGAGACTTGGTCTAAACCTGGCGAGTTATTCCCGTTTTCAGAACTGGTGCCTTACGGCTGTAATTTTTTTAATTCCCCGCGTATGTCTGGCCGAGGTGGGGGCCTTGCTACTGTTTTTAAAGACACTTTTCACTGTCGTTCACTATTTACCGGCTCATACAACAGTTTTGAGGTGCAACTTTTACAATTAGTCTTAGTAAATCCCATCACTATTGCTCTACTATATCGTCCTCCTCACTATAACAAGGACTTTTTAGGTGAACTTGCTGTGTTAATGGGGGATTTGGTTACCAGGCATGAAAAAGTACTGCTGTTGGGTGATTTTAACATTCATGTTTGCTGTACTTCTAAACCATATTCTGCAGAATTTTTAAATTTGATTGAGTCTTTTGACTTTACTCAATGGGTTTCCAGTCCAACACACATTCATGGCCATACACTTGATCTGATATTAACCCATGGTCTTTCTATTTCAAATATTGAAATCAGTAGTGCATCTTTCTCTGATCACAGACCGGTCTTCTGTACTGTCCCTCTTACGGGCCGAGTCCTTAGAAATCTTTCGCTGTCGCGTTTGACTCGCTCTCTTACTCAACATTCTAGTGAAGAATTTTCTGTAGCCTACCGTGATGTATGCAACTCTCTGGAGTCTGAATCTACTCTGTTTAATCTGGACGCCAATGCACATCTTAATCTTTTTAACTCTATCTGTGCTGACATCATGAATTCTATTGCCCCCTTGAAGTATAAAAATCATAAGCCTGTACCTGTGCCTTGGCACACTGAAACTACACGTACTCTGAGATGGACTTGCAGACAGGCTGAACGTAAATGGAAGAAGGACAGATTGCAGGTCTCCTATGAAATCTTGAGAAACTCTTATAACATGTTTCAGAAAGCTGCAAAAGCTGCAAAATGCAAATATTTGTCTGAACTCATTACAAATAATTGTCACAAACCTCAAGTTTTGTTTTCTACTATTAACTCTGTCTTAAATCCCTCTGTGCATTCTATTCTTGAGTCTTCAACTTCTCTTTGCAACAATTTTGGGAAGTTTTTTGTTGAGAAGATAACAACATTAAGATCCCAGCTATCTAATTCAACATATACACTGCATGATGTTCCATTATGTTCTTCTACCTGGTCTGAGTTTGAGCCTATTGATTTGATTTCATGTAATGAAATTGTTGGTCACTTAAAACCAACTATCTGTCCTCAAGATATAATTCCACCTCTTTTTCTTAGACAAATTATGGACACAGTTGGTTCTGGTCTATTATTGGTTATTAACAAATGTTTGTCTACTGGTTCCTTCCCTAATAGTCTTAAATGTGCTGTTGTGACGCCTTATCTTAAAAAACCAAACCTGGATCCTTCTTCAATCTGGCTTCAAAGCTTTACACAGTACTGAATCTGCCCTTTTAAGAGTCTCAAGTGATATCTTTACAGAAACTGACTCTGGGAACCCCATGGCTTTAGTTTTATTAGATCTGAGTGCTGCTTTTGATTTGGTTGATCATGAGGTCCTGTTGACACGTTTGGAGACATCTGTGGGCCTGCATGGCACAGTCTTACAGTGGTTTTGTTCCTATCTGACCAACAGAAGTTTTAATGTTTGTATTGGTCATCAGTCCTCCTCTAGTATACCTCTTAATTGTGGAGTGCCACAGGGATCAATCCTTGGGCCGGTATTGTTTACACTGTATATGTTACCTCTGGCCTCCATTTTTAACAAATATAAAGTATCTTTTCATCTATATGCTGATGATACTCAGATCTACTTTCCATTAAACCCTTCTTATCAAAGAGTAATTTCCAAACCGTGATCCATGCTTTTGTAACAACTCGTTTAGATTATTGTAATTCACTTTATTATGGTGTTTCTCAGTCTTCTCTCTCCCGTCTTCAGCTAGTGCAAAATGCAGCTGCTAGACTTCTTTCTGGTACCCGCAAGTATGAGCCAGTAACCCCTATTTTGTCGGCATTGCACTGGTTACCCATTAAATATAGAATTGATTTTAAAATTCTTTTATTTGTGTATAAAGCCCTCAACAACTTGGCCCCTCAGTACCTGACAGACTTGCTTCATCCATACATCCCTTCTAGAACATTGAGATCTAGTGATCTCTGTCTACTCATCGTGCCTAGATGTAGACTTAAAAAAACGAGGTGATCGCGCTTTTGCAACTGCATGGTCCGAAACTCTGGAATAGTCTACCTCTTTATATCAGATTAGCCCCCTCTATCTCTGCATTTAAGTCTGCTCTAAAGACATATTTCTTATCTCTAGCTTTCAATACCCCTTGATCATTGGTTGAATTGTTGTTTTGTTAGTGTTGTATTTTAAATTTGATTGTCTTGTTGTATCGATCTTATTTATGTGCTTTATTTTTTTTTAAAATTCTATTCTGTACAGCACTTTGGTCAACCTTCGTTGTTTTTAAATGTGCTTTACAAATAAATATTGTATTGTATTGTTGTATTAGATAGAGTGGAAGCTTATATGAGTTTGAATGGGTTAGAAATAGTACATAGAAGGGAAGCTTGATTGAGTCTAATGGGCTTCAGTGTGTTTACATTTGAATGTTTGTCAGTTGGAGCTTGCAAGGTCTTGGCTCATTTGTTCAAGCCAACTTAATGAAAAAAAAAAGTATAAGCAAATGTATGTGTTACGGAAGCAGACGGGGGATCGGATTGACAACAGATGTTTATTTAGGATCAGCAGAGCAATGGTGACTGAAAATGGTGAGTATAATATCCAGTTGGCCAGTTGACGTTCAATGAGAAGTTGATTGGAGATCTTTGTCTTGAAAGGAATACTAGGAATTTGGATCAGAGCACACACCTCACACAGGCGGAGTAGCAGACCTCAGGAACAGACCACTGGAGCACACAGGAGACACAACGCTGGAGAGAACACTGGAAGTAAGTAGCAGGTAAGTCGCTGTGATAGCATAAGGAGTCCATTTCGTATAAACAAGACCAGACAATGAGGTGCTGTGAGGTGTGTGCTTTTATGTCAGAGGTGATTGGTGTCCAAATGATGTGCAGGTGTGTGTGATTAGAACTTGGGTGAGAGAGTGCGTTGTGACTGGCTGGTGACAGAGCCTGGTTGATCCGTAACAGTATGATTCTTAAGCAAAATAATCCATGTCTTTACAAAAATGTAACTGGAATGAAAACAACCAAGTGAACATATGTACAGTACTTCTGTATGCATGCACAGCCAAATAATACTCAGCGATTTAGTCTTTATGGTAACACTTTACATTAAGGTTCCCTTTGTTTATAAAGGTGTTCATAAATTACTAATAATTAATTTACAAATGCTTTAAATCATTGATAAGAAGTTAAAAATGCATGAATAAAAATTTGTATGCAATACCTGCCAAATAATGATTATTCACAAATTATAAACGTTTGCAAACTGTGAAAGTGAACCTTAATGTAAAGTGGACACCTGTGATCCATTTATTAATGAGTTATAAACTTTAGTAGTGAAAGTGAACCTTAATGTAAAGTGAACAACCATTTATTAATGAATTATAAACGTTAACTGTGAAAAGGGAGCACCAGTGCGGTAACTTATTTGTGTGGTAAGTAATCAATTGAACTAACAAAGCCACTACACATATACACCCTTGAAAAACATAGTCTTCAATGTCTGTAACCTCAGTTAGCTTACCTGTAAAATCAGTAAACACTATGTCAGATAAAAATAAATGGTTCACAGCTTTTCACTTTACATAAGGATTCAATTTCACAGGTTACTAACGTTTATAGCTTATTAATAAGTGGTTCACAGCTGTTCACTTTACATTAAAGTTCACTTTCACAGGTTACTAATGTTTATACCTGATTAATAAATGTTTTACATGTGTCCACTTTACATTAAGGCTCACAGGTCACTAATATTGGAATTTAAATTTTCATTATTAATATCTCAAGTCATGGTTGTGCTTTTATGTTTTTTCCCTCCAAAATAAAGTTGGATAATATCACCTTGATAATATATATATATATATATATATATATATATATATATATATATATATATATATATATATATATATACAGTATCTCACAAAAGTGAGTACACCCCTCACATTTCGGCAACCATTTTAGTATATTGTCTCAAGGGACAATTCTATAGAAATGAAACTTAGATATATTTTAGAGTATTCAGTGTGCAACTTGTATAGCAGTAAAGATTTACTGTCCTTTGAAAATAACTCAACATACGGCCATTATTGTCAAAAAACAACAAAAGTGATAACAGCTATACATCGTTTAACCATGCAAAGTCGCATGTCCTATTCATCATGTTCATGTTTTTGTCTGCTTGACAGGACTATACAAATTTGTGTATCTTATATTACAGCAGTTAAAATTTGGTGATTTGAGTACAATTCTCTCATACTGACCACTGGATGTTCAACATGGCACCTCAAGGCAAAGAACTCTCTGAGGATTTGAGAATTAGAATTGTTGCTCTCCACAAAGATGGCCTAGGCTATAAGAAGATCAGTACCAACCTAAAACTGAGTTACAGTACAGTGGCCAGTGTCACACAGAGGTTTTCCAAGACTGGTTCCACTTGGACCAGACCTCGCAAGGGTTGATCAAAGATGTTAGATCCTTGTGCTGTGCTTCAGGTGCAGAAGCTGGCTTCGAAAAACATATGCATGAGTGATGCCAGCATTGCTTTAGAGGTTGCAGAAGCGGAAGGTCAACTTGTCAGTGCTCAGACCATAAGCCGCACACTGCAACAAGTTGGCTTGCATGGCCGTCATCCCAGAAGGAAGCCTCTTCTGAAACTGGCTTACAAAAAGCCGGCAAACAGTTTGCTGAAGACAACCTGGCCAAGAGCATGAATTACTGGAACCATATCCTGTGGTCTGATGAGACTAAGATAGATGAGGCTGATATGATGAGGCTCAAATGGTGTCCAGCCTGTGTGGCGATGCCCTGGTGAGGAGTACCAAGAAAATTGTGTCTTGCCTACAGTCAAGCATGGTGGTGGTAGCTTCATGGTCTGGGCCTACATGAGTGCTGCTGGGGAGCTGAGGTTCATTGAGGGAAACATGGATTCCAACATGTACCGAGACATTCTGAAGCAGAATATGATGCCCTCCCTTCAGAAACTGAACTGAACGGCAGTTTTTCAACATGATAACAACCCCAAACACACCGCCAAGATGACAACTGCCTTGCTGATGAAGCTGAAGGTGAAGGTGATGGAGTGGCCAGGTATGTCACCAGACCTGAATCCTATGTCTAACATCCATTAGCTCCGTGATGTCATTACAGAGGAGTGGAAGAGGATGCCAGAAACAATCTGTACAGCTCTGGTGAATTCCATGCCCAGGAGGATTAAGGCAGTGCTAGATAACAATGATGCCCCTACAAAATATTGACACTTTGGACACAGTTTTAACATGTTCACTTAGGGTATAGTCATTTTTGTTGCCACATTGACTACTCTAAAATATATTCAAGTTTAATTTGCGTAGTATTGTCCCTTGATAAGATACAGTGGGGCAAAAAAGTATTTAGTCAGCCACCAATTGTGCAAGTTCTCCCACTTAAAAAGATGAGAGAGGCCTGTTATTTTCATCATAGGTATACCTCAACTATGAGAGGCAAAATGAGAAAGAAAAAAAAAATCCAGAAAATCACATTGTAGGATTTTTAAAGAATTAATTGGTAAATTCCTCGGTAAAATAAGTATTTGGTCACCTACAAACAAGCAAGATTTCTGGCTCTCACAGACCTGTAACTTCTTCTTTAAGAGGCTCATCTGTCCTCCACTCGTTACCTGTATTAATGGCATCTGTCTGAACTCGTTATCAGTATAAAAGACACCTGTCCACAACCTCAAACAGTCCAACTCCAAACTCCACCATGGCCAAGACCAAAGAGCTGTCAAAGGACACCAGAAACAAAATTGTAGACCTGCACCAGGCTGGGAAGACTGAATCTAATAGGTAAGCAGCTTGGTGTGAAGAAATCAACTGTGGGAGCAACTATTAGAAATTGGAAGACATACAAGACTACTGATAATCTCCCTCGATCTGGGGCTCCACGCAAGAACTCACCCTGTGGGGTCAAAATGATCACAAGAACTGTGAGCAAAAATCCCAGAACCACACGGGGGGGTGCCAAGCAGTGCCAGACTGCTTAAGCCAGTACATGTCCGGGCCCGTCTGAAGTTTGCTAGAGAGCATTTGAATGATCCAGAAGAGGATTAGGAGAATGTTATATGGTCAAATGAAACCAAATTAGAACTTTTTGGTAAAAACTCAACTTGTCGTGTTTGGAGGAGAAAGAATGCTGAGTTGCATCCAAAGAACACCATACCTACTGTGAAGCATGGGGGTGGAAACATGCTTTGGGGCTGTTTTTCTGCAAAGGAACCAGGACGACTGATCCTTGTAAACGAAAGAATGAATGGGGCCATATATCTTGAGATTTTGAGTGAAAACCTCCTTCCATCAGCCAGGGCATTGAAGATGAAACGTGGCTGGGTCTTTCAGCATGACAATGATCCCAAACACACCGCACGGGCAAAGAAGGAGTGGCTTCGTAAGAAGCATTTCAAGGTCCTGGAGTGGCCTAGCCAGTCTCCAGATCTCAACTCCATCGAAATTCTTTGGAGGGAGTTGAAAGTCCGTGTTGCCCAGCGACAGCCCCAAAACATTACTGCTCTAGAGGAGATCTGCATGGAGGAATGGACCAAAATACCAGCAACAGTGTGTGAAAACCTTGTGAAGACTTACAGAAAAAGTTTGACCTCTGTCATTGCAACAAATGGTATATAACAAAGTATTGAGATGAAATATTGTTATTGACCAAATACTTATTTTCCACCATAATTTGCAAATAAATTCCTTAAAAATCCTACAGTGTGATTTTCTGGATTTTTTTCTCATTTTGTCTCTCAAAGTTGAGGTATACCTATGATGAAAATTACAGGCCTCTCTCATCTTTTTAAGTGGGAGAACTTGCACAATTGGTGGCTGACTAAATACTTTTTTGCCCCACTGAATACTAAAATTGTTGTTGAAATGTGAGGGGTGTACTCTTTTTTGTGAGATACTGTGTGTGTGTGTGTGTGTGTGTCTATATATATATATATATATAATTTTAATTTATTTATTATTAATCATCATGAGCTTTTGGAGAGTATCATGGGTAAGATACAGAGTAGCTTCTGGTAAGCAACAAAATAAGAAAATGTAACATGAGTCATGAGATATACAGTAAATGAGAAAACCATAAATATATCACCCTTCAGTCTCACTATAATAGTCTATTTTTGCTGCATAATGAAATAAATCAGAAATCTAGTTTTTAATGAAATAAGTATGAATAAATATATTTATTAAGTAAACGTGAATTACAAATTACAAATTTGTATTAATGCATTAACTGCTTATCAATGATTTATAAACCTTTTGTAAATTATTATTATTATTATTGTTGTTGTAAATGTTATTAGTAATTCATGAACATCTTTATGAACCCTTTACAAAGGGAACGTTAATCTAAATAGTTACCATCTTTATATGAGATGTGAATGCATTAAAACTAGTATAGCTCATTTTGACTGAACTTTAACTTGTTTTGCGTTCATAAAATATCTGGTCTGGTCAGATATGTCATATAGCATAAATGTCAGTTAAAAAGGGGAAGATGAACAGGAAGAGTCTACAAACCACAGTACCTCATGTGGGAGCTATATATTGCTGATTGGTCAAGCATGAGCAGTGTGGGTAAGAGAACATACCTAATTTAAATATTGTTTGTGTAGAACTTCACATCTTTCCCTAGTTAAGTATCACAATTATTTTCCAATGGCAAATTTTTACACTTTTACAATGAAAAAAATTCACAATGCATTTTAAATTGCATTGCTTTTCTATATAGTGTGTTTTAGTACATTAATGAAAAGTTTGAGTTAAATATAAGTGTAACGTCTGGTAATGAAATCACTTGCACAATGAAGGCGAATAACTGAATAGACTTTAATAACAAACTCAGAGAAACATTACCAAACACTATTATAACAGAGAACGGACAGATTCAAATGGAGAACTGAGGGTTTAAGTACAAGAGGAAAACAAAGGAGCTGATGAGCTAATTAATCAGACAACAGGTAAACATAATGAACTAATCTGGGGTGCATTTCCCAAAAACAACTATGGTCGCAAGTTCTGTCGTTACCAATTGAGTTCAATGGAACTAACGACCATAGTTAGCCAACAATGCTTTTGGGAAACGCACCCCAGGACAACTATGGAAAACTAGGTCAAACAAGGCAGAAAGAAAACAGACAGACAAAGCATACGTTACAATAAGCTTGTGTTAACCCTTACACGGCCCTCGGGGTCTTTTTGACCAGCAAATGAAGTTTGCTAAATTTTTCAAAAATGTTCTCTTTTTCTAAATGGCACGAGACTTTGTACAGCCGTCAACACTTTCTAGATCTACAAATAAAAAATAAAATTGGAATGATTTCTTGATTTTATGTTGGTGTGAAAAAAATAGTTGCACTCAAGGTCATTGGGGTCTCTGGAGACCCCAAGCAACAAAATGTAATTTTTTAACAAATTTTTTTTTTTTTTTTAAACAAATGTAATTTTACTCTGTTTATTAATGTTTTTACTCCACATTTGTGTAGTTTTTGGAAGACTTATAATAGTTTTGCCTTTTTAGAACTGAAAAAAAAAATCATTTTTTCAATAATGTTACATTATGATTTGAATCAAGCCTCAACAAGATGTTACAAAGAGAAAGGTTGGAGTCTTTAGAGTTTATCATCTGTTTTTCATATAATTTTGTGTGTGTGTGTGTGTGTGTGTGTGTGTGTGTGTGTGTGTGTGTGTGTGTGTGTGTGTGTGTGTGTGTGTGTGTGTGTGTGTGTGTGTGCGCGCGTGCGTTCGTTCGTTCGTGTGCATTGTTGATGTGTCAGTGTCACCAATTTATTTTTGTGGTGGTTCTGCATTTTGGATTATTTTATTTGACAAATTATAAGAAAGCAGTTTTTATGGTCTCACAAATTTATTCGTGTGTGTGTGTGCATTGTCGATGTGTCAGTGTCACCAATTTATTTTTGTGGTGGTTTTGCATTTTGGATTATTTTATTTGAAGAAACCCCGCATAGAAAATAGACAAAATTCATCCTCAAAATCAGAAACAACACAGAACACACATGGACAGAAATGAAGTGGTACACTTCCAATATTGCAAAATGATCATGCTGTGAACACACACACAGTCACACACAAACACAGAGGAATAAATTTGTGAGACTAAAAAAAACTGCTCTTTTATAATTTGTCAAATAAAATAATCTGAAATGCAGAGCCACCACAAAAATAAATTGGTGATACTGACACATCGACAATGCGCATGCGCACACACACACACACACACACACACACACACACACCCACCCACACACACACACACACACACTTTTAAAATTATATGAAACACAGATGATTGAAATAAATGATAAACTCTAAAGACTCCAGCCTTTCTCTTTGTAACATCTTGTTCAGGTTTGATTTGAATCATAATGTAACATTATTGAAAAATTGATTTTTTTTCAGTTCTAAAAAGGCAAAACTTTGACAAAAATATTTTGTATTGTTATAATTGTGATTTCATAATATGTAGATATGAATCCAACTGAAAAAAACTTGTGAAAAGATATCTTTTAGTTGGTCAAATAGCAAATAGTAAATAGTGGAGCTCTGCAGCCATCTAGTGGTAAAAATGATAATTTTTTAATTTTGAAACTGCAATTTCCAAAATATGGGCAAAAATTTTACACTAAATTATGTCAAATGATCCATGTTATCCCCATGAATGAAAGTTAGAATTGTGGGTCTTTTATTAAGTGAAATTTACATAAAAAGCTGTTTTTTGTATAAAAACCTATATAAAAAATATTTTTTAATTTATTTATATAAATTTAAAAAAATATCATAAATCCTCCAAAAACTACACAAATGTGGAGTAAAAACATTAATAAACAGAGTAAAATTACATTGGTTTAAAAAAAAAACAATTATTTTGCTAAAAAGTTACATTTTGTTGCTTGGGGTCTCCAGAGACCCCAATGACCTTGAGTGCACAACCCAAAATGGGGACCGCACAAGGGTTAAAGTGGAAAGATATCCTCCTGAACATGCACAAGAATATTAAAGTCAATTAGAGTCAATTTTAACTTATTTGTATTAATTGTTGTTAATCAAAATGTTATAATTGTTTTAGAAGTTTATTTGGAAAAACTTTACAATAAGGTTCCATTTTTTAATATTAATTAGGCTACATTAGTTAAAGAGCATCTATTATGCAAAATCGACTTTTACATGGTGTTTGGACATAAATGTGTGTTGGCAGTGTGTGAACACAAACACCCAACAATAATAAAATTCACCCTCTCCTTATTTTTAATCCCCATTAAATCAAATCAGTCTCACTAAGCCTTCCGTTTTGACTCTCTAAGCAATATGACATCACATTGCATAGGGCCCGGCAAAGGTGGCTGATTACCCTTCTGACAGCCCTGCATTTCCATAGTTTCCTCCCTCAGAGCTTGTATGCTGTCCTCCATTTTCTCCACTCTCAAGCAACTGTAATGTCAACATCTTTTTGTAAGCAATCCCCGTGTTCTGTTTTTGAATGTGTCGGGGCAATTTCAACTGACTCTCATCAGCATAAGAGACAAACTCACTCTTAGTCTTTAAAAAAGGTTTTATTCTTTGCACAGAAGGTCAGACAGTCATACAGACACACAAGTTGCTGCAGAGTGCGACAAACGGGGAGGGCAGTCCTCCACCTTTATACACTCTAGGCACTCAAGGTCAAAAGCTCACATGTTGTCAACAGCTGTACGTTTCTGTACATGGTGAGAAAACAAATAACACTCTACAGTATCAAGCTTCTAATTATCTCCCTTATGGCCTAAATAACCTTTCAGGTCATGAACATACACCTCCTCCGTCCCCTTCTCATCTGGCTCCCAGCCCAAGATTCCCTTGTCACCCATCCATCTTAGGCCAAAGGCCCCAGACCCATTTCTTTCTACACAACCATACCTAAAAAGTTTTGCCCTACATATTCTCATAAACATAGAAAATCAGCATAAAATTAATTTTTCTTCAACAATTCCCCCTTTTTATCATTAATTGATAACTGATTATATAAAAAATTAATTCTATTAAGTCTACAATTCTCACTATGCTATTATTTATTACAAAATAATAAAGTAAATTTAAGCTATTACATCACATTTATACTCTTCATCCCTGATTTTCGTATAATTGATCACCCTCTTAAATTTGTGAAAGAAGTTAGAAAAACCTGCTAAGGCTTTTTGTGCGGGGACAGACCCTAATTTTAAGCAAGCTAAACAGTATAGACATAGATGGGCTAGACCCCGGTCAAACATCTTAAGCCCGGTACACACCAAGCCGACGTCGACAAACTAGTGGGGACGAAAGCAGACTGTGGGGTCGGCTCACATCGGCAGCGTCTGGGTCTAAAGTTGCCCTGACACACCAAGCCAACGCTCGACACCCGATGGCCAAGTAGCACGTCCATTCTGCGCCTTTCTCACGCACTGGTTCGCCAGATGTACAGCCAATCAGAATGATCAGATGGTCCGACTGACCGACGAGCTCCGACACCGATTCACCATGTCGAATCGGCAAAAAAAAAAAGCCGACGAGGACCAACTTCAGCCCACGGCGCGGAACACACTGAGAAAACTTAGTCGGCCGACGAACTAAGAACTGGAGAATGCATGGTAAACACAACAGTAGCAACAATCCTGGCGCCACAAATGGTAACACAGTGTTAAACAACCAATATCCCCATCCTCCCCACAGATTTGTTAACCATTCAAGCCATACATTGTTTGCTCGCTCAGGCTCTTTTACGGCCATTCTCATGTGAGTGATGATGTTAGTGACGTTATCGCTATAGTCCGGAATATGGAAACAACATCAAACTCCTGGTTAATTTTGTTTGTGAAAGCAAATTAATTGGTTGCAAAACAAGTACATATTCACTATTTGGAAGCCGGGCTAAATGAGTAAACACTGCTACTGCACTTCTGACATGGGTCAGACCCTCAGTCACTTCTCACATACCAAATACGAACCTTGCATGCACACTTGTTTTGTAAAACTATTACTTCTAATATAATACAATAAGACCTTTTCGAGTTCAATACTGGTATACAAAAATAAAGACAAATAAATACCATGCCTAATTCATCGAATCATTTTAAGTCTCTATTGTAATTCCTAATTTTTACTAAGCTTTACTTTCACCACAGGTCCATTTGCAATCATAAAGGCACTTGGTGTTTATACAGGATCCTAGCATTTGTTGACACATGCCTCAGATCCCTTACTCCCTCCGTTCCTTCTCCTGAGGTGCAGGTGGAACTTTTCTGCAGTGGCTGGCATGAATCCACGTTGCCCTCTCAGCTACCTTCACAGCCGTGTGAGTAGTCAGAAGCACTTGGAACAGTCCCAGCCACCTTTTCGCCTTCCAACTTTTTTCTCCTCAGATCTCGTACCAGTTTCTGCAACTTTCCCCTGGGCGGCTTTTACCTGCGCACAGACATTAGACAACAGAGAAGACATTTCTTTGCAGTAACTCAACATGTCATGTTCACACAATTCTGTTGATGGCAACTGTTGTTTTCCCCCTTCTGTTCCCACAAATGGTGGTTTACCAAAGAGAATTTCGAATGGGCTCAGGTTTACCCTAGATCGTTTTCTCATTCTCATGTACATGAGGACAATCGGGAGTGCTTTAACCCATGTGAGTCCAGTTTCCTCACAACACTTAGCCAATTTGTTTTTTATTATACCATTCTGGTGTTCCACGGCTCTGCCCGAGGCTGCGTGGTAACTGCAATGTGTTCTCAAATTAATTCCTAAAAATTTACCCACTTGTTTTATTGCCTCATTAACAAAATGTTTCCCATTGTCAGAACTGATTTTTTGTGGAATTCCCCATATCGGGACTATTTAAGTCAGCAGAGCCTTTGCTACCGCCGCTGCATCTTGTTTTGATGTTGGGAAAGCCTCGACCCATTTGGACCACATATCCAGCATCACCAAACAATACTTTCCTTGGCATGGGAACAGTTCGATGAAGTCCATTTGTAGATATTCCATTTGTAGAAATTTCTGCAAATATTGTAAACCCCTTTGAAAACCACAATTCTTTAATTTGTCTAACCATTCCCCCTTTTGATGTATGGTCTTTCCCATGTATCGACCTAGCATAATGAGGAAAGAAGTGTCGAGGTAAACAAGGCTTGCCATCACAGCTCATCCAGACACCATCATTCAATTTACAGCCACACTGTTTCCACTGGTGCCTCTCTGCCCCTGAGGCAAAGGCCTGCATGCTCTGTAAAGAAGAGGAAATGTCTGGGTTATTTTCAGATAACATAGTGCACTCTGTTTCTTTTGTCTGCTTAGCTGCTGCGGCCTTCGCTACCGCATCTGCTCTGATGTTTCCTGTTGATATGAAATCTTTGTTATTGGTGTGTGCGACACATTTGCAAATGGCTATTTTGTCTGGCAGTGGAATGGCATCCAGTTAGGCTGCCACGAGAGGAGCATTTAATATTGGGCCCCCATCTGACTTTAAAAATGTTCTGTGTTTCTACGGTGCTCCAAAGTCATGCGTGACCCCAAATGCGTAATGTGAATCCGTATAAATTGTGCCGCATCTCCCTGCCATCAGTTTACATGCTTCTGTTAGCACCACAAGCTCCGCTGCTTGTGCTGAAAAATGTGGTGGCAATGAGCCAGAAGCCACAACTTCAAATTCAGTTGTTACTGCATAGCCAACTTTATTCTGGCCTGTTTGTGGATCTTTGTAGCCTGAGCCATCCACAAAGAGGACATTTTCACAGTTTTCAAGTGGTACGTCAGAAAGGTCTGGACGCGGTGTACACACTTGTTCTAGCACAGCCAGACAACAATGGTGCTCCTCCCCATCCTCCTGCGTCAGAAGGAGAGTAGCAGCATTCAAGGTTGTGCATCGTCTAACAGTGATATTCGGCATATCAAACAAGTGTGGTATTGTAACCACCGAGCCGTCGATAAGTGCGATGTTTTCTGTTCTTGCAGGATCATGGACACAGCGTGCGACACATTCAATATCAGGTCAGAGTAACCTACAAATTCTCAAGACGCCATTACGACTTGTTCAGCAGCAGCCACTGTTCTCAGACAGTGTGGCAGGCCTGCTGCAACCGGATCTAGTTTGCTGGAAAAATAAGCCACAGTTCGCAATTTATCTCCATGATGCTGCACAACACAGAAGTCATAAATCCATTTTTTTCATCCACCATCTAAACAAAAGTCTTGGTCGCCCAAGATCGGCGCCAGAGACAATTGAACTTTCATGTTCACAAATGCATCCTCTGCCTCCCCTGTCCAATCAATTTTGCCACATAACTTGAACCCCTTCCCTATTATTAGGGCTCTCAGAGGCTGCTCAAGAATTGCATACAGGTGCATCTCAATAAATTAGAATGTCGTGAAAAAGTTCATTCTTTCTTGTAAGTTATTTCAAAAAGTGAAACTTTCATATATTTTAGATTCATTGCATGTAAAGTAAAACATTTCAAAAGGTTTTTTTGTTTTAATTTTGATGATTAGAGCTTACAGCTCATGAAAGTCAAAAATCTGTATCTCAAAATATTAGAATATTTACATTTGAGTTTCAATTAACGACCATCCCTACAGTATAAATTCCGGGTATCTCTTGTTCTTTGAAACCACAATAATGGGGAAGACTGCTGACTTGGCAATGATCCAGAAGATGAACATTGACGCCCTCCACAAAGAGGGTAAGTCACAGAGGGTCATTACTGAAAGGTGTGGCTGTTTACAGAGTGCTGTATCAAAGCATATTAAATGCAAAGTTGACTGGAAGGAAGGATTTGGGTAGGAAAAGGTGCACAAGCAACAGGGATGTCCGCAAGCTTGAGAATACTGTCAAGCAAAGCTGATTCAAACACTTTGTTAGAGCTTCACAGGGAGTGGACTGAAGCTGGAGTCAGTGCATCAAGAGTCACCATGCTCAGACATCTTCAGGAAAAGGGCTACCAAGCCAATTCTGAACCAGAGACAACATCAGAAGCGTCTTACCTGGGCTGTGGAGAAAAAGAACTGGACTGTTGCTCAGTGGTCCAAAGTCCTCTTTTCAGATGAAAGTAAATTTTGCATTTCATTTGGAAATCAAGGCCCCAGAGTCTCGAGGAAGAGTGGAGAGGCACAGAATCCATGTTGCTTGAAGTCCAGTGTGAAGTTTCCACAGTCTGTGATGATTTGGGCTGCCATGTCATCTGCTGGTGTTGGTCCACTGTGTTTTCTGAAGTCCACAGTCAATGCAGCCATCTACCAGGAGATTTTAGAGCACTTCATGCTTCCTTCTGCTAACAAGCTTTATGGAGATGCTGATTTCATTTTCCAGCAGGACTTGGCACCTGCCCACATTGCCAAAGGTACCAAAAGCTGGTTCAATGACCATGGTGTTACTGTGCTTGATTGGCCAGAAAACTTGCCTGACCTGAACTCAAGAGGAAGATGAGAGACACCAGACCCAACAATGCAGATGAGCTGAAGGCCACTGTCAAAGAAACCTGGGATTCCATACCACCTCAGCAGTGCAACAAACTGATCACCTCCATGCCACGCCGAATTGAGGCAGTAATTAAAGCAAAAGGAGCCCCTACCAAGTATTGAGTACATATACAGTAAATGAACATACTTTCCAGAAGGCCAACAATTCACTAAAAATGTTTTTTTTATTGGTCTTTTGAAGTATTCTAATTTGTTGAGATGGTGGGGTTTTGTTAAATGTGAGCCTAAATCATCACAATTAAAAGAACTAAAGACTTAAATTACTTCAGTCTGTGTGCATTGAATTTATTTAAAATTTTGGTACATTTTTAATGCCTTCAATTCTTTTGTCAGACAGGGATATGCTGTTTGGTACGACGGCATCTTAGTGCCTCGTTAAAAATAAAAAAAATCTAAAATTACGAGATTAAAGTCGTAATATTTCGAGAATAAAGTCGAAACTACGAGAATAAAGTCGAAACACTACGAGAATAAAGTCGAAATATTACGAGAATAAAGTCGAAATTATGAGAATAAAGTCAAAATATCACGAGAATAAAATCAAAACACTACGAGAATAAAGTCGAAATGTTTCGAGATTAAAGTCGAAATTTTATGAGAATAAAGACTATATAGGGCAAATGGCCCAGATTGGATGCACCAGGAGATATTCCAAATCTCAGTTTTCAAAATCTGTCAGTTTTATAGCGAAATACAAACAATATGTAGGCTATATTGCAATAATGTGTTTGTTGATGCATGTGAGTCAATCATCTTTCCGATTACAATAACGAACGACGAGACATTATTTTCATTATAAATTAGGCTAAACTGTTTTTTTTTTCATGCCTTATGATGTTCCTTCAATTTATATCTTGCTATAACCTTGAAATAAAGAGCAAAAACACATTTATAATTTGTATTTTCGTTATAAACCTGGCAGAATTTGAAAGCTGAGCTGTGTGTAAAAGCAACAAAGCACAAAATTGTTGCGATTACTGGTTGGCTGGCGTGCTACAAATAATAAATGGAAGACGTTAAATATTATGTCCTCATTTACAGTATACCATGAATATAAAAGTTGTGAATAGTCACTTAACGTTTACAGCAGAAAAGATAACAATATAGAGTACGTTAACAAATTTGAGTCCACTTCAACCTTTAGAACGGTTATTGCTGTTTAGTTAAACAGGCTGTGTGAGGAATGAATGTTTGGACACCACAGACGTTTTTGCGGAGCAGGTGGTGGAATTTTCACAATAATTTAATGAATTGATTCACATAAATACAGCGATCTGTTATGCCACATTAAAGATCTTGAAAATCACATTATTGTAAGACACATAATTTGTGTTTCGCTATAAAACTGATTTTGAAAGCTGAGACGTTGTTTCATATTAAAAGCACTAAAAGCACAAAGCTTAAGCTAGGCCTATTGCTATTGGGTGGCTGGCGCACTACAAATAACGAATGCAATGGAAGACATGAAATATTATTTCCAAGCATACCCCGCAAGTATGACACATGGTATGATTTCCGTTAATAATATATTTGTAGTGTATTAAAAAAGGGTTAAATAAGAGAGCTACAGCGCCCTCCAAAGGAATGTCTATTGTGTGTGAGCTGATGTTAAGATAAACAGTTGTTACTGTTCAGTCTGTTAATAAATATCATATTCTTGATATTAAGCTGTTTCCGCGAGTCCTTAAAATTGACATCCCAGTAAGATGATGCGGCCGCTCAGACGCAACAATATTCAAATCAATTCCGGTGGCCTGGCAGCTTCTCCTGGTGCTCTCAATGCGGGCCATTTGCATGCGCAATATAGGCTATACTCTCAAAATATTATAACTTTAATTTCTACGATTTAAATTCTCAAAACATTTCGACTTTATTCTCGTAGTATTTCGACTTTATTCTCAAAACATTTCGACATTATTCTCGTAATATTTCGACTTTATTCTCGAAACCTTTCTACTTTATTCTCGTAGTATTTCGACTTTATTCTCGAAATATTATGACTTTAATCTCGTAATCTTAGATTTTTTTTTTTTTTTTTTAAGGAGGCACTAAAACGCCGTCGTAGTTTGGTGTTATGACATGACCTAAAAATGTAACTTCTTGTTTCACAAACTGTAATTTAGACAAGATGACTCTGTGGCCCTCCCGAGCCAGATGCTTCAGGAGGGTCACAGTGTCCGACACGCATGTGGGCTCATCTCTAGCAGCCAGAAACAAATCATCCACGTATTGAAGCAAAGCAGTTCCAGCTGTCAGGGTCAAAGGTTCCAGACTTCTCCTAAGTGCTTCATTATAAAGAGTGGGGCTGTCACAGTACCCCTGGCCCATTCTCGTGAATGTATAGCCTTTGCCATCAAATTCAAATGCAAACCAAGATTGGCTTTTCTTATCCACTGGCATGCCAAAAAAATGCGTTAGACAAATCTACCACTGAAAAGAATGCTGCATCTTGTGGTATTTTTGACAAAATTGTATATGGATTTGGAACTGATGGAGCCCTTTGTCTGACAGCTGCATTCACTGCCTGTAAATCCTGCACAAAATGCCACTCCGTGGGTTGACCTTTGTCCCTTATATTTTTCACAAGAAAGATTGGGGTCCTCACTGGAGAATCACTGCATTCAACAATTATGCCATCTTTTATTGAGTCAATTGAGTCAAATACTGGTTTTATTCCCAGCACTGCCTCATTTTTCAGGGGATATTGACGTTGACACGGCCTGTAATCAGATTTTGGGTTGATTACAACCGGTTCACATCTTTTAAGTAATCCCACATCATGCTTATGCTTTGCCCACAGCTCGGATGGCACATCTGCTAAAGCATGAATCTCTAAGGCACAAATGTTTGTCATGGAGTGATTTCCCTTCATGCTTTTGTCAATGGGTATCACATCTCTCTCTACCTCAATTTCATGCTTGCAATCTGACATGAATGCTCCTCGACTTTCGCTGTGTTTCACCCCAGCGCTTATCTCACACCAGTCTGTAGCATCAACACAGTTTTTCACAAACTCCCCCATCTCAGCCCAGGCCTGCTCTTTGGACTTGGAGAGTGCTAAGTGAGGCACAGACTCACATTAGGAAAAAGGGAAGCTGTTTTTCTGTCAGGCTTACTGAAACAGCACACATATTTTCTGTCCAAAATATTTTCTCAAAACTCAGTTTCTCCTTTTTCCACCTCAAACCAGTCTTTTTCATACTGGTTTTCTCATTCCATTACGACATGTGACGTGCAATGTAAATTGTCAGGCAACATAATTTCAGTATTAAATGGCTTGGTCTGACTTTTAACCAGTTTGCACATCATTTCAGCCCAATTTTGATTTATGATGTGCCATTCATATGCCCACTGAGGCTCTGTTCGCAAACAACACCATTGCTCCCCCTCCTCTGTCACCCTGACATCCGAGGAGTCCGCAACTAGCATCAAATTTAGTTTGCACAACAGAACTCGACCCAAAATGGGCACAGGGCATTTTGGTGAATAAACGAATGCATGTTTCAGCACTCTTTCCCCCTCTGTTTCACAATTTAGGGACATTGTGAATCTTTCAAAAATTGTGTACCTTGATGCAGAAATAGACTCATTTGTTTCATCTGATAATGACGGTTGACATGGCAAGTCACATGGTCATATAGATGACCTCGAAGCCCCAGAATCGGTTAAAAGCTCAATCATTTCCCCATCCACCAGCATGGGGTATTCCAGCATTTTCTTAAATGCTTCATTTTTGTACAACATTAAACATTTATCAGAATCTTCATCATTCAAATCAGAATTGCACAAACAAACTCAAGCTTTTTCTTCATTGCAGAGAGCAGTATATACACCAGTGTATATGTGTGTGTGTGTGTGTGTGTGTGTGTGTGTGTGTGTGTGTGTGTGTGTGTGGTTAAAGAATTTTCACTTTCCTTCTCAGTGGCTCTCGGAGGCTGCTTCCCCTTTGCCCGTCCCCGCTGCTCTCCACCATCCTTGCTTCAGTCTGCTTCTTAATCTTGCTGAATTTCTGGGCAATCCTTGGTCCAGTGACCATCTTTCTTGCACAGTCTGCATTTGGTACACTTGTAGATCATCAGTCTCGCAGATCCAGCAGACCCGCTGCTCAGAATTCTTTCCAGCCCCGGTCGAATATCTCTTGCTTTGTCTTTTACCTCTCCCCCACCTCGTCTGCTGGCGGCGCTGCACAGAGGGCTCAAGACAGCTTGCACTAAGGCCAGCTGTAGATCTTTGTCAGTCTTTGCTTTCACTCTTTCTTTCTTTGCTGTCTGCAGTTCTTCTGCATGCAAAGCATGTGCTAAAACAGCAGACTAACGTCCATTTTTCCATTCAATGTGGCTGGTTGTCACTGCTTGTGCAATCTCAGGTCTCAGTCCATTCAAAAACCAGCTCCACAAATGACATTCCCATGTGTCAGGCTGATTTCCACGGTCACCGGGCTCTTCTAAGCCGCTATGTTTATTGAATGTCTCATAAAGATGATGATAATAGTCTTGAACCAATTCTTCTCTGCTCTGGCAGCAGTTGCCAATCTTTGATGTGTCCACACGTGCCGGAAATGTTGTTTTTATACTTTCAGCCAGCTCCTCAACAGCTGTGCAGTATTCCAGATTGTGTCTGTGTTCCCATTTGCTGTGTTCTCTTCGGCAGTCTTCCACTCACTTTGTGCCAGCTCGAGACCCCCAGTTTCACTGCCAGCAGCCTCCTCAGCTTGTGCACGGTGGGGCTGAATTCTTTGCAGAACGTGACCAGTTCTGTGGAAAATCTGTCACCAGCTTCGTCAGGGCTTGGCAAGTGAGCCATTGCTTCTTTCATATCCACCACAGTCCCTGGTCTAAAGACCATCATTGGTCCGTCAGGTCCTGAAACTTCAATCATCGGTGCTGTTACACTCACATTTTCTTCTTTCACCATTGTCTGGTTTTTCTTTTCTTTGTCGGGGGTGCTCTGTATGCTATTTTCATTTTCCTTTTTCTTATCAGCTCTGCATGCTAATTCGTTTTGCATCGCTCTCATTTCCCTCTTATCTGCTTCCCCTATCCAACAATTCACCATCTGCTTACATTTATCACACGTTTCACACAGCACCCTTTCTGTTTTTTACTCCCCTCTTCGACTGATTCTTTTACAACATTCAATCTTGTGACACTCAGTGTTCCCTCTTTTGAAAAAACGATACTGAATTAATTTTCCGCATATCTTGCATGCTTTTCTGGCCATATAATTTTTTAATTTGCCAAAATACGATGTATCATATTTAGCGAGCTTGCTCTGGGACTTCCCCACATTGGCTGTTTCTCTTTTAAGTTAAATTAAGTTAAGTCATGACGTATTGTCAAGTATGGTGACCCATACTCGAAATGGTGCTCTGCATTTAACCCATCCAAGTGCACACACACAGCAGTGAGTAGTGAACACACACACACACACACACACACACACAGAGCAGTGGGCAGCCTTACTCCAGCGCCCGGGGAGCAATTAGGGGTTCGGTGCCTTGCTCAAGGGCACCTTAGTCATGGTATCGAAGGTGGAGAGAGTGCTGTTCATTCACAATCCCCACCTTCAATTCGGGAATCGAACCAGCAACCTTCAGGTTACAAGCCCGACTCCCTAACCATTAGGCCACGACTACCCAAAGTGGATTTCTCTGTGGATTTTCCTTTAGGCGCCTAAATAATCTGTCGGACGTCTCCAACAGATCCGATCGTTATCCCAAGACCAGACAGGCGGAGCGCACCAGCAGCTCCGATTAATACCCACAAAGTTTCAGTTCCCCTCTTAGAAATATGTTAACTGCTTGCGCGTGATCTCAATCTCTTGCTTCGAAATCTTTGGATCACATTTGATCTCAATTTCTTGCTCAATTTCCAATCACGCCAGTTGCAACAGTTTCAATTTCTTTCTGTAAGGGGTAGGTTTAGGGGTAGGGTTGGTTTAGGGCAATAGAAAATATTGTTAGGTCAGTATGAAAACAATAGAAGTCTATGAAAGTCCTCACAAGTATAGTAAAACCAACAAAATAAAGACTGAAAGGCTCGTTTATGTGAACAGTAGGCTTATGGTACATTTAAATGACAGATCCGTCGATTTTATACTTATGTACACAAAAAAATACTTTACCTCGTGAAAGCTCTCCCGTCAGGCGATGTCCACTCAGAGTCCGGCTGTGCGCGTGATGTGACGACCGCAGCTTATATAACCTCTGGTTCTTTCGCGGGCTTTGCACGTGACGTGTCAAATAGTCAAAGTTACATTTATATCTATTTTATTGATTTTTTTTTTTTTAATCATCCGAGATGTACATTTAAGTCATTACCTCATGTTATATTTACCCATTGGCAAAATAAATAAATACAATTAAAATAAAATAAATTACACACACACATATATATTTGTGTGTGTATATATATATATATATATATATATATATATATATATATACACACACACACACACACACACACACAAGTGTTACAGTTATTAATAATATAGTTTAACTCACTCATTACCCACTAGCCTAAGTTTTGCTGTGGGACTTTTATTTGGACATAATAAAATCACTATTATAACATCTGAAATCATATTTTGTAAAAGTTTACCACTTACTGAGGTATCAGTTTTTGCAGTCACACACAGTCAGAAAGTGTCCATTTAGATTGAGGGAACATTTTTAAATTATAAGCAAAGTCCATTTGAGGTTAGCCTAAAAATTAATAGAAATATTAATTAAAATAATAATAAAACTGAATAAATAACTTTGACAGGCAAAAGGTTTGACAACTCTAAAGTGTTTTGTTTAAAAATATATATTTTTGTAATTTTATTATTCAGCCTAATTGATTGATTGTATGTGTACAGGTTTAACCTCCATTGTGTGGACCAAATATTCACACAAGGAGTAAAACCTGAATTTTTGACAGTTTAGGACTGACACTTGTGGTCCACAGTCGGGCTGAATGTGGCTCAATGTGCCGTTTCTCAACCAGAATCGGGCCAGATCCACAGATCCAGAACCTAGCCAAATCTGGCAACCATTACTGGGCCGGACCTGGCTCACTTCTGGCAAGCCGCTGCCAGCACACAGCCGAGTGTGCCGACACTCAGCCGCATTCGGCCCGATTCCGCTGGCTACCTGGGTAAATACATAAACAACGTCTCCAGAACTGCTCTAAGAGTCACTTCACGAGCATTTTACCGTTTCATTTGAGTAAAACCAGCTTCATATCATATAGCTACACACAGAAATTTAAAGGTATTCACGGCAACCCGTCAAAATAAAAGCTTATCTTAAAGACGTGCCATAAATATATTACTATTATTTAGTAGAATGTATGTGATACTATTACTACCGTAAAAATTAATAAATAATTATTTTTAAAGAAATAATCACACTATTTCTTCCATATTTTAATTTTAATAGTAAATCCCCTTTTACCCTCCTCTTTACCAAAAAAATAAAATGTTTAAATTTCATTATTTAAAAGACAAATAAAATTTGGCTGAAACTTGTTTACTGTTTTTCATACTTTTATTACTTGCAGAAAAACTTGAAACACAATTTAAATAAGTATAAAGAATGGCATTGATTTTTGTACATTTTATTTTTGTTCGATTTTATTATTTAAAATGTTTTTTAATTAGCATGTGGTACCGAAATTGGTACCGAGAACCGTGGATTTTCACTGGTATCGGTACCGAATACTGAAATTTTGGTACCGTGACAACACTAGTACGTTATCAAAGTATTTTCATTGATCAGAGCCGCGCTTGTGAGATTAGTTCACGATGCGCTGTTTCTTCGGTAGCGCGGCCGCACGGCTCGGTCAATTGAGCCACACCGATGACAGGTCAGCTCTGTAACATCGTGCTGTTTCTGTCAGGGTTTTGGGGTGAAGAGATGAAGCGAGGACTCAATAGTGTATGAGATATTTTATTGATAATAAAATAAAACAAACAAAAACTATATGAAGGTAAATTTGGTGCAAAACAACTGAACGTCTGTGACAGCGGAATTTGTAGTTGTAGAGAATAGTCACACATGTGTATCAGTAAATTTGAGGCCACAGACAAAGGTTGCAAACTTGTAGATTTTTTTTCTCTCTCCCACAAACACAACATAACTCTTACACCTTCTCGAATCCTTCATTGCAGATACACAAATCCTATTCTACGAATCACAAATCAAGAAACTCGTACTCTCACATGATTTGCTACTATTGCTGCAGTGAATATGGTGCAAAACACACTTACACACCTGCATCAAAAATGTGAAGTCATGGACAAATTTTGTACATCTGCAAATCAGTATTTGAATCCTTGCAATGAGATTTGCACACATGTAGAATGTTTTCTTACATATATATATTTTTTTCTTGGATGCTTGTTCTAGCACAAACACAAGTGCATAAGGATAATGGCTTGAATCTGCTGCTACTAGTCTCAGATGCTGTTTTTCACTTGCAAATGACAAGTTTCACGCACTCTCCCTTTTGCACCATAGATATCATATAGAGACTAGATACCCTATTGGCCGCTGGGCGACGAGAAATACGGCCGCCATCTTGAACCGGTCGTACTCCTAGTTTCGTTGCGTAGCAGCAGTTAAGATGCCAGAGCACTGTGGAGCATTTTCTTGTTCTAATCGGCGAACCATCGCAAATAGGGTCAAGGGGATTACTTTTCACAAGTAAGTTTCAACATTTACCGCACTATTGGTTGTATTTTGTGCATAGAATACTACCAGATAAATGAGAAGGAGCAAGGATCTTTGACATTACTACTGGAGTCGAAGTCAGCTAACATTAGCTAGGCTATGTTTACTGTACCGGCATGGAGAGGTGGGGTAAAGTAATAATTACAAGAACGTCTCGGTTATCAGATACAAGCATTCAACGGCCATGTGTTTGTGTTTGTGTGTGAGAGCGAGTGTGTGTGTGTGTGTGTGTGTGTGTGTGTGTGTGTGTGTGTGTGAGAGAGAGAGCGAGTGTGTGTGTGTGTGTGTGTGTGTGTGTGTGTGTGTGTGTGTGTGTGTGTGTGTGTGTGTGTGTGAGTGAGTGAGAGCGTGTGTGTGTGTGTGTGAGTGTGTGTGTGTGTGTGTGTGTGTGTGTGTGAGAGAGAGAGAGAGAGAGAATGTGTGAGGCAGAGATAGTGTGTTTGTGTGTGTGAGACAAATCATAATAAATTGTTTCTTAAACTTATTAAAATACCTTACTTTACTGTAACTTTATCTGTTTTGCTTCTTTATCATATTTATAGTGTGTGATTTATAAAATACCTTATATCCTACATCACATATTTTGATTTTGGACGTCTGGTCACTTTATATCTCATATCAGAATGTTATATTACTGTTAAGTATATTAAATGAATATTAATTCCTGCTATGAATATTAAAATATGCCGAACCATGTGTCCTGTATCATAGCTACATATATGACCTTTGCAGAAAAAAACCCGCGTAAAAAATCAGTTCGGTTTTAAGTGAGGTATGATTAATTAAATGCGCTGACAGCTCATTGCACCAGCCAAACACATTACAGTGAATGGAGCGGGTGACCGGTTTAAGATGGCGGCCCCACCGCTCGTCAGCGCCAATAGGCAGTAGCGGTCGATAGGGCGTCTATCTAATATGATGTCTATGTTTTGCACCACGTATCTGTGTGACAAATGGAGCAAAAGTGATTTGTGGATCTGTAGAGGCAACGGCGGCCACTCTGCAGAGATCAGAGAATTTCGGCCAATCAGAAGAGCTAGTTTGGGCGCCTATCAGCGGCGAGGAAAAAAAAAAAACTTTCGCGAGCTGTGAGCATCTTCCGGAGCGGAGAGCGACACAATAAAGGTGTGTTCCCTCTCGAGCTTTCACGAGACATCACGGAGAATTTCTCCGTTATGGGAACTCCTTCCCTTCAACCTTTCCTGAAGTCCTATTGGCTCACGCCAGTCAAATGACTGGCCAATTGTCGCGAAGCATGCAACCGTATGCAAATACTGACGAGCTCGAGAGGCAGTATAAAATGCGGTGCCCGCGACAATTACGTCAGAATCTTCTACTTCACCTGTTGAATTCATCATGGCTACAGTTTGCAAGATCTGCGTGGGACCAATTGAACCGCCGGATCAACACGATCACTGCGTCGCCTGCCTGGGCCTGGCCCACGCCGAGGCGGCGCTGGTCGAGTCCGACTGCGGACATTGCGCGGACCTGCCGGCCCGCGTGCTCCGGACCCGCCGCGATATGATTCGCGGCCTATTCGGGGTGAGGCCCACTGCCGCCATCGTGCCGCTGGTGGGCCCCCCCTCTCCTGGTGGCGGGAGCGTCGTCTTGCCGCTCCGCCAAACCCAACGGTCGCCCCATTCCCCAGTATCCTTCCCCGAGGACTGCTTCCGCCCTCCTTCCAACATTGGGGAGTTTGTGTCCTTTGGCCAGGAGGAGGGGGATGACACTATGTCCATTTCGGCCTCGGAGAGGGAGGATTGGGCGGGATCGGAGCCCGATCAGACAGACAGCTCAGGAGGAGCTCATGAGGGTTCTGTCAAGGGCTGTCCAGGAGTTGGAGCTTACCTGGAGTCCTCCAGAGGAGCCTGCCAGGAGTAAGCTCGACTCCTGGTATTTAAGGTCCACACGGAAGGCTGACTCGAGAGCGTCGGTCCCCTTCTTTCCAGACGTGCACGAGCAGCTGGTGAAAACGTGGTCTGCGCCCCAATCGGCGCGCGTCCACTCTGCCACACAGGCCATCTTTTCACACGTGGATGGGGCGGAGGCCCACGGGTACGTGCGCTCTCCCCCTGTCGAAGAGACTGTCGCTGCGCACCTTTGCCCTGCAGCAGCCAAGACCCTAGGCTCCGACATAAGCCTTCCCTCGAAGCCATGCAGGACCACCGCCCACCTCGCTAATAAAGCGTATGCCTCTGATGGCGAGGCAGCTTCCGCACTGCACGCCATGGCGGTGCTGCAGGTTTTTCAGGCGAAGCTCCTGCAGGCGGCAGAGGGCGGAGTTCTCACTGCGGAGGCTGTGAAGGATCTGCGTGCGGCGACGGACTTCGCACTGATGGCGACGAAGCGAGCGGCCCAGGCCGTGGGTAAGGCCATGGGTTTTATGGTCGTCCTTCAGAGGCACCTCTGGCTAACCCTGGCTGATCTTAAGGATGCTGATCGTAAGGTGCTGCTGAACGCTCCTGTGACTCCCTCCGGCCTCTTTGGTGACGCCGTGGAGTCCATTATTGAGCGCTTCGCGGAGGCTCAAAAGCGCGCCAAAGCCATGAGTCATGTCATGCCAAGGCGCGCTTTCCAGCAGCAGACGGCGCGATCCAGATCCTCTTCGGCACCTGGTTTTTCCCAACGAAGGGATAACCCCAGGCCAGCGACCGCGGCGGTGACTGCTACTGCTCCTCGCCAGGAGCCGGACGTCCGGAGGAAGGCGTGGGGTCCCGGGAGGAAGCGCCAGGGCCAGCGGAGGAGCCCGCGACGTGACTCTCGCCCGCCACCGGTTGCTAAGCCGTCGTCCTGATGGTCTGAAGAGAGGAGGAGAGTGCGCGAGCGGCCCAGCTCCCAAGCGCCAAAAGTTCATGTGTTCAAATGTTTTTGTGTTGGATGTTCATTCAATAAAAATGCATACTTTCTCACAAAAAGAGCTCTTTCCTCCTCACTCAGTCAATGCGGCATCGCTTGCCCCGCCTCAGAGCAGTGCAGAGCCGCCGTCCACACAGGTTATAGTCGCTCATCTCTCGCCGGCGCAGCCATCGACCAAGCTGCTAAAGCCGTTATCCCAGTTCCTGAACGCGTGGGAAATTATTCCGGGGATCTCGCGCTGGCTACTCGGTGTGATAAAGCGTGGGTATACCCTTCAATTCAGACGCAGACCACCCCGTTTCAACGGCGTGGTGCGGTCTCTAACATTGCCTCGAAACGCCCTGGTTCTGAGACAAGAGGTATGCAATCTGCTCGAAAAAGGAGCGATAGAGAAAGTCCCTCCGAGCGAGCTGGAGTGCGGGTTTTACAGCCGCTATTTCGTGGTACCCAAAAGAGACGGGGGGCTCCGCCCGATTCTAGATCTCAGACCCATCAACAGGGCGCTTTGCAAGCGTCCGTTCAGGATGATAACGCTGAAACAGATCCTGGCGCAAATTCGCCCCGGGGACTGGTTTGCGTCCGTGGATTTAAAGGACGCGTACTTTCACATTCAGATAGCACCGCATCACAGACATTTTCTGAGGTTTGCTTTCGAGGGCACAGCGTACCAATACGCTGTTCTCCCGTTTGGGCTGGCTTTGGCCCCACGCACTTTTTCGAAGTGCATGGATGCAGCACTTTCCCCCCTCAGAGCGAGCGGGATGCGCGTTCTCAACTATCTGGACGATTGGCTGATTCTAGCTCAGTCCCGGGACACGCTAACCAGCCATATAGAGGTGCTGCTTCGTCACTTGGAGTCCCTAGGGCTGTGTGTCAACATGCAGAAGAGCTTTCTCGCCCCGAGCCAGTCTATAACATATCTGGGAGTGTGCTTCGACTCGGTGGAGATGCGAGCCCGGCTCTCTCAGGAGCGCTCGGCGGCCATTTTGTCTTACCTGCGCCATTTCAGACTAGGCAGCTCGGTTCTCTTGAAAGATTTTCAGAGGCTGCTGGGACTCATGGCATCCGCTTCAGCGGTATGTCATCTGGGCTTACTTCACATGCGCCCGCTGCAGTTATGGCTGAAATCTCGAGTCCCATGGACGGCGTGGACTTCGGGCCGTCTGAGCATCGCGGTCTCCCGCGGCTGCATCGAAGCTCTGAGGCAGTGGCGCAACCCAGATCTCTTCAGCCGGGGGGTTCCCCTGGGATTGGTGACATCGCGCGTTGTGGTCACGACGGACGCATCGACTCGCGGCTGGGGAGCAGTGTGCGAGGGTATGCCGGCTTCGGGGCTGTGGTCAGAACCTCTGAGCCAGTGGCACATAAACCGCTTGGAGCTGGAAGCTGTGTTCTTAGCTCTAAAGGATTTTCGGCCGCAGCTGGAACAGCGGCATGTACTGATTCGCACCGACAACATGTCCGTGGTCTCGTACATAAATCACCAAGGAGGCGTTCGCTCCAGGGCTTTGTACAAGCAGGCAGCGAGTCTCCTGCTATGGGCGGACCGACACTTTCTATCCATCAGAGCAGCGCACATCCCCGGTCTCCTGAACCGCGGGGCGGACATGCTTTCGAGGAAGGGGATTCCCCAAGGAGAGTGGAGGTTGCACCCCGAGTCGGTTCGGATGATTTGGACTCGCTACGGGAGAGCAGAGGTGGATCTGTTCGCCACGAGCGAGAATGCGCACTGCCCGCTGTTCTTCTCCCTGTCTCACTCCCCGCTGAAGGGGGACGCTCTGACATCGCACTGGCCGGCAGCCAGGCTGTATGCGTTTCCTCCGATCAAGATATTGCCACTGGTGCTATGCAAGATCAGGGAGGAGGGGGCTTCGATGATACTCGTCGCCCCAAACTGGCTGAACCAGCCTTGGTTCCCGGACCTGACAGAGCTGCTGGTGGCGCCGCCCTGGCCGATCCCCATCAGGAAGGACCTGCTATCTCAGGTGGGTGGCTCGGTGTGGCACCCGAACCCGGAGTTGTGGAGCCTTCATGTGTGGCTGTTTCGGGGATCTCACAGGAGCTGAGCGCCCTGCATTCTCGTGTGCTCGACACGCTCACGGAGGCGCGGGCACCCTCTACGAGGCGTTTGTATGCTCTGAAATTCTTACTTTTTCTGGAATCACTCACCGTTCTACTGTACAGTATATTTGTTTATAGTTTAAATATTAAATGAGTTTAGCTCCAACCCTGATAAAACTCACCTACCTGTAGCCTTCTAGAAGTCCTAATCAGTGTTGGGCAGTAACTAGTTACTAGTAAATTAGTTACTGTAATAATATTACTTTTTGCAGTAACTAGTAGTGTAACTAATTACTAATAAGATGTCAGTAATAATATTACAGGTACCATCCATAAAACAGCTTAGTTACTTAATTACTTTTGATGCCTCAACCCCGCTGATTTAAAATCCAACAATCATATAATTCCTAGATTTATTATCATAATTTTCAGGACTTGCACATGCATGTGATGTCCCCGGTGCAGCAGGCAAGCTTGGAATATGGAAAAGCTTACATTTAGCAGATAGAAATATTGCATTATATTGATTTGGTCAGGAAAAAAGATGATCTGAACACTGATGTGTAAGTTGTGGCTTTACTTTACTCTGCATTACATCCCACCCACATCCCTCTGATCAGCATGTGCTACATTATATTACTATTTTGAAAAATATTTTTGAAAAATTAAACAGTTTCTTACAAACTTATGTGTTTTGATAAACACAGAACTCCATCTCATCTGTGACTCTGAATGGCATTTGGTGTCATCAGGGTTGATTCTCGGAATGAACCTACAAGCACAAGAAAAAACAATATTTCAAACAAGTGTTTACAGAATTTGCCCTAACTGCCAGATTTTGTGCTGTATGCACTTCGAGATTAATAAAAACACTATGTACTCTCTGAACGTAACTACAAGGAAGGTGCATAATTAGTTGATAATCCATCACAAATCATTCAATTTATAATCCATTCCTTATAATGCATTCCTGTAGATCAAACAGTAGATCAAAGTCAAGTCAAGTCAAGTCACCATTATTTTATATAGCGCTTTTTACAATATAGATGCTGGAGAAGAGTCAGATTGTACAGATTACTCATCTGGTTCCCGTGGTCTTGTCCCAATGGCCGTCTAGGAGACAGGGTCTTCACTGGGGATCTGTCTCTGGGGTTCATCTAGGTGTCCTGGTCTCCGCTGATGTTCAGGCCTGTAGAGGTTGTCTCTGGGTGCTGATCCACCATCTGATCTGAATACGGACTGGATCGGGTGACTGCAGTGACCATCTGATCTGGACACAGACTGGATCTGGTGGCTACGGTGATCTCGGAATAAGAAAGAAACAGACATTAGCGTTGATGCCATTCTTCTTACGATTCTTACAACAAGTACACTGTGTGTTTTGGGAAGTGTTCCCGGTTCCGGTTGACCTAATTGCAGCCTAACAATCCTTTAACAGATTTGAATATTAGAAGCGTATTAGTGTGTTATGTGTAAGCCAGGTTAAAGAGATGGGTCTTTAATCTAGATCTAAACTGACAGAGTGTGTCTGCCTCCCGAACAGTGTTAGGGAGATTGTTCCAGAGTTTGGGCGCTAAATAGGAAAAGGATGATTTTGATATTCTAGGTATTATCAAATTGACATAGTTTTGAGAACACAGTGGATGTGAAGTACTATAATGCGATAAGAGCTCGCTCAAATACTGAGGAGCTAAACCATTCAGGGCCTTATAAGTAATTAGCAAGATTATAAAATCTATACAATGTTTAATAGGGAGCCAGTGTTGACAGAATAGGGCTAATGTGGTCATACTTCTTGGTTCTAGTAAGAACTCTAGCTGCTGTATTTTGAACCATCTGGAGTTTGTTTATTAAGCGTGCAGAACAACCACCCAATAAAGCATTATAATAGTCTAACCTTGAGGTCATAAATGCATGAATTAACATTTCTACATTTGACATTATGAGCTTAGTGTTATATTGCTGAAATAATGGGGTTGATTTTCAAGGGAATGGATAACGATTTAAAAAAAATAAATAAATAAACTTTAACTAGTTTACTTCGGCTAACTTACCAGTTGATGTTATCCCCGTTACAATAGCAATCAGAAAAAAGCCTCCAACTGGAATATATTGCAGATGACATGATCCAGACCACAAACTAGAAAATAATAATAATAATAATAATAAAGCAGTAATTGAAAATACTGTTTGGGTAACTTAACTCAATAACGTGTACATAATGCAGCACAATTTGCTTTGGATTAAAGCATCTGGCAATGTAAATATAATGTAAAATCAAATGTATTTTGGGTTACCTAATTTCAATAAAATTGACAGCTGGACATATTTTGATTCTGCCCTTCATAGTCAGCATCCCTGTTTTTGCTTGGAGCAATCTCCTGTAACAGAGTCACAATCCTGTTAGTGTTATTTTAGTTTATGGTCAGGAAAAAAAAAAAAAAACTACCATACAATAACAGATCTTACAGGTTATAATAAAATAATCAACATTCATAATATTTCTTAGCCAAACTTCCCATATATTGTTAGTCACACAATAGAAAATGTAATGGTTTTAATGGGAATTGTATTAATGGTTTTAATGGAAACTATAATGGTGTCTACTGGTATGTGATAGATTCTATTGGTGGGATGTTAAATCCTATTGGAAAAATGCCCCAAAATTTTTTAATGGTTTTACTGGAAAAGGCTAATGGTTTATAATGGTATTTTAATGGAAACCATTAGAATTTCTGTGATGGTTTCTATTGGGCTTCTATTGTTTGTTTTTTTAGCATGGAGGTAGGACAAATTAACCAATAATCAGGTAACAAGATGGGTGGGGTCAAGATAATTGACATGAGAGCACATGGGCGGGGCGAGTAGGACCGCGACACTCACACAAAACAAAAACATAAGCGCATGGCCAGCAATACAAACCATCAGCCATCTGCTAAACAGGATACAAACACACAGCTAAGAATACTCAAAGCCGCGTGTTCACATGACAACATGAAAGCACGCAGCCAATGAAAAACACAAGCTGCGTGCCACACAGCACAAGACATAACATGAATGCAAGCAGCCGATAAAAACACGAACTGCATGCAACACAAAACACAACACACTCGGACAAACAAGCGCTAGGCCGAGCGAACTTGAGACCGCACGCTCACACAACGAGACAGAACAGAACATGGAGCGCGAGTGTCCGAACGAAACTCAAGACATGATTGTCGGGGCTCTGTCTTTGAGGTCCGACGGTAAAGTGCCCTTGCGGTCCAGTGCCCCTAGTCTGCGATTTCTGCCGAGAGTAGGGGTGTTCGATATGACGATTTTTGATCGTGGACTATAAAAATGTCTCCACGATTTGCTTTTTTGAAGAAATATCATAGATATACCTGAGTGCGCATTCTATCAGCTGCAGTTCTGGCGCCGCTGTCTCTATGTACTGTACAACAACACATTCACATCAGTGTTAACTCAGCGGTAGAGTTACTCTCACGGGACACTGCACTTATTCGCAGTCACCAAAAGTACATTATCTGCATCTGCTTCAAAGACTTACTGGTTAAACATTTCACTCAGTGTTCTGTACACCCAAAGCACGTGCTCTAAAAAGCCCGTCAAACAGTGCCTGATTACTGAACTAAGTTATGTTTTGTGCTAATACTGTCAAAACAAACCAGGTTTATGTATAGACTCAGTTGGTTATGTCTAAAATGAAGGTAAACAGCTGAGAGAAAAGCATGCGTGCCTGTATATTAGATGCGTGCAGGTCTTAAAGGGACAGTACTAAACATGCTGCCGACTGTAATTAAAGGGATAGTTCACCCTAAAATTGTAATCCTGTCATTTACTCACTCACATGTTGTCCCAAACCTGTATTAATTTCTTTCTTGTGCTGAACACAAAAGAAGATATTTTGAAGAATGTGGGTAACCAAATAGTTGCTGGTTCACATTGACTTTAACAGTAGGAAAAAAAATAAAAATACTATGGAAGTCACTGTAAACCAGCAACTGTTTGGTTTTTCAGATTCTTCAAAATAGCATTTATTTTCAGCAGAAGAAACTCGTTCAGGTTTAAAACAACTTTTGAGTGAGTAAATGATGGTGTAAAAATCAAACACTAGCCTATTTTAATTTTGGGGTGAATTATTCCTTTAATGTTAATAAAACACCAAACACAAAGAGAAAAATCACTCACTACTCTTGACTGAAAAAATTTAATACAGTTGCTTTAATAGGAATCAATCTATATAGTGTTTTATTTTTATATTTGTTCATTCAATTTCTTGAATGCTCCTGCTAAATTGTAGACTACCTGAAAATAAAACACTGTTTATTTTATTTGTATATTATGTGTATTTGTAATGTGTATCTTTGCTCTCATTTTTTAATAACAAAGATAAAATAATGACAACGATTTTTATCTTCACCCACTTTGGCCTAAATATCCGCCATACTTTTTTATATTTTGTTACCTTGAAAGGCTTTGTCTTTATAATAGGGAAATTAGTTTGGCTGTACTGCTCAAACAGCTTTCAAAATAGAAAATCCAACATGACAAAGAATTGTGATAATATTATGAATCAGGATATTTCTAAAAAAAAAAAAAAAAAAATTGTGATATTTTTGCCATATTGCCCACCCCTAGCTGAGGGGGACCAAACCCATACAACATTTAATAATACATCATTAAAATCAAAAGTATCTATTAATATTATTTAATGGACCTGACCTAACATAGACTAACAATGAACAATTTTTATTATGTTAACAAAGATGAATAAATACTGTAACAAATTATTGCTCATTGTTAGTTAACATTAGTTAACACATTAAATATATTTAACAAATGGAAGCTTACTGTAAAGTTTTACCATTTATTTTATGTTAAAAGATCTCTAAACTGAAATAAATATGTTTTCTCTTTATGCAGAGTAAAATGACTCAATTTTATACAGCATGATTCATAGTGGTTAGTGCTTTGCAATGCCATTCTGAGAATTCTCATCAGAATTAGTTGGTCATTTACTGTATTAGTGTATTACTGTAATACATCAGTGTATAAGAAATCCACCTAAAGCAGTTTAAAATAATTGTATCCATTATTTACTCAAATGTTTTGTTGCATTTTACATTACAATGTAATTTTGCACATAGATACAAGAGACACTCTTGTCAGAGACGAGATATGCTAAATAAAATAAAAAAGAGAAAATATTAACATTACATTAAAACATTAAAATACATTACAAATGCAGCCAAGCTGGATGATAAGTAAAACAGCATACATGTTACTTAATATATAAAAGTCTCATCTGCAAACACACTGCATAAGTTTTAAAACTTAAAACTATATTCAACATTGTTAGTCAACACAAGAAACACGTCAGTGTGGCTTTGTTTTGATGCACTCTAAAAGGTTATAGAAAGGAAGAAAACATGACCACAACTGCAAAGGAGGATGATTTGCTTAAGAGTGGAAACCAAGTTAAAAAACGAACATCAGAGAGTCAAATACACACTGTGCAAACAAGTACCATTTGCTGTTTAGTTTAAAATTTGCAATGAGACAAAAAGGATTTGATTGTCATTATTATGATCAGAGGAGTGAAATATGATTCTCTACTTTTCCATCCATCAGTTCACTGTTGGCCTACTTGTCAGACGGAAAGTAGCAGGCACTTCACAACATTCTTGAGTTCTTTGCACATGCATGAGCACATCAGACCACAAAAGAGGTCTTTGACATTTCTTTAGTCCATCAGCTAACAATATCTCTTAAACTGCTACATCATTTTTTTTTTTTTTGTTCTTAACACCTAAACTATTTTAAATTCTTCCTGATCTACAGCATCTTAAATATAATCATGATATTCACACTAAATTAATTATAGAATTGTATTTCTCTCTCTCTCTCTGAACTGAAAGGAACAGAAAAAAATGAAAATTATAAACTCAAATGCGAAGCAATAAATCATTTAAAAGCTTTGCCAATCCAAATAGAGGGTTATACAACTTAAACTCTATATTTAGCGGAGTGGCTTGGTGGATTGATAGTCCGGGTTGATGAATGTCCGTACACTGGGCCGGCCGTCTGAATTGCTCCGTTTCATCTCTTCATAAACTGAGTCTGAGGGTTGATTTGATGGTCTGTATTTCTTGTTCCCCCGAAACACCTTCACCTGATGATGACAAGAAGAAGTGACTCATTTAAAAGTATAAAATTTTCATGAACCTTGCAATGTTCTTGACCTATTCTCCAAATATTTCTTCAGCTTCTAAACTGACTATAAGAAAACAGTGTACCAGTAAACAGGGGCACAGTAATGGGGGTAGGGGTAGGGGGGGTTGTGGAGTGATTCTAGGAGCCCTATGGGAGATGAGACTTGGCAGGGACACCAGGAACAGGGTTTAGAACCACTGAGAAGATTAAAAGGACATTTTATTTGGAAGAGAGACACTGATGAACAGGGTCAACCTGTCAATCTTGTTCACAAGAATTTTGACGCTTGCTTGTGGTGCATGACTGCTAGCGGCGTATACTGTGAAATCTGTCAATAAACACTCAGACATAACAGTGATTTTTCTGGTTGAATAAAAAACAAGGGTTGTTATTTGAAAAGTTGCAGTTTTTTATTTATTTATTTTGAGCTCTGTGACTTCTGTTTCTCGATCGAAAGCCTATAGAAGTGATTTGGTTATAGAATGTAAGCTGTGCATTAACGACCGTTCATTAGCTATTGATTATGTCAACCGTTAAGTGGTTCACACGGTGGCTGAGAGAGCTCAACGCGCTGCAAATAGAAAAAAAACTCCTGCAAATTAAAAAAACGGTAACACTTTATTTTGATGGTCCCTTTTGAACATTCTGTTGACAGTAAGTAATGTTGCAACTACATGTCAACAAACTGTCATAAGAGTATTAGTAGACCGTCTGCTTCATATCTGCTAACTCCTTATTGTGTTGATATCCCAACAGATATTCTACTGACTATAAGTAACTTTGCAAGAACGTGTCAACTTAATCTAACCCTAACCCTACCAGTCAACTAATACACTACTAACACTCTAATGAGAGTTAGAAGAAATGTAGGTGCAACATTACTTATAGTCAATAGAATGTGTTAAAGGGACCATCAAAATAAAGTGAAACCAAAAAAACAACTTCATCAATTTTACAACACACGCGCTGCAAATGCTCACAACACAACCAAATAAAGAAAGGCACTGCAAACAGAAAAAAACACCTGCAAATTAAGAAAACAACTTCATCAGTTTGACAACACATGCACTGCAAATGCTCACAACACAACCAAATAAGGAAACGCACCACAAATACTCACAACACAACCAAACAAAGAAATGCGAATAGAATTATTTATTTGGTTGTGTTGTGAGCATTTGCAGTGCGTTTCTTTATTTGTTTGTGTTGTGAGCATTTGCAGCACCTGCTGTCAAACTGATGAAGATGTTTTCTTGATTTGCTGGTGCCTTTTTTATTTGCATGTGTTTTCTGAAGTTGCAGCGCATTGAGTTCTCTCGGCCACCGTAGGGGTTCATCTATTAAAAGACATTTGAAAACGTAGTGCTTTTTGCATTCTCAGTTAGTGAGAAGGTAAGATTGTCTGATGTGTTAAATGCTGATACAGTTTACTCTCAAAAAGACTCCGCTGCTGAATTGCATTGATTTTTCACTTCAGCATTCAGGAAGCCAAACTTAACTAAACGTTTAGTGCTTTAGCATGTCATTTTCTATTATCAGTGGTTTATCTATTTATTTGCACTTTCTGCTTAATGTCAAAAACAATTAATAGTTTTAGAACAAACTGCAGGGCCGCTTGACTTTTGAGCACCATTTCAAAAGTTTCCTGTGGTTTTTAAACACGCCACAACTAATTTTACAAGCAGAAGTTAGTTTTAAATTTTGCATAGAGTATACATGTAAATAGAAAATCATCCCAGAGTTTAGGAACTGAAAAAAGAATTAGACAGCAACAGATTTTCAACAACAAATAAAACCAAACCACAAAGAGTATCAAAAGCAGCTGTCATTTGCGCACTGCACGTATCCTCTCTAATATATTTCAGATATATGCATAATGTTGTTTATAAGTTTAGTTTTTGCTTTTGATTTGTGCTATTAGGTGATCCACACTGATCTTTGGGTGTGTATGTTTACTTACCTTTAGAATCACAAAGACGAAACCAATGATGCACAGTAGCAACATGACACCACACACAATGAGAACGATCGTCACACGAGGGTCTTCTGGGCACTTTTTATTATCTTCTTTTTCTTTTGTTTTGTTTTCTTTTTTTTCCTCTGATTTTTCCATGATAGAATAGAAATTCAAGGTCAGAGAATTAGAGCTATCCTCTATGTTGTTTTTCATTCAGTATTAATAAAAACAAATACTGTACTTCTCAATCTCTGCATCTGAATAGACGTTTTCCATTTATACAGTTTACGTACTAAATACATGCATTACATTCAGACCACAATAAACCCATCATGTTTGATAATGAAATTATTTACATGAAGTGTAAGACACACTTACCTATCCATAACCATGTGACTGTGCCAACTGTAATTTTGTCTTCCAAATTAAATTCACACCAGTAAAGCCCAATGTCTGTGACATTCACATTTGAGAAGGTGACATTAAAGTTGGGAATTTTTCCATCTACACGGACTTTGGCTTTGTACATCGTTGATTTAGGGGTAAAACTGTCGTCTTTGTAATAGTAGAAGACTTCCTGCTTATTTTTATTTTCTCCTTCTTGTTTGTACATGTATACCCCATCTTGAAGGGTTTTATCAGTAGCGCACTGGATGATGATCTCATTACCAACAGCTCCAATTAAAGGTGTAACTATGTTGGAGAACAACAACTAATGAGACCTTAAACACTCACTGTGTATACACTGATGAATTTTCAGGCTATAGTGCATCTTAAATAATTTTTATAGCAACGTGCACAAACATGAAAACACAAATAAAGTATTCTTTACAGTCTTTCATTTACAGCTCAATTGTCTTTTCTTAACTAATGCAAAATTTCTACAAAACATTTTCTACTGCAGGATCTAGCATCCATGAAAGTAACATTTTTAAATGTTGAAATGGAAAACAAAATGTATATAAATATACATATTCATACCTTGCACCATTGCGTCTGCCCATGAGGTGCTTCTTAAACAGATACTGATAAATAGAAAACTGTATCTCACATCACACGCCATCTTCACAGCTCTGCGCAACTATGACTAGCTTCTGTTGAACAGCATCTGGTGGAAGTGGTGGTCACATGCACAACTTCAAAGAAACTTCAAAGAAATGTTTTTTCTCAAGGAAGTTGAGAACCAAGTGGTTTGTAATTGCAGTATGTTAGCTTAGAATATAGATATATAATACACAATAAATATTCTCACTTGACAACTCACAAAACAGTTTGTAACACTGTGACACAAGTAGCCTAAATCTAATTCATTAATAATAACATTGATTTTCAGGACACTGAAATGCTTTTTACAATCTAATCCTGAATGTTTAAACTTTCATATTTATTTATTTATTCAATTAGGATATTATGTGTATTATATATATAAAGTTATGTGGAGTGTTGACACATTAAAATGATTTAATATGTGTCTTCACTTCATTATCATATGTATATAAGTTCATGTGTTCCTCTTAAGTTTGAATGGTCTCATCAATGTTATGGTTGTGTTTGGTTTGCCTGCTTTGTTTGGATTCTTTTCAGTGTGGATCATAAAAGACCTCATCTTCTTCTTTGTGTGCTTTTAACATCCAAGTTGTGACAAAAGACCACACCAAGAAATGTATTTTGCAGTGCAGCCCAGAGATGGCATGATTTCATGAATTACACACTGAATTTCTGTCATCTCACCATTCATTCACCACACACGACAATATGCTAAAATCTTTTTATTGGATCAGGGCCAACTACCAACATCAAGCAGACCTCCCAGAAACTCAAGGACTTAGATGGAGGGATGCCGTCATCAAGTGTCTGGAGAGTGTTTCCAGAGCCATACCACAGCTGCAGTCTGACCCAGAGCCCAGCTCATCACCACCCCGATATTTCGCTAGAGCCCCGCAGATTAGAACCTGCTGTGACATGTGAGCCTGTGCCCGAGGAGAGGAGGACAGCACACACCATCGCCCTGGAGCTGAAGCACCTCAGACAGTTTTTTCAGTTAGTCTGACTAATTGTCAAAAGATTTGGTTCCATAAAGCAAATTTAACATAGATCAAGCTCAGTCACTGTGGCAACTTATGCCAAGAAACTAGCCTGGTCAAGGGCAGGCTAACTGTCAGACTAAGTCTGAGCTCCTCTAACACTGAACAATAGGAACGCAATGATATTACTTACCACTGACTCTCTCACATACAAGTATTTGACTTTATTATCAGTCCAAAATAAAAGTATACACAGTATATTTGCTGTTTGCCATGGTGGATCGATTTGATCCATAAACAACATTAAGTGCTGCTTAAGAATAAGCATGCACATCAAATTATCTTGACTCATTGAACCTGTGAGACTGTGCGAACTTGTCATTCATGGAACCACTTTAGCCCCGATTGATTTGTTAGATTATTTCAAGTCAGGTTTTGAACTTCAATCCCCGATATTCTTAGCATCTTTTATGAAACGAGGGAATCCTCGTGGAATATGAGGGTATGGATGTGAGTCCCCTCACCCTCCCACCACTGCGAGTGAGTAATGGCTGGACTTAATGGACAGTTTGTCTGAGGGTGGAGAGATGAATCCCCTGTGTCACTTATTCTTGCCAGAATATATCATTATCTTCAGTCCTGCTGACTCTGCCCACCCTCCCTTTCCCACGACCTCTCCAGACTTCTATTAGAGCTGTATTGTTTTTTGTTGGTTTCTCTGCTGTTCTCCACTTCCCTCCTCAGTCCGTAGCCACTCCTGCCACCCACTCATCACCATTCCCCATCAGCCCCTCAGTTCCTCTTCTCAATGGCGTGGTTACACCATGGGCCTGCTGGGAGCCACTTCTTCCTCGGTGTGATGAGTCCATGGCTCTGCCTCCAGCCTCAGTGTGCTCTGTTCTACCTCTAACTGTGGCCCTAACTGCTACACCTGGGCTCTTTCTTCCCTCAACTCCAGCGTGGACCATCGGGCATTTGGCCTCGTTGGGCTCCCTCGGACTGTCAGCTCCACCTAGGTATGACATCATTGTGGACTTGTGGGCCATTCGCTGCTCTCTGGCACTCCACCCCTTCAGCTTCGGGCAGCTCCGCTCTCCCTCAGGCTCAACCTTAGCCCTCAGTTGCTCCAGCTCAACCTCAGTCCTAAAAATACCCACTTCCATCTCTGGGGATCATTGCTGTGGCTGCGTCACGGCCGCCCAACTCATTTGTGTTCCATCACTCCCTCGGCTCTCCATCTGCACTCTGGGCTCCACTGGCTATGGCTCCATCAGCTATGGCTCCATCGCTGTCGGTCACCCCCTGGTGTCATCAGCCGGGATTCTGCCGTGGCTCTTTCCTCCATAAACTCAAATGCGAGCCGTTGTCCTGGTCAGGCTCTGGGTCAGCACCATCTGGCCACTCATCCCATAATCTCCACCATTGCTGCTACCACCATCCACTCCTCCCTGGTTCCTGCTGCCTGCTCCTCATCCATCTCCAAAGCCCATTCCCTCACTTTATCTGTTATGCTGCAAGGTCGCGCCTTCCGGGAGGGAGCGTAATGTCACTAATGTTAATTTATTCTTGTCTTGTTTTTTTTTATGGACTTTAGTTTGTTTCTATTCAGTTTCCTTTTTCCTTTGTTCTAGTTCCAGCCAGTATATAGTTGTCAGGATTTGACTGAGTTCAGTTTATCTGGTTTCATCAATGTTTTTGTTGTGTTTGATTTACCTGCTTTGTTTGGATTTTCTTTAGTGTGGATCATCAAAGACATTTGGAACCTTATCTTCATGTGCGTTTATTAACCAAGTTGTGACAATTATAGTATTTAGACAGTGATCATATATTTTTATTTTTAAATTATCTTAAAGGGGACATAACACACAGTTTCGGCCAATCATATGTTAATCTTGAGTACCTATAGAGCACTATTGCATCCTTCATATCTCCAAAGAGTCTTTAGTTTTATCATATTTATAAAAGAAAGATACAGTTTTACGCTTCTCTCCAAAAACACCTGAGCTCCTGGAGGAGTGCTGTGGGCGGAGCTAAAGAGTCATGAGCACTTACGCATCGATTGCCATCAAAACACAAAAATTTGATGCAGTTTTACTCACCACCTGTGGTTCCGACTCATTGTTGGGACTGCTCCATCTTTCAGTATCAAACGATGTGCAAATCTAGCATCAAATCGGGCCTTGTTTATAAAACTCTGTTGCTGCCCCAGAAAAACTAACTGGAAAAACATCCACTGTTCACATAATGCTGGGTTCTTTGGGAAGCTGAACAAGGTTATCTTTACTTTACATCCAAAAAAAACTTAAAGGTTTTAACCAGTTGTGTAGTGCAGGGTATAAGCAGGTATACAGCTTATACCCACTTCTTTATCATTCGGCTATGCATATACCCACTCTCATGCAGTGTTTGTTGCATTCATACTTGAAGTCGGAGGGCGCTCTCTCACAGAAAGTCAAAACTGACCTTGTAGAAGTAATAACTTATGGTGCCAAGAAATCCCTAATATGGATAAAGGCATCCAGCTACCGCTGTAGCCAAAGCTTTCTCTACTGTATCTAAGCTGAATAAAAACAAACGTGAAGACAGTAAATACATGATTGCAATAGTATGGTTTGTGTGTGTTTTTCAAGTCATGTCCAGGTAATAAAAAAGCATCAGAGTAATGTAGTACTAATTGACATAAAATTTATTACAGCTGGACATAGACACTATCAAATATATCCTCTGCAATAAAAATGGGGGAAAAAGTAATATATAAACAAATCATGAAACTGTCACTAGGAAAATATAGGAAAAATATTATAGAATACAAATTATTGGTTAGTGTGTCCAGCAGTGTGTTTGATTTCTCAGCCAATTAAAAGTAAGAGATAATAATAATCGATGCCTGCTCCAGGTCTCAAAAAAGTTGGTACGAGGACAACAAAGGGCTGAAAAAGCAAGAAATTTTTAAAAGATTCAGCTGGGAGAATATCTAGCAGCTAAGTAAGTTAGTTGACATCAGATCTATAACATAAAAGGGATGTCTTAGAGAGGCAGTGTCTCTCAGAAGTAAAGATGGGCAGAGGCTCTCCAATCTGTGAAAGAGTGCATAAAAAGATTTTGCAATACTTTAAAAACAACAAATCTCATCATCTACAGTGCATAACATCATCAAAAGTTTCAGAGAAACTGGAGAAATCTCTGTGTGTAAGGGACAAGGCCGAAGACCTTTGTTGGATCTCCGTGGTCTTCGGGCCCTCAGACAACACTGCATCACTCATCTGCATAATTCTGTCATTGACATTACTAAATGGGCCCAGGAATACTTCCAGAAATCACTGTTGGTAAACACAATCCGCCGTGCCATCTGCAGATGCCAACTAAAGCTCTATCATGCAAAAAGGAAGCCATATGTGAACATGGTCCAGAAGCGCCGTCATGTCCTGTGGGTCAAGGCTCATTTAAAATGGACTATTTCAAAGTGTAAAAGTGTTATATGGTCAGACGAGTCCAAATTTGACATTCTTGTTGGAAATCACGGATGCTGTGTCCTCCAGGCTAAAGAGGAGGGAGATCTTCCAGCGTGTTATCAGAGTTCAGTTCAAAAGCCAGCATCTCTGATGGTATGGGGATGCATACATTTTGTGCAGAATTATTAGGCAAGTTGATATTCTGGTCATATTTTTTTCCAAGAACATTTTACCAATTCCAAACCACATCAATCTTAATAACAACTATTGATTTTGTATTTAATCATTTCTAAGTGATATATAATTGTTCATGAAGGCTGAAAGTCAAAAACTCCTTATTTCAGGTGTGCAGAATTATTAGGCAGGTTTTCCTTTACAGATAAAATGAGCCAAAAAAGAGATTGAACTCAGACTAAAAGTATATATATATATTAAATGCCCATGAGAAGGATGCAATACTAATGCAATAATAGAATTAGCAAAGCTAAGGCATGACCATTGGGCAGTGAAATGCTCATTGGGTCAGCAGGGTGGAAAAAACAGGTGGAGAAGAAAAGACTGCAAAACTGCAAAAGAATTAAGGTGAAGAATTAGGTGTGAATCATTTAGTCTCCAGTGCTACCATTTTCCAGAACTGTCTGCAACCTTCCTGGAGTCTCCAGAAGTGCAATGTGTCAGGTTCGCAGAGACCTTGCTTGGGTAAAAAAATTTAAAAACAAAATAACTTTCACTTAAAAAGAATAACATGCTGAAGTGTTGTGACATGCATGAAGACTAATTTTGTATACAGTAGGCTTTATGGACAGATAAGTTGAGAGTGACTCTTGAAGGACCAACATCACATCCTCTTGAAGAATTTATCTTCCAGAATCTGGCAGTAAGTTTATTTTAGTCAATCTCTGCAAGACAGACTTTTCAGGATAGGAGATGAATAAAAATGAGCTCCTAAAACTGACTGCCAGATTCTGGAAGATAAATTCTTCAAACAGTAGTACAAGAGGATGTGATGCTGGTCCTTCAAGAGTCACTCTCAACTTATCTGTCCATAAAGCCTATACAAAATCAGTCAAGTTAAGTTAAGTTAAGCAGCAGAAGTTAAGTGACAGTGTGCAAATACTACTGGCCCACTTTGGAGTAAACTATATACAAGACTAGAACACAGGGCTTTCAACCTTTAAGAAAAAAAAACATGCCCAAAACAGTGTGAGCATAAACAGCAGCAAGCAGGATACATTTTCAGGTTTATGTCTGAGACAGGTAAATGCCATTGAGATAAATGTGAATGTGAATGAATAGTACCTTCCAGGTTTAAAGAGGTCCTTCTTTAGGTTTTGGATTTGTGGAAATTACCATTTATTGTATAGTCCCACTACAACGCAGTCCCCATACAAACATCCTGATAAAAAAAAATCTCTGTGTACACCTGCTGTTGCAGTTTTTCTGATGCTCTGCTCATGTGCTGTGGACATAGGATGTATTTTTACAAGTTTATGTCAGTGTGAAGTTGACAGCTTTGATGTCACACAGGAAATGAGGTTGTAACTTGGCAAAACGTTTGCTAAATGACAGAACACTTGGTACCCAGCAAACATTTGGACGTTTAATGGCCGTTGAAAAGACGTCCCTCCCACACGTCCCGTCATGGTTGAAAAATATGTCCAAAATGAAAACTGAACCTACGTCTTTGACGTATTCTGGCCGTGAATTACACGTCTTTTTTGCACGTCCATGGACGTCTAAATGTGTCATCTTCTGGATGTCTATTTTGTGTTAATTTAATGTATTAATTTAAGTATATAAGCCCGCATATAAAATAATCACATACCCATTGTGTAACATTGTCAAAGGCATTCAATTATGTCTTGAGGTTTACACATCTGAACTTGACAAAGGTTGTAAAATGGTCCAAAATCGGTCCAGTCTGACCTGAACATCTATAAAACGTTTTAATCACATGTACATCACAAACAATAACACATTATTCGTGGACTTATGCAAGAAGAATAGCGTTGTAATTTACATATTTTATTGTGAATATTACATTTTTGAAAAATGTCTTCCATTTGTTAAACAGCTACTATCCAAACAAGAAAATAAAAACAGTAGAATGTGGTTAATTCTATATCTGTGGCAATAGCATTTTCTTTAACAGTTTTACATTAATGTTAAGCAGCCATTATTTACAGAAGAAAATAAAAGTACAGGTTCATAGTTAACACATATGTAACTATTTTTAATGTAAAAAAATTCAAAATGTTTACTCTCATTTTCTTGGTCCACAAACCACCAGCTCTTCCAGGAGTGTGATTCATGTGTTCCACCATTGATGCATGGAAGTCAGAGCTGTGGAAGTACTCATTTTTTTTTTCCTAACAGTCTTGCATTACTGTTAAACAGCCATAAATCAAACAAGTAAACAACAAAAATACTGGAATATGGTTAACACATATGTACATGTTTTTAGAGTCTGTGAAAGTTGCTTATGGCTCAGTTTTTATATCCACCACCCCCAGCTGTTCCTGGAGCGTGCTTCAGGTGTTCCCCCATTGCTGCATCAATAAAGCATCTGAGGGAAGAGAATATGAATAGAAATAATAATAATAATAATAATAATAAATCAAAGGCAAGTTTTGAGGTAAATGACACACTAATTTTGAAAATGTTTTTATGGTCCTACAACCAAATTTAAAATACAACGGAACAAGATTTTGCATCCATTTTATAAACGAAGCATTAGAAAAAAGTAATCAACGTGTATTATATTGAGATAGTATGATATTTTACTCTACAATAATCTTATGTCAGTAAAAGTTTTTCTGCATTAAATGAGTGTTAGATTTTAGCTGTTTTTTTAGCTGTGAAAAAAACAGCATTTTTCCGCTCCCTCTTCAATCCCACTGTGGTGCCCTTGAGAAAGAACCTTAACTAGGTGTGTAACTGTGTGAAAGTGAACAGGACATTTCATTCACGGCGGAAGGGTTGCGTGAGCGGGTGTCTGCAGACTGGAAAGAGTTAAATTGTTAGTCTCTGTCTGTTCATTGTATGAGAGAGATATGTTGTATGTTATATGTGCGTTGATGCATTGAAGCATTGAATGTTTGGATGAATCATTAACCAGGCTAGCCGCTTTGCGCTGTGTATGTGGTTGGACGTATGTGTTGTATGTTTTATGTAAATGCTCTTTGACTTAACTGGAATGAAAAAAACAATATATACAAAGACAAATACATTGAATGGAAAATTGTAAGAGTGGAAAAAAAAAAATATTCCAAAAAACTGGCTTTGTCAGCTGTTTGGACACCATCCAAGTTGTCGACGTTGTGATCCAAACTGTGAAACTGAATTATTAATAAAGAAACAGATAAAAACTGATTGATTTTTCATTCCTAGAGAGAGAGAGAAAGACCAAGGCCTATTTGTGTTTTTCTCTCTTTGTTCTGTGTGAGACGGAGAGAGTAAGAGTGGGGGCATTGAAGGTGTGTGCGTAAGCTGAGTGTATGAGTGCGCGCTGCTGAAAGTGAAAGTAAAAGTACAGGAGAGAAAAAGAATAGAGGCATTAGAGTGATCATTTTTGTGCCTATCTCATCCAAAACAAAATAAAATGTACAAACTTGATGAATATTATGATGACCCAGATGATTGGAACAGTGAAAGAGATTATCAGACATTCCAGGAGACCCTGGTAAAGACACGAGGGCTCCACAACCATTTTTGGTTGGAATCAAAGATTGTTGACTTGGATGGGCAGGTACAAAGATTGACAGAGTACAAGAAAAATAATCTCCTCAGAAAATTGACCAACAATCTAAATTTGATAGAAAGAACATTTGAATGGCCAAGAATACCTTGGGAAGATGTGGTTTACAGACATATAACAGTTCGTCAATTGGCAGATAAATTGTTGGGAAGATGCTCTGCGCCCCAGCATCTTCCCAGCTGGAAGCTGCATTAAAATGTAGTCGAAATTCCAGTTGACCCAGTTATAGCACCCTATCTTAGATGCAACTTGGTAAGTCAGTGGCCAGAGGATATTTCAGGAGCTACAATCCTCAACAACGTTCGTCTCAGAGTGTCAGCTATCACACGAGAAGTGGCCTGGACGTCCAAAGTCCAGGACAGATGAAATGGGAAATACACTGCCAATGTATATGACTGGCAGAACTTTGAGATGTCTGTTGGTGACGATTGAGCTGAGACGTCAGCCACAATACACAACAGCATTTGTGGAGATCCAAAAAGATAGAGAAAGAGCAGAAACAGCAAAGTTTGGCATGTTGAGATCACTGCTCAATTAATTTAAATAAAGAAAAAGAAACAAAAATGGCAGACGAAGGAGCTGTAAATAATAAAAAAAAGGAGGGGAAAAGGGGGTAGAAAAATTCGAACAATACAGGAAAAGAGATCATTAATTGACTATATGGAACCATTAAACTTAAAATATTGTACAAAAGATGAATTGAACATTAGTGCGTTCAAAACAGAAGAGTTTTGCATAAATTTAACGCCATCTCTTACTTACTCAATTTGGGCAGGAGTGACGGCCACAGGTCACAAATTTCATTTGAGGAGGCTGTGGAGTTTTGAGGCATTCAGCTTGTGAGAAAACATCATTTGGACAAAAAGCAATCTTCAGAGGAAAGAACCAAAAGGCCTTGTGTTACCCTTCAAAATATTAACCAGAAAACACATTGTGATTATTTTGAAATATTTGAGACAAACTAATCAAATCTTATAAAAAGGTGTTAAGTCCTCCACCCAGCAAAAGTCCAGGTGGAAATCAGGGGTCAGATTCTTTTAGTGATCCTCCTCTGATGAGCCTGGTGAAGATTAGCTATTAATTTAAACACTGGGATTAGAGAGGTAAATCACTAAGGGGGAAAGAAAAAATAAAAGCATAAATTCATTGTGTTGAGAAAATTGATAAGTCAACTTTCAAAGATGTCAACTCCAGTAGAATTATTGGCTTCTAAAAATCCAGCCTGTAAAGAAATAATAAGGGAACTCTCGAAAAAGTGGGCAGAAAGAACAAAGAAATTGGCTACCAAATGGGCAGCAGAGGGAACATTTGATGTGACAATGTGTAAAGAAATGGAAGTCTTGTTGAAAAATTACAAGACAAGACTAATGACATATCCAAAAAGAGAAATGAAAAAAAGAGAACAAGAATTAGGGGTGTTGACCCTGTTCAAACAACATGGAATTAAATTATTAAAATTGGAGAAGCAAGAAAGAGAATAAAAACAATTAAATAAAAGAGGAAAGACCGCCTCCATATGCTCCTTCCTGCGATCAAGCTGTAAACCAAATGCCTTTAGTACAGGGAACAATAGATTTAAAGGGCCCAATAGAATTTGAGGGATATGTACAAGATAGAAATATAGAAACTGAGACAAGTGAGCAGAGCTGCAGAGGTGAATTGGGGAGAATGGCAGACAACAGGGAAAAAGGAGATACACACACAGCCATGAGGGAGGGACTGGAGCTACAGAGGGAGAAACTGAGAACATCCACACCACTGTCACAGTCAAGACAAGGAGAGAGAGTGAGAACAGCCCACAGGGAGGAGCCAAGGATTGAAAGAAGGGGGCCAGAGATTACAAAGAGGAGAAGAAAACATATCTTTCAGAAATGCTCAAGGACTTGGAAGACTACTAAAGTGAAAGTGACGTGACATACAGCCAAGTATGGTGACCCATACTCGGAATTTGTGCTCTGCATTTAACCCATCCAAAGTGCACACACACAGCAGTGAACACACACCCGGAGCAGTGGGCAGCCATTCATGCTGCGGCGCCCAGGGAGCAGTTGGGGGTTCGGTGCCTTGCTCAAGGGCACCTCAGTCGTGGTATTGAGGGTGGAGAGAGCACTGTACTTTCACTTTTCACTCCCCCCACCTTCAATTCCTGCCAGCCGGAGACTCGAACTCGCAACCTTTGGATTATGAGTCCGACTCTCTAACCATTAGGCCACGACTTCCCCAAGCACATGACATCAGCTTGTGGAGGCATGGAGAACTATCAAGCTGAAAAGCCTGAGGAAACACCTGCAGGAAGTGTGACACCTGCTGACTCCGTACAGGAAGTACTGGATGAGATGGAGGAAGGGTGCAACAGAACAAGAGAAGGTCTCAAACAAGCTGTTCACATGACAAGAGAAGATTTTGAACAGGCTGTGAACTCATTGCATCAAGAGCTGGATGAACTGATGGGCAAGCGTCAACCAATGCAACCACACACAAGCCCATGTTATTATGTCCAGAAGAAGCAGTACAAGCAAGTGGCCGGGACACTGGTCATGCAAGATATAGAATTTCCAGATGACCGGTTTCAAGCTCATCAAGCACAAAGACGAAGAGGAGAGGAGGAACACAGATCAACAAGGGCATCGAGAAGGGCTGAAGCCCCAAGAGTTGAATGCCCAATCCTCATCAAGCAAGGTCATGCCTAATACATACCGTAGGCTGGACAAGACAGCGACACTTTGGTTTCCTGCCTTCCAGACATTCATGAAGGTGCCGGGAAATGGATCAGAACATTCAAAGAAGAAACAACTGGAAAACTTTTAGCCCTGGGTGACATTAAAGCCCTGCTTGCTAAGTGCCTGGGAGCCTCCAAGATGAATGACATCCTCAAGCAGTCTGGCCTACATTAAGCAGTAGGTGGGCCTCAAGCAGATGGAGCCTCCTTTGACAAACATCGACGTGACATCTGGTTAACGTTGAGGGCTGAATACCCAATGCAAACTGATCCAGGTTTCCTGAAGGGGGAGCCAATGGGGGATACTGAGAACCCCACCACCTACATCCAGAAACAACAAAGACGTTGGAAAGAAGAATCGGAAAGAGATCCAGAACAAGACAAAGTACTGACAGCACTCTTCAGGACCACCATTGTGGAAGCCATGCCTGCAGCAGTGAAAGTGAAGTTGGAGGATGCGGTAGATCTGAACTCAAAAACACACAAAGAGTTCAGAGACCATGTGGTCCATGCTGTGGAGCAGTACAGAAGGCAAGAGCTAAAGGTAAAGAACCAGGAAAAGGAGCTGCAAAGGAAACTAACTCAGCTGCAGCTTGAGGAGCTGCTCAACAAGAAGAAAAAGGTCCAAGCAGTGCAGAAGGAAGACCATCCAGCAGTAATGGCACCTGTCAATACTTCAGTGCCTATTAAACCACCTGCACCAGTAAATCAGACTGCAACAGCACAAGTGTCACCTGCTGTAACAGTTAATGCACCACAAGGACCAGCACCAGTTTTAATCTATCTCAAACCAGAGCAGTCAAACAACAGGAACTGGAACAGACAACAACAACAAGGAGAGCGTGGCAGAGGAAGATTTAACAACAATCAACAGAGAGCTGGTGGCCCACCAGGAGTGTGTTGGGGCTGCAATCAGCCTGGACACAACAGAAGAGACTGCCCCCTCAATCCTTGGCAACGAAATCAACCAACAACAAGTGCAACCCCCAAGCTCTGGACCCTGTCAACCCATGCCGTGGGCCTGACCAAGGTTATTAGGGCTGCCCAGAGAATCCTGTGGGGAGGAATCAATGATATCATGTGATGCTGATCAAGAACCAATGCTGCAAGTTAATATCAAAGGAAAACCCATCACTCTGATGCTCGATACAGGGGCCAGCTTTTCGTATTTAAATCCAAGATATGCCTCGCACCTCCCCATGTCTGGAAAATATATAAAGACAGTAGGATTCTCGGGGGTAACTCAGCTACTTCCTATGACGGCCCCTGTGAGCATATGCCTGAAAGACACTGAAATAAGAATACCAATTTTAGTCTCAGAACACACACCTGTCAATTTGTTGGGTAGGGATGCCATATGCAAACTAAAAATGCAGATATGGCGTACGCCAGATGGAATTTATATAGATAAGGCAATTAGAAAAATGAATGTCTCAGCATTGCAACAAGCACAAGAACCATGTGCTAACATATATCGGTTAGGTGATCTAAAAGAAGATATATAAGGGAACAGCTTTGTGAACCAAGCCTACCAAAAACTGAATTTCATTGTACTATGAAGTCCGATGAAAGCAAAGACCCAGACTTTGAGAAAAGATGGTTAGAAAGCACAAGAGAGCTAAAAATCCCTATGATTTCACAATACATATTAGTAGGACCAGAAGGAGCAGCTCTGCAGAAAAATAGGGAAAAATTCATTGATGAATGGTTTGAAGTACCAAACTTAGTTCCTCGTGTTACTTTATATGTAAGCAAATACTGTGTTTCTAAAGATTTAGGCCCCATGATGCCTAAAGCAGAAAAAAGTCTGATCTTCCAATCAGCAGATAAATTGTATCTCAAAATTTTGTGTGCTACTCCAATGATGGGAATCCCCAGAATGGTCGTAAATACAAAAGTTGAATCAAGAGTTAAAGAACAAACAAAACAAACAGAATTGATAAAAGAAATGGAGAAACAAGTACCCTTAGAACTATGGTCTCAACCTGACACAGATGTGGGGTTGGTAAAGTCTTTTAGGCTGATACAATACGTAGATGATTTATTGCTTTGTTCTATGACTTTGGAACCATGTAATCAAGATTCAATTAAAGTACTCACTAAACTAGCTGAGGGGGGACATAAGGCCTCGAAAGAAAAACTGCAATATTGCTTACCTAGGTTGAATACCTAGGACGCACAGTTTCGCATGGGATTAAAGCTATATCACCCAGTCAGTTGGAGGGTATCAGTAAAGCGCCCCAACCACAAACTATGGGACAAATTATGACTTTCTTGGGGATGACAGGATTTAGTGCAGATTGGATTGAAGATTATGCAGTCAAAACAGGTCCACTAAGAACACTAATGAAACAAGTGGACCATCAAAATCTTAGGGCCCCACTAATATGGACTACTGATGCATTAATAGCATTTGAATCACTGAAAACAAGAGTTACAGAGTGCTCCTGCTTTGGCCATGCCCACATATGACAAACCATTTCATTTGTATGTTGCAAACACAAAAGATGGCTATGCATCTGCAATATTAATGCAGGGAACTTGTAGTGGAAGGACAATGTAGCTGAAGGGTACCCACCATGTTACCAACAAGAGTTAGCTGGCATATATTTTGCATATGAAAAGGCCTCCACAATAATCATGGGTTACCCAGTCATAATCTACACTCACCATAAAGTAGCAGAACTTTTGGAACAAGGGAAATTTGTCTTGACCCCTTCTAGATGTATAGCATACTCAACGTTGCTAACCTTCCCAGATATTACAATTAAAAGATGCACAACAGTTAATCCAGCCAATTTCATACCATTTCTAGATGAAGGCACACCACATGAATGTATTGCTAACTTTCCATTTGGGTAATCATGCTGGATTTGCAATTGTAAAATGTGCTGATGATGATTTTGTCCCAGTGGTGGTGCAGCATTGTGAACAACCATGTTCAGCACAACTGGAAGAGTTGAAGGCTCTCACTGAAGCCTGTAATTTGGCTAAAAGACCTAACTGTAAATATTTACACAGATTCTGCATATGCACATGGTGTAAGCCACCTCTTTGGAGCAGTCTGGAAGCAAAAAGGCTTTAAGAAAAGTGACGACATGCCTATCCAGCATGGTGACCAGATAATTGATTCAATATCAGCCATGATGCATCCTAGGAAATTGGCTATCATCAAATGTCAAGCATACAAAAAAGGCAAAGATTTTGTGATTAGGGGCAGTAATGCAGCAGATCAATATGCTAGACAAGCCTCTGGCTGCACAACAGCAATAATGGCTCCCTCTGTTCTGATTCAACCTCAGCCTCAATTGGCAGATGTTGCACGAATGCAGCAACAAGCCACACCATATGAAATCAGTGTGCGGCAGCAATGAGGAGCAACCAGAGATGTAAATGGGCTTTGGCGTTCTCACGAAGGCCACATGATTGCTCCTACATGATTGCTTACAATCCTAATTTCTGACATGCATGGTTTTGACCATTGCGCGAGGGGGGAAGTGATTAGAAAAATTAAGCGACAGGGTTAATGGTCACCTTATTTACAAGCAATGGTGGATGAGTACTTATCTGAATGTGAAGTTTGTGCCAAAAATAATGTCAGAAAAGTAACAACTGCTCCAATTGGCCATATACCAGTTCCAGAAGGTCCATTCAAATATATAGTCATGGACTATGCAGGCATGATAAGAACTGTCAGGGGAAAAATATATTTATTGGTAATAATTGACAGATTCAGTAGATGGGTGGAAGCAGTTCCATCAGCAGATCAAGGAGCCCAAACAGTGATTAATTTTTTTTTTAATTTTGGTATACCATCCCAAATAAGCTCAGGCAATGGATAAACTTTCATTCCAAGAACAGTAAAGATATCTTATAGAGAGGAATTTGTGGAGGAACAGCTATGGTTTGTTTACATGGACACACCATTGTTACGAACCATGGTCATTATTCACAAATAGTTAGCCACTGAATGCCGGGACTAATCAAACTGTAAAAAGTGATAAGTTGACTTAATTTAAAAAAAAATGAGGAAACTTGACAATTCACTTAACTTATTTTTTTAATTATTATTTACTTAATAATTTTAAGGCAACGGGTTTCCTCATCAAGAATACAAAAGAGCTACAGAAATTGTATTTTAGGTAGTTCAGTTTTTTAAAGGGTAGCTTGGCTGTTGTTAAACTACTTTAAATGTGTAGCAGTTTCAAAGTCGCTTCCCCGACACTAGTGTTTAATCCTCAAACCTGCATAAAATGGCTTTATTCACACAAACTCAAAGACGTAATCCCACTGCACTCAAAATACCAAATGCGTCTGAGTCAACATCAGTAAGCCTCACATTTCCTTCACTCTCGGCTGCATCATCTCCTGATGTATGCACAATGAGAGGCTCAGATTTGGATGTTGCTGACAGCTGAGATAGAACAAATCCCAGCAGAGAGCACACGGGTAAGATTAGGACACTATCAGGTGGGCTTCATTTGCTGTCTGTGACAGGCGGTCAAGAGCCGTCCAGCCGGTCCCCGTGGTGAACTGAGACAAGGCACATCCACACGTCTGCCTTGAGGCTCCGCAGCTGCTGCCCCTGTTCCCCATGTTGTTATGTCCCGCTCAGGCTCTCCATGTTCCCATTGGCTGATAGGAAGCCGGCAGAGATGCATGAGTCATCGCCCTGTACCTCGTTTATCAAGCCTGCAGGGTTAGTCGAGTTCACCTGTCTGAGAAAGGCTAATTAGCGTCTATTGTATACTGTTTGCTCATCTGCCACAGGCCTGTCGTCTTATAAAGCTCTCTTATGATTGGGCAAGAGGGCATGAGTGCTGTTTGATTGCTGTGTAATTGCACATAATTATGAGCTGCCCTTTGCTGTTGAAAGACATTTATGGAAGTGGGCTTTCTGGTTGGCCCATTTGCTGAGAAGCCATATATCCCATAACTGTGATAACTTGATTTTCTATTTTATTTCAGCTTTTGTACCTGACAGCGTAGACAAGAAAATGTAATCAAATTAAATGTCTAATTTTACCTAGCATTGTGACAATAAAATGAGACAAAGACCATGTTAGTCCTCTAATATCTACTATTAAAAGACTCTAGACTATACCAAGCAGCCAGATAATATTCAGCCTCCAAAGAGACCCACAAATTTAATTAAGGCTCTCTTCTTGTGTAGTGCGAGACCTTCAAGAGAAAAATAGGACATCCCTGTTTTCATCTTGTAAATAATGTCATGCAATTAGGCTAAGCATACATCTCTGTGGTTACATGTCCGTTCCCATTAGTGTGGGATGTTGTTTGTGTGCGTGTGTGTGTTCCAGTGTGCTGATTTGAGAGCAGTTTTCTTGTTAGACAGCAGTCACATGGGATGGAAGCAGCAAACATTGATTAAAATGGATTCAAAGTATATATATATATTAAAAAAAAAAAATCTGAGATAAATTGCCATTAGTATCTGATTTGACCTTTTTTAACAAAAAGTTTTGTTTCCATCTTTATTGTTTAATAATGAAATTTGGCATGCTGAATATAAATTACTGATTAAGAGAAACTAACATTTAAATCCATTAAATTTTATTGCATTATTGCATAAAAATTACATCCATAATACTGAGCTAACAACATCAGTTTAACATAAACAGTTACCAAAAGTCAGTTGTCCAAAACGTCAGAAGTGTACGTTGGATGATTTATTTTTTTCTCTTATGACCAGTCCCACAATGTTCTGGAATGTTCCAGAAAGCAGAACATTGCAAAAGCAAAATATATTTAAAAAAGCATGCAAAATTAGTACAAAACTTTATCTGCACTAAACCAATGTTTCATAATGAATACAGTTCTTAAATTTACCTTTCCGAAATATTTAATCAGTATTTATCAAAATATTGATGCTACATGAAAATAAATTCTGTGGTGTAATAATAATTAGCAAAAGAGTTTTGGTAACAGGACTGAGAAAAATGCATCCGTCTTCCACTTAAAAATTGTGTAATAAAATAAAGTTACCTGAGATGGACCAATGCAGATTTTGAATAGTTAAATATGTGTATTGCTAGATTCAGTCTTTAAAAAAGATAGAAAATGACTTTTTTTTTGGAAGAGTTTTGGAAGCAAATGGCACCCTTTCAGTGGAATGACCCATATCTTATATTTACATTTACATTTAGTCATTTAGCAGATGCTTTTATCCAAAGCGACCTACAAATGACTTATAATATCAAATACATACATACATACATACATTATATATATATATATATATATATATATATATAATGTAAGATCAAATATCTTGAATGTATGTTATGACTAGTCAAAATAAAACTGTAGATAAATAACTTTATAACTCTTACTTTATGCAAGTTACAGTGTGTTGAGCTATAGCCTATCTATAGACTTTTTTCTCAGAATTGTGAGGTTAAAAAGTCACTTTTTATTTATTTATTTTTTTAAATTTCTTTCTTATTTCTTTATTTAGTGGCGGAAACGAGCTTCCATAGGAAATAGCCCACAAGGTGGGATTATTGTATTGTATTATAGTAAGAGATCCATGATGATGATATTCTGCTGTGTTCAGTGAGGAGCGTCAATGTATTCTTTTAGGCAGCGGCTATTTGCACTAAGTGTACATAGCAATTAGATTCTACACTAAGTGCAAATCTAATATTTTCTTAGTGATAGATGCTATTTACACTATGTTAAAATAGCAATATTTTGTACTATTTAGACTACTTATTTGAAATAGTGGCAATTATCTGCACCTCGGTATTGTAGTACATTATAAAACAGTACGCAATAATAAGGTATTGAGTGTAAATTCATGAGAAAATTTTTTTTAGCACGAGGCGGAACCGAACTCGTGTTGAACGCCTCAACAACCACACACGCTGCCCACTACACCAGTGAAACTGATATTTGCATGTGGTAATTTATTGATGTTGACTATCCCAATGACACATACCATGGGTGGGTAATGCAAATAGCCTTAGTGTAAATAGACACTCCGATTCTTTTAACAATATATCAAATTTTGCAACGGCTGACGTGAGGGTTACATGTGTTCGTTTGTAAATAAAGGCAAACACAATTTCATACACAGCACACACGTCTCAACATTACCATACAAAACAGGACAAAAGACTATAGTCCTCTCTTTATAGCCTTACACATGCTCCAGCTACATTTTTATTTACATACTTTTTAATTACTTCTGTATAAAACAGTTTCAAATCACCCAAAGACGCGGGACCTTTATTATACAAAACTTAGACAAAATGGCGGATGACAACAGTTTCCAAGCTAGGATTGGTTAAATAGAATGTTTAAGGCGGGACTCAACAAAGGCGTATTTGCATGCACATTAGAGATATCTCTAAATGCGTTTTGACTAGTCAAATTGTTAATTGAAGATATCTGCAATGCAATTTCGCCTAGTCACAAATCTTAATGCAGATATCTCCAAACAAGATCTTCCTAGTCACAAATCTGATTGAGATATCCGTAATTGAATTGCAGATATCTTCAAATGAGTTTTGACTAGTCGTAATTCCAATTGAAGATATCTTTAAATATAATTTGACTAGTCAAAATTCGAATTAGAGATATCTCTAATTACAATTCGACTAGTCGTAAATGAATTGCAGATATCTTCAAATGTATTTCGGACATCTTTAAAAATTTTGAATTAGAGATATCTCTAATTGTATTGTGACTAGTCGAATCATATTTAGAGATATCTCCAATTGGAATTACGACTAGTCAAAATACAATTAGAGATATCTCTAATTGAATTGTGACTAGTCGAATCATATTTAGAGATATCTCTAATTTGAGTTTCGACTAGTCAAAATTCAATTACAGATATCTTCAATTGGAATTACGACTAGTCAAAACTCATTTGAAGATATCTGGAAATATTTTTCAATGGAAGTCAATGGAAGATTACGACTAGTCGTAATTGCATTGTAGATATCCGGAATGTGTATTATGACTAGTCACAATACAATTGTAGATATCTTCAATGCATATTATGACTAGTCATAATTCAATTAGAGATATCTTCATTCCAATTACGACTAGTCATAATTGTAATAAAGATATCTGGAATTACAATTGTGACTATCCGAAATTATATTTATGGATAGTCAAAAAAATGTTTTAAATGTTAAAACGGCTTGCCATATTGTAGATATCCGGAATGTGTATTATGACTAGTCACAATACAATTGTAGATATCTTCAATGCATATTATGACTAGTCACAATACAATTGTAGATATCTTCATTCCAATTACGACTAGTCATAATTGCAATATAGATATCTGGAATTACAATTGTGACTATCCGAAATTATATTTATGGATAGTCAAAAAAATGTTTTAAATGTTAAAACGGCTTGCCATATTGTAGATATCCGGAATGTGTATTATGACTAGTCACAATACAATTGTAGATATCTTCAATGCATATTATGACTAGTCACAATACAATTGTAGATATCTTCATTCCAATTACGACTAGTCATAATTGCAATATAGATATCTGGAATTACAATTGTGACTATCCGAAATTATATTTATGGATAGTCAAAAAAATGTTTTAAATGTTAAAACGGCTTGCCATATGCTGCACACTGGTGGTGGTTGAGGAGAGACCCCCTCCACCCCCACCCCCACCCCCACCCCCACATGATTGTAAAGCGCTTTGGGTGTATACCAATACACAATAAAAGCGCTATATAAATGCTTCGTTCATTCATTCATTCATATGTGAACGGGACCTTTTCAAAAAGCCCGGTAAATTTGTTCTGGCAATCATATCATTCTTATGGAAATGGCATGATTACTCTGAGCTGTTTACAAAGCTCCGCTGCTTTTTAATTGGTTTTTTCATGTAAATATGCGCTAGATGGACTTTGGCCCCAGCTTTTTTCGCGCTTCTCCATTCATCAGGACGGTGACTCTGCCTATTATGCGCGTCTCGTGTTTATAAGAGCAAAAAATTCTGATTGGCTTGGCTAGTAATGTTTGTTTGGTTGAGAATGAAAGCTGTGCTCCTGTACTCGACAGTGATATCAACAAGTTTTTTTTTAAATGTAGGATTTTTTTTCCCGCAGCCAAATGCTGCACGCCGGAGATCCAGCACGAGAACTTTTAAGATGCCAGAGAACTTTAAGCCCTGACAATCGCAAGGGCTCGTCAAACGGGCTAACAGGACTCTCAAAGCAAAATTGAATAAAATTTGCGCTGATACGAAGTTGAATTTGGTAGATGCTTTACCTCTTGCATTAATGAGCTACCGAGAAGAGCAATCAGAGATTTATGTTGAAGGAGATGAGCAAATAGAGCCCCCTGAAAGAGAACAAAGTCCTTGAGTCCATGAAACTGAGGAAAGGGAAGGTAGTAACATTGATGCACCTCATTTTAGGGAAAAAGAGCACGCTGAAGTAGGAGAACCATCTGAAGATAAAATGCTGCCTGCATAAACAGAACAGCAAGGTCAGGGAGACATTAATTATACTGATGGTGCCTTAGAAGCCCTGGGAAAACAACTGGGTCTAGACGACATTTGTCCTCTCTCCTCTAGGTCAGCACGGGCTGCCCCTTCTAACAAAATATAGTCTTTCAATAATGTCTAAATATATGCATCTAAAAAACCAAATGCAAAATAACTATGTCTGAATCAAATATTCCCAGAAACCATGAAATACACAGTAATGTTGATATTTTTATATGGTTATACATCCATCTAGTGGTTTCACATGGCATTACAGATGGTAAATGCATAATTTGGGGGTAAATATTTTGTACAGTAAAATCTCCTTTAAATACATGTTAAAAGAAAAACAAAAATCTGGCATCAACCCTGATCAGGAGATATGGTGAAATTATGCATAGTAGTGCAGATACTTTCAGTAGCATCAAGATTACAAAATAATATCATATGGTCTGCTGAAGAGGAGGATGATTAGGATAAATAGAGTGAATACACAGAAATGTAATTTCCTAGTATTAGCTCGAAATTCAGAATGAACACATGGTAGTCAGCCTAATGGTAGCCTACACAGCTTATAAAGGATCATGCTTTTATTATTTTATTTTATTGTATTTTTAATTGTTTATTGATTTTTTTTAAATATGTATCTGTGCATTAAAAATACCATCCCCGCAATAAGAATGACGCTGAGTCAAATTAAAATAAAGATGTGTTCTCACGTCTGGAGTTTTTATTGAACCAATCAGATAAGAGTAAATCGAGAGTCAGCAAGAGCCTCATTTGATTGGCTGAAAGAAGAAGGTCCCGCCTTCCACACGCGCTTTCAAATCTGAAATCAGTGAGAGAATCGTGCCAAAACTGCAAGCGCAAAGACGCAGACGTACATAGCGGGTTATTTGGCGAACATTTTGCTCTATGCACGCAAGAAGTCATTTAGACAGTTGCAACGATTTTTTTCTACACACACATATTGGTTTTACGCAGTCAATCCCTTTTGCAGTTCTTGATAAGGTTGTTTTCACTTGCAAAACACTGGGCACAGGCTTGCAATACTTTTGGCTGTAATGTAAGAAATGAGAAAAATAAATCGAACTCAGTATAATGGCGCCAAAGTTTTCCTAACAGTCTTGCATTACTGTTAAACAGCCATAAATCAAACAAATAAACAACAAAAATACTGGAATTTGGTTAACACATATGTACATGTTTTTAGAGTCTGTGAAAGTTGTTTATGGCTCAATGTTTATATCTACCACCACCAGCTGTTCCTGGAGCGTGCTTCAGGTGTTCCCCCATTGCTGCATCAATGTCTGAATCTGTGGTATTGGGGCTCCACCTCTTCAAAGCATCTGAGAGAAGAGAACATGAATAAAATAAATAAATAAATAAATAAATAATAAAAAAATCAAAGGCAAGGTTTTAGGTGAATGACACGCTAATTTTGAAAATATTTTTATGGTCCTACAACCAAATTTAAAATACAATGGAACACGATTTTGCATCCATTTTATGAACGAAGCATTAGAAAAAAGTAATCAACATGTATTATATGATATTTTACTCTACAATAATCTTGTCAGTAAAAGTTTTTCTGTATTAAATGCGTGTTAGATTTTAGCTGTGAAAAAAACAGTATTTCTCAGCTCCCTCTTCAATCCCACTGTGTGAAAGTGAACAGGACATTTCTGATAAAGACAGGTAGTCTATTAGAGAATGTCCCCTGAATAGATCAAAGGGTACAAATAAAAATTACATAAGACAAGGAACAAGAGATTTTTTTGATTGTTACAAGGCCAAAATTACCTTGAATTACATAGTATAAAGGTGTAGCTTTGAATGGCTTCTTTTCAAGTCTGGCTGACTGTCCGAGTTAGTACGGACATCATAAAACTTCTGAGCAAGAAAACAGGCAGGTATATAAAGAGATATAATGGTGTATGACAGGTTAAATCCTGAATTCAACTATCAAAGGCTGGGCAATCATTTATTGTGGCAATCACACATATATATATATATATATATATACATACACAGGTGCTGGTCATATAATTAGAATATCATCAAAAAGTTGATTTATTTCACTAATTCCATTCAAAAAGTGAAACTTGTATATTATATTCATTCATTACACACAGACTGATATATTTCAAATGTTTATTTCTTTTAATTTTGATGATTATAACTGACAACTAAGGAAAATCCCAAATTCAGTATCTCAGAAAATTAGAATATTACTTAAGACCAATACGAAGAAAGGATTTTTAGAAATCTTGGCCAACTGAAAAGTATGAACATGAAAAGTATGAGCATGTACAGCACTCAATACTTAGTTGGGGCTCCTTTTGCCTGAATTACTGCAGCAATGCGGCGTGGCATGGAGTCGATCAGTCTGTGGCACTGCTCAGGTGTTATGAGAGCCCAGGTTGCTCTGATAGTGGCCTTCAGGTCTTCTGCATTGTTGGGTCTGGCATATTGCATCTTCCTCTTCACAATACCCCATAGATTTTCTATGGGGTTAAGGTCAGGCGAGTTTGCTGGCCAATTAAGAACAGGGATACCATGGTCCTTAAACCAGATACTGGTTGCTTTGGCACAATGTGCAGGTGCCAAGTCCTGTTGGAAAATGAAATCTGCATCTCCATAAAGTTGGTCAGCAGCAGGAAGCATGAAGCGCTCTAAAACTTCCTGGTAGATGGCTGCATTGACTGTGGACTTCAGAAAACACAGTGAACCAACACCAGCAGATGACATGGCAGTCCAAATCATCACAGACTGTGGAAACTTCACACTGGACTTCAAGCAACATGGATTCTGTGCCTCTCCACTCTTCCTTCAGACTCTGGGACCTTAATTTCCAAATGAAATGCAAAATTTACTTTCATCTGAAAAGAGGACTTTGGACCACTGAGCAACAGTCCGGTTCTTTTTCTCCACAGCCCAGGTAAGACGCTTCTGACGTTGTCTCTGGTTCAGAAGTGGCTTGGTAGCCCTTTTCCTGAAGACGTCTGAGCGTGGTGACTCTTTATGCACTGACTCCAGCTTCAGTCCACTCCTTTTGAAGCTCTCACAAGTGTTTGAATCAGCTTTGCTTGACTGTATTCTCAAGCTTGCAGTCATCCCTGTTGCTTGTGCACCTTTTCCTACCCAAATTCTTCCTTCCAGTCAACTTTGCATTTAATATGCTTTGATAAAGCACTCTGTAAACAGCCACACCTTTCAGTAATGACCCTCTGTGACTTACCCTGTTTGTGGAGGGTGTCAATGTTCGTTTTCTGGATCATTGCCAAGTCAGCATTCTTCCCCATTATTGTGGCTTCAAAGAACAAGAGATACCCAGAATTTATACTGTAGGGATGGTCATTAATTGAAACTCAAATGTAAATATTCTAATTTTCTGAGATACTGAATTTGGGATTTTCCTTAGTTGTCAGTTATAATCATCAAAATTAAAAGAAATAAACATTTGAAATATATCAGTCTGTGTGTAATGAATTAATATAATATACAAGTTTCACTTTTTGAATGGAATTAGTGAAATAAATCAACTTTTTGATCATATTCTAATTATATGACCAGCACCTGTATATATAAATATAAACGTTACTGAAATATTATGCAGCAATACACACAAACAATGCAAGGTAAATATATAACTGTGCATGACTTTGTTCACACAGTCTCTGAGAGAAGATCCACCAACTCTAGAAAGATCAATCACACCACCTTGATACTGACCAATGTTCACTGTCATGAAGCCTGTTATCACCTGTGGAAAAAAATACAACAAAACAATTTATATTAATTTTGAAATTCATATCTCAAAATATACTGGTGCATCTCAGTAAATTAGAATGTCGTGGAAAAGTTCATTTATTTCAGTAATTCAACTCAAATTGTGAAACTCGTGTAATAAATAAATTCAATGCACAAAGAATGAAGTAGTTTAAGTCTTTGGTTATTTTAATTGTGATGATTTTGGCTCACATTTAACAAAAATCCACCAATTCACTCTGTCAACCAATTAGAATATGGTGACATGCCAATCAGCTAATCAACTCAAAACACCTGCAAAGATTTCCTGAGCCTTCAAAATGGTCTCTCAGTTTGGTTCACTATGCTACTGTCAGGGTTGGGTGAAGGGATAGAGAGTGCAGACTCAATAGCAGGAGTAATGGGCTCTATTGATAATAAAAATAAACAAAACAGCAACAAACAAAAACTACCCCATAAGGGAAAACAGACTGGCAAGGCAGGGCAAGACACAACCAGGGTAATATCAACATTCAACGACGAACTCACACGGGACTGCAAACACAAGGAGATTAAATAGGGAGCAAAAGAGGAGGGTAACGAGGTAAAACAGAGGTGGGGCAAATTAACCAATAATCAGGAAACAATCAGGTGGGTGGGGTCAAGACAGATTGACATGAGAGCACATGGCAAACAGAAAACTAAGACAAAAGCAATGTGCTCACACAAAACAAAAACACAAGTGTAACCCATGTTAAAATATGACATAAATAAGAATAAATAGTTTAAAAGCTGTATAAATAAGTTTGAAAGTTAAGTGATTCATTTAAAATGTAAGTTAATTCATCAAGAGTTAATTAAAAATGTTAATACAACAATTTTATGTTTAAGATTAAAAGTATGCTGACAGAAAATTCATGGCACTGCCCCTTTAAGTGACTAGTGACGCTAGACACAGCACTTCAGTGACGCTGCAGCGGAGGAGAAATCGGAGAGAACGAGTTGTGTTAATAAGCAGAGAAAAGAGTGAAAAAGTTGATTTTGCAGTTAAAACGCATAACTTACCTGGTTGGGAACTGACGGTGATTTTATGTGAACTAAGCCACACCGGTTTTGGTCAGGTTTTTTGCTTGGTTTGAAGCTCGGTCGGAGCGAGGATTAGTCTGCAGTGTGCGGGCGCACACATGCACAGACGGGATTCAAGATGGCGAGCCAGACCCGGACTTTCAACTCATCTTCTCCATCGCATCAGTGAGGAAATCTCCCGCGCATGGTGACTCGCTGCCAGAGTGGTAGGAGTATCAGAAATTGGTTTTGGACTGAACTGAAACTGATTGAACTATTATTTTTGGACTGAATCGAACTGAAACTCTTCATTGAACTGAATAATTGAACTCACATTTGGACTTGAACTTGAGTTTAAGGTGTTATACTTTTATTTTCATATTGAGTTCATATGTTGAATGTGATTTGAAATGCTTGTGGTCCACTTTGATTGGTTGTGTAAATTGAAGGTGTTACAACCGGCTCTGAATTGCAACATGAACGAGAGCCAACACGGACCAGCAAATAGCAAAGGAAAAGAGTTTATTTAACAAAAAACATAAAGTATTCAAACAATCAGTAATCAGTGTCAGTGTAAGTCAGTGCTGAAGAATGCATGACAATGGACTGTAAAGTTATGTCTGAACTGGATGCGAACAGAATAAACAACGAAACAAAAGATCAAGGGACAAGCCCAGCTAGCGTGGTCACATCGTTTCCCCCCGTCCTCATCAGCACTGCAGTCTTTATAACTCTGCATAATGAGCCTCAGGTGGAAAGACACACCCACAATCACCAGAACACCTGTAAACCAAAAGAAAACAAGAAAAACACAGGCCCAGCACTCACTGGGACATAACAAAGGTATTTTCTTACCTGTAAAAGAAAGGGAAAAGAGTTAACTCAGGAAGAAGAATAAGAGTTCTAAAATAAGTGCAACCTAAGAAAAGCTGGTCTAACTTAGATTACCCTGACTAAAATAACTTATGTGAACTAAAGAACAAAAAGAAAGTGAAATACCTTTTCATTTAATATACTTACCTCAATACTAAGAACCTGCAGGGTTTTATTTTTTTGTTATTTTGTTTTTGTGTATTGTATATTCTACGTGTCTTCTACATTCAGTAAATTGCCAGCCTTTTGTATTTAAAGCAATGGTCTCTGGTGTAATTATTTTTTGCTCCCCACTCCTTAGAACCTAGAACTGGTCCAGTGGCGCAGTAAGTGGTGTGATACCGGTGCTACACAAGCACATGGCCAGCAATACAAATCATCAGCCATGTGCTAAACAGGACACGAACATGCAGCTAATGAGAATACTCATAAGCCGCATGTTCACACAAGACATGACAACAAGAAAGCACGCAGCCAATGAAAAACAATGAAGCACACTCAAAGCCACGCGCTTACCAGAAAACAAGACAAGGAGGGAGTGTCAGGGCTCTGTCACAAAACCATGAATAAACTAGACCGAAGTGACAGAACCCTGACAGCTACACAATCATGGGGAAGACTGCTGATCTGACAGTTGTCCAGAAGACAATCATTGACACAATCATTTCATTTTCCAGCAGGATTTGGCACCTGCCCACACTGCCAAAAGCACCAAAAGTTGGTTAAATGACCATGGTGTTGGTGTGCTTGACTGGCCAGCAAACTCACCAGACCTGAACCCCATAGAGAATCTATGGGGTATTGTCAAGAGGAAAATAAGAAACAAGAGACCAAAAAATGCAGATGAGCTGTAGGCCACTGTCAAAGAAACCTGGGCTTCCATACCACCTCAGCAGTGCCACAAACTCCTCCATCACCTCCATGCCATGTCGAATTGAGGCAGTAATTAAAGCAAAAGGGGCCCCTACCAAGTATTGAGTACATATACAGTAAATGAACATACTTTCCAGAAGGCCAACAATTCACTAAAAATGTTTTTTTTTTATTTGTCTTATGAAGTATTCTAATTTGTTGAGATAGTGAATTGGTGAGTTTTTGTTAAATGAGAGCCAAAATCATCACAATTAAAAGAACCAAAGACTTAAACTACTTCAGTCTGTGTGCATTGAATTTATTTAATACACGAGTTTCACAATTTGAGTTGAATTAATGAAATAAGTGAATTTTTCCACAACATTCTAATTTATTGAGATGCACCTGTACTTCTGGGGGTAGCCGTCATTGTTTCATGAGATGTGGGCCATTGCCCCCGTCTTACTTGGAGATCCAGCAGGCTCTGAGTAAATTGTAATTCGTGGAAATATTACATAGGACGTGCTAGTTTTGGAGTATTTCACTGTCCAATTTTACCATTAAATGCTATAAGAATAACATGTTGTCACAGTATGGGCCGGACACAAGGTGAGTGGTGACAAGAAGTTTATTGACACTTAGGTACGTAACCACGTAATGGAAGTTTAGTGGAGGTTGATGAAGACACACACACACTGATCTCTTTTCCAGGGACGAGGAGCGGGGCGTAAACTGAGACACTGGTCCAGGGATGACGATCTAGGAGGAGGAGAAGAACACAAGGAGAAGGAACAGGAGGTAAGGCTTTCGAGGTAAGTAGTAGACAAAGGATATCGTTCTCTGAAGTTGGTAGCTTGCAGATGAGTCCACGCCGTGTTGACGAGATCGGACGGTGTGTGGCTGTGGTGATGGGGTATTTATCTCCAGTGCTGGTAATGAGTGAATGAGGTGCAGGTGGAAGTGATTAATACTCTGGTGATGTGGAGCGTTGTGGTTGGTGGAGAGTTGGGCCTGGCCAATCTGTTACAGTACCCCCCTCTCCATGGCCCGCTCCTGAGGGCCGCCCTCGGCATCGTGGTGGTCTACCCCTACCTCGGGGTGCTGGCCAATCTGGGTGTGCTGAATGAAACTCCTCCAGGAGTGTGGGATCGAGGACATCTTCCCTTGGCACCCACGAGCGTTCTTCAGGGCCGTAGCCTTCCCAATCTACAAGATATTCAAGTTTACCACCACGGCGCCGAGAGCTCAAAATTTCCTTTACCCTATAGACGGCGCCTTCGTCCATGATGAGAGGGAGAGGGGGTTCCTCCGCTCGGCCAGGCCCTGGGGAGAGAGGTGGAGAAAAGGGTTTGAGTAGGGAAACGTGAAAGGTTGGGTGAATCTTGTATTGTGGTGGTAGTTGCAACCTGTATGTGACTGGGTTGATCTGCTCCAAGATGGTGAAGGGGCCAACGAATCTGGGACTGAGTTTACGGCTAGGCAGGTGCAGCCTGATGTCCCTGGTGGATAGCCAGACCTTTTGTCCCGGTTGGTATATGGGGTTGGCAGCTCTGCGGACGTCTGCGGCTAACCGTTGTCTGCCCACTGCCTGCTGGAGCTGGTGGTGTGCTGTGTCCCAGACCCTCTCGCTCTCTCGGAACCAGTAGTCGATGGCGGGTACCTCGGATGGTTCTCCTGACCAGGGAAACAGGGGAGGCTGGAAACCAAGTACACACTGGAAGGGCGTGAGTCCAGTAGAGCTCTGACGTAGTGAGTTTTGGGCGTACTCGGCCCAGCCCAGGAACTGGTTCCAAGAGTTCTGGCGACCATGGCAGAAGGTTCTTAGGAACCTTCCTGGATCCTATTTCCTGGATCTTGCGTTCGGTCTGCCCGTTAGACTGCGGATGGTAGCCGGATGAAAGGCTTATGGTTACACCTAGGAGGGTAAAGAATGCCTTCCATACCCGGGTGATGAATTGCGGTCCTCTGTCCGAGGCTATGTCTTCTGGCAGGCCGTAGTAGCGGAATACTTGATTGAATAATATTTCTGCTGTTTGCAATGCAGTGGGAAGGCCTGGGAGTGGAATGAGGCGACAGAATTTAGAGAATCGATTGACAATGACAAAGATGCATGAGTTTCCATCGGAGGTGGGAAGGTCGGTGATGAAATCCACTCCTAGATGTGACCAAGGGCGGTGAGGTATGGGTAATGGAAGGAGTTTGCCAGCTGGAAGGTGACGGGTGCTCTTTGAGATGGCGCAGTCTGGACAGCCCCGAACATACCTTCTCACGTCCCTAGCCATGTTTGGCCACCAGAAGCGATCTTGTAGCAGCGAGAGGGTGGCGTTGGCCCCTGGGTGACCAGTACCTAGGGATGTGTGGGTGGAGTGAATAAGTGGAGTTCGTTGAGTTCGTGGAACATATTGATGGTCAGGGGGGCAGCCCGGCGGATTTGCAGGAGGAGTGGTGGAGGCGACTGGTGGAGAGGTCCATTGGATGGGACTCACGATTGTTTCAGAGGGTAGGATGTTCTCAGGTATCTCTGGGTTTTCCTCGGGGCTGTTGATGCGAGATAGTGCGTCTGCCTTTACATTTTTCGGACCTGGACGATAGGATATTTTGAAGTTGAATCGGGTAAAGAATAAGGCCCATCTGGCTTGTCTGGGATTCAATCTTTTGGCATCACGAAGATATTGGAGGTTCTTGTGGTCGGTCAGCACTAGGAACCAGCCCCCTCCAACTAGTGCCTTCATTCCTCCAGGGCGAGTTTGATGGCGAGGAGTTTGCGGTTTCCAATATCATAATTCCTCTCCGCCGGGCTGAGTTTCCATGAGAAATAGGTGCATGGATGGAGTTTGGGAGGCATCCCCTGCTGCTGTGAGAGTATGGCTCCTACTCTGGTGGTGGATGCGTCAACTTCTACGGTGAACGGTAGGTTGGGATTGGGGTGTACCAGGAGTGGTGCGTTGGTGAATGCTGTCTTGAGGGTATTGAAGGCTTTTTGGGCGTTGGGGTTCCAGGAAAAGGTTTTGGCATTACCTTTCAGGAGATCAGTGAGAGGGCTGGTGATGATGCTGTAGTTTGAGATAAATCTACGGTAGAAGTTGGAGAATCCCAAAAACCATTGGAGCTCCTTGATGGTGTTGGGTCGGGGGCAATAAGTGATGGCTTCCACCTTCCCCTTGTCCATGCGAATGCCACCACTACTGATGATATATCCGAGAAAGTGAACTGTAGATTGGTGGAAGATACACTTCTCTGCTTTGAGGAAGAGATGGTATTGGTGTTGGAGGACCTCCGCAACGTGTTGGCGATGTTTGGCCAGGCTCCGGGAGTAAATGAGGATATCATCTATATACACAATCACAAATCTGTGGAGGAACTCCTGGAGCACCTCATGCATGAAGCCCTGGAAAACAGAAGGAGCATTGACCAGTCCATACAGCATTACCCTGTATTCATAGTGCCCAGTTGGTGTTACAAAGGCAGTTTTCCACTCATCTCCTCTTCGAATGCGAATGAGGTTGTACGCGCTGCGGAGGTCCAGTTTGGTGAAGATGGTGGCACCGCAAAGTTGTTCCAATGCTGTGGGGACAAGGGGAAGAGGATATCGAAATTTGACTGTGATCTCATTCAGCTTTCGGTAGTCAATACAGGGTCGGAGACCGCCATCCTTCTTGGCCACGAAGAAGAAGCTGGAAGCAGCAGGGGAGGTAGATGGGACAATGTAACCTTGCTTCAACGCCTCCTCAATGTACTCCTCCTTGGCCTTCTGTTCAGGTGGTGAAAGTGGCTAAAATCTCCCGTGTGGTACTGGTTCACTAATGTTTAATTTATTATATTAGCCTATATATATCTATATATTACATTTTATATTATCATCTCACACATGGATAGGCATTTTCTATAATGTATTTCTATAATAAAAATACATATCTGATATGACTTAATATATAATTAGTATCAAACAAACAATATAATTCTTATTCTCAAGGATTAAAAGTTAAACGGAAAATGATTTGAAAACCATCAATTAGGTGGCGATACGCACTAAGCATAAGGCCTACATGACCTTTGAACAGAAGAAGAAGAAAGAAGCAGCATGGCGCGCTTATTCTTAGCATCCGTTTCCATAGTGACTCGTCGATTCGTCGCTCTGTTGAGAATGTCTTGAGTGTTAACCAGGAACATACTCTTGAGTTGAATGAACTTACTCCCGGACGCGTTTTTGGAACCACATACCTCGAGTAAGCAAGGTTTGGGGTTAATCAACCGAAAGTTCAGGGTTTATCTGACAGTAAGTTAACCATGCTTTCTGGAATACACCCCCAGAGCAGTAGGCAGCCATTTGCGGTGCAGTTGGGGGTTCGGTGCTTTGCTCAAGGGCACTTCAGTCATGGTATTGAAGGTGGAAGAGTGCGCTGTACATTCACTCCCCCCACCTACAATTCCTGCTGAACCTGAGAATCAAACTCACAACCTTTGGGTTACGAGTGCGACTCTCTAACCATTAGGTTAGACTGCCCAATTGTAATAACAGTAATAATTATGAAAGATACTAGTGTCTAATAAAAAAGTACTAGTATGTAATAAGAAATCAATCTGAATTGGTTTAAAATGTTGACAGTTGTTTACTCAAAGCATCAAAAGTGTGGTATACAATGTTTTTGTTTTGGTGTACCCCTTTATTTATTTATTTGCTTGCTTGCATGCAATATACAGTATTTGTACAAATATATATTCAGAGACAAGAGACACTAAATAAACTGTATGAAAATTGCAGCCATGCTATGTGATGCGCGCACGCTTTGGATGTGATTGCAGCGCACAGAAAAGCGCCTCTGGAGCGCACGAGTACCGAAAGACTTAAAAAGACGTGCAAATAATACATTTCTGTGATGATGTAACAATGACCAATTAGGCAATTGACAATTCTGTCAAATGTACGGAAACGAGAGATAAAGTCTTGTATCGCAGCGTGCAGCAGATGTGAAGAGAAGGTGAAAGAGAGAAGACGCGGTACAGCTGAATCACTCACGCTGTTTTCAAATGACTGGTTGTGTGAATTTATTTACTCATCTAACCTACACACTATATTGAATAAATATTTTGCAGGAATTTCCCTCATTTTAAAGTCAAAAGCTGCGGGAATATATGCGCAATCCCACACCGAAATTCAGGACCTGATTAAGCATAATTCTACTGAACATAATCACAATAAACCTGTACTGTATTTTATACTTAAATGTCTTAGCTACTGTAGAAGCACTGTGTTGAAGGAGCAGATGCCACTGAAATGTGATGGAGCATCACTTAAAGGAACACTCCACTTTTTTTGGAAATAGGCTCATTCTCCAAATCCCCCAGAGTTAATAAGTTGAGTTTTTACCGTTTTTGAATCCATTCAGCTGATCTCTGGATCTGGCGATAGCACTTTTAGCATAGCTTAGCATAGATCATTGAATCCGATTAGTAATAATCGGCGTAATAATCAAGGAACTTTGCTGCCGTAACATGGCCGCAGCAGGCACAGTGATGTTACGCAGCGCCTGAAAGTAGTCCCCAGCTAGGTAACTAGTTATAATATAGCTGGGGACTACTTTCAGGCGCTGCGCAATATCACTGCGCCTGCTGCCGCAGCAAAGTTCCTTGATTATTACGCCGGACTGGGAGTATAGTTCCTAATCATATCAGCCTAGAAAATCGAAACTTTTCATTTTCTGCCAGTCTTAGTACACGATATAACTACAGAAGAGTCAAGTTTTAAATAGGAAAACTATTGAAACTCTTTGGTCATTTTTGAACGCGATGCTACTGGTCTAATCGGATTCAATGATCTATGCTAAGCTATGCTAAAAGTGCTATCGCCAGACCCGGAGATCGGCTGAATGGATTCAAAAACGGTAAAACTCAACTTATTAACTCTGGGGGAGTTGGAGAATGAGCCTATTTCCAAAAAAAAGTGGAGTGTTCCTTTAACCAATTCTCCTGGGTTTTTCTCCTTCTCTATCTGGATCAGAACAAAAACCACCCGAAGACTCCCTCTAATGAGATATCACCTTCACAATGAGTCCCTTCACTGGGTTTGGCAAGTCTTTCCCTGTTCTTTGTGAAAAAGTGCCAGTTCCCAAGTATGATTACATCACATTTTGTTGGTGTAATCTATAGATTGCTCCTACTGACTATATCCAGCCTCTTATGAAGACTTCAGATGACCAGTGTGATATGAAGTTCCCAAAGTTAATATAAAACTGGTTAATGTTATTTTTCTAATATTGTAAAATAGTATTTAATTGGTTATTTGTGTTTATGAGAAAGAAAACATATTTTGTGCATTTAGTAAATTAATTATTTCCATTCGGCATACTTGCATGACGTCATCGTACGCTGGTTCGGGGTGCGCGCCCGTGATGCGCTTCATTCTCAGTAAATGCAGACACGTGAAGCCATCACACCAGCATCCTTTCTTTAATTCTTTTACACTTCTTTCCAGGTAACTGCAAAGTACAATGCACAAAATATACTGTCGATCTGAGTATAAACACTGTTTGAAATAATATAAGCGAGTTGTATGTGTTGAAAACTGTTATTCGATACTTTATTAAGAGCTGTGGTGAGTTTAGTGCAGTTGAGCACATGATTAGCATAGGTGCGCGAAAGCCCGCCATATACAATGAAAGTATAAATATTATTTGAATCTATAAGAGATAATATTATTTAGCATTATGAATTATCTTCAATTTGCACGTGGTCGTTAATCTGCGGCTGTTAACTGTGTGTTAGGCGTTACATTTGAGTGAATGTATTTGAAGAGTGAATTTCATGTCTAGTCATTCAATGTAATATATCAGACAACAAACTGAGCAGCATGTTCTCAACTGAGAATATGGATTGTATTCTAAATACCCTTTTTACAGTGTCAATTTATTAATAGATTATTTTGGTACTTATCTGCATATCTTCGAAGCTCTAATCTTCTGGTGAAATATATGAGATTGAGTGTCATTTTGGTAATTGTAAAAGATGAGTATGAAAAGTGTTTCAAGTTGTTCATGTTATAGCCAGTTATTACTATGCAAAAGTCATACATGTGTTGACCATGTAGTGTACTGAGTTGTTGTAGTGTGCATATGCTCTCATTGATTCATTTTCAGTAAATGCAGACACGTGAAGCCATCACACCAGCATCCTTTCTTTAATTATTTTACACTTCTTTCCAGGAGTGCTACACCAGCACTTGTGAAGAGATGACGCCAGGCCTTGAAAGGACTTCAGATAAAGCTGACTCTGAATAAACATACAAAACTGCTAAATTTTCCTTGCACTGTAATCAACATGATCAAATCACGTAACCATTGCTTTAATTTATTCATTGTTTCTGAACTCATGACATTACTTAACTGCATGATTTGTATAGCCTAATTTTAGAACACTGCCATATGAACATTACTTTGACACAGTTACACCTGTTAACAGAACTCTTATTTGTAATGTAGAAACATTCATTTTCTGTAAAGCTGCTTTGAAACAATGTTTGTAATAAAAAGTGCTATACAAATAAATGTGAATTGAACAAAACTTGATGCATCATTTTTTCCCTCCTCTCCATGTCAGTAGGGAAACCATTCATTCACACTCCTTTCTGTGAGTGACTGGAGCGCTCCCATGCAGCACAGCAAACTAGTAGAGACAACATGCTTCATAGTATGTGCATAACAAAAGTTAACATACATAAAATATATGATTAAATGGGTAAAAATGTTTTAAGTTATTTTAAATTTGAATATACTACAAATATATATTAATAACGGAGGGGTGCACAAGAATCAAAAACATTAAAAGAGATTAATTCCCACTTAATCTTAAAATCTTCACTTATTTGGAATGAATTTTCAAAGACAACAAACTTAACATTCACCATGAGATTAATAAAACGACAATGAACAGAAAAATGTGATTGCACTTGACTACCATACAAGTTGTTAGAAAACACACACACACACACACATAATTATATTTATACAGAGGCTGAAGTTACCTTGGTAAAAGACCAAGATGTCGTTTATATAGCAAACATGGACTTTTACCACGATGCTGTCCGCCTAAAATATGTTAGCATGGCAGGATAGCTGACCACATTAATCCTCAAATATTAGCGGATTTTATCTTTTAAAAGCAACACTGATAGCCTACAGCTACATATACTACGTATGTATTTTATAAATAATGTAAGTAAAGTATTTTATTGTCTACTAATTACCAAAAATCGCAGTTCTGTCTCTCTAACTCAATGCATTCAACTTGACCATATGCACGGAGCGCTTTTTAGAACTTCCGGATAAAGATAAGCCAGCTCTTAATCTTCCGGTGAAGCTCATTTTATATGTGCTATATATAGGTAGAGACAAATAAACACTATCGTCAGGCGGTTAGGCGGTCTTAATGGTATTCTCAATAATCAATATCTTACCTTCATAGCTATAAACACATTTTTAAAATATTATACAATTTTAAAGCCTTTATTATTTCTCAACTCTGTGCAGTAAAATTCGCATTATTAAAGGTTCACTTTTCATTCATGAAGACGACATGAAGAAATGTGCCAAAAACGTGTCTCGGCGAAAAATAAAGACTTTAGATGAAATTACCGTTATAACCAGGAGATGGCAGTATAGAATCAATCATTAGCTGCAGCTGCCATTTCAACTACCTAGTTTTTTCACGTCTTCTGATTTATTATAAAATAATTATTATAACAAATTTAGTACTTTATCGCACTGAAGTATGAAGTATAGCAAGTGCAGGAAGTCACAAAGTCATTTAAAGAAATAAATAAATAAGGCCAGTCGACAGCCTATAATGCTGAATTATTTAAATACCTAATACATCGTTTAAGTTTTATCCAACACAGACCTGTAGTTTTGTTAGTCTGAATTTAATCTAAATCACTTAATGCACAGTTCTATTCTGACATCGGCTCGTCAGATGATTCATTCCGTTGCCGCTGTCAATCATAGCAATGACTCGCCGCATAATTTAGTGGATTCACTCGCATAAATTAAACATTCGCGTTTGTCATTCCTGAAACAGTATAGGTGAACATTTGGTCCTCTTAGACAAATAAAACCTTTCTCCAAATTGTGAATGGATTATGTAGAGAAACGGAGTAAACATGGCCGTAGCCAGGCTTTGAAAATTAGTGATGTCCGGATGGGGGGATGGTTGGGGGGGAGATTGGATGCTATAATAACCTCTTATTATAGAATTGTGCTATAATAACCCCTATATATACAACTCATTATACACTATTAACACTTTAAAATAGACACCTTTTTGTAAAAGAAAGATGTTTTCTCTGTTTTGGAGGGATTTAAATTTTTAAATCATACCCTATTTATTGCATCAAAATTTGTTAATACTTTTCTATAGTTAGGGGTGGGTAATTTTATCAGTTGTTTATTATTCATGCAACAATACTGTTATGGTTTTTATTTATAACCATTGCTGTGTAGCTGATAACTTTGTCTAGTGCTCTTATGAATGTTTATAGCATGATTTGTGAAAATTTAACTACTATGAATGACTCGGCATATACTTCTTCATAGTGTTTGCATATTTCATTTCATTCTGTAACCTACTTTTTGTACAGATCTCTGCACTAGTGTTAAATGCTACTGTTTCTGACAGATATGATTTTTTTTTTTTTTTTTTTTTTTTTTTTTTTTGCATTTCCCTTATCTAATGTCGTAGGGTATGGCTTATGTCATAAATGGGCTTTTTTGATTACTGGTGATTACGGCGATGCAGTGTTGCCAGATATTGCTATTAAGATGAGCAAAAGCCCATCAGTAAATAAAAATAACCCGAATATATTACAAATCTTTTGCAAATAAGATAAGATAAAGATATCGCTGACCCTAAACCGCAACGTCCTACATTATTAACTTTCTAAAGTGTCAATTTAAGTGGAAAAGACAAGTGAAAAACGCGCAATAGCTGGATCTGGCAACACTGCGCTCGTGTACTCACTCGCAACTCTCTCAAGCCTCGTTCACTCCGCCAGCGTCTCGCAGCGATCATTTTCATACCACGGACGCTAAACATTCTTGCAAAGTGTCTAAACTGAATTATACATACAGACATATGAGGAGTTTAATAGCAAATTGGTCATTCAGAGAACAAATTTTATTTTTGAACATTAAAAATTTACCGAGGTTCGGACCTCGGTGACCTCATAGCTGGCTACGGGCCTGGGAGTAAATGAGGCTGCTCTTACGGCACAGTACACTTGACCGGAAATGACTGAGCTGGCTTATCTACAACCAGGAAGTAACCGTGCATAAGGTCAGTTGCCCGCTATTAACTTCCTGGAACTATTGAGGTCTACGTGAATCACGTGACGATCGAGCGTTTTGAACTTCCATTAGGCTTGTTTGAGATGATCAAAATCTGCGCAGAACCGATCACCGGTGATCACCGCGAGATGCATGCCGGTTAGAAAAGTGTCCGAGTTAGGTCCGCCTTGCTCTGATGTCATGCTGACGTGTGCCAAAAATCTGTCGCGAAAGCGAGGCGGCTGTGTCAGATTGAGCAGTCCCGCGCAGTTGCTCTCCACCGACTGCGCTGATCAAAAGCATGATGGGAAACACACTGACGACACAGCTTAATGCTCATTGGTTCAGACAACCGTGATGCTGCCTTCTCTTCTAAAATGTTTTATTTTTTTTTTTATCTGATTTCATGTTATTATGTATTTAAATTGTGCATGAATATTCCCAAACACTATGACAGTGCGATCTCTGTGTGAAATGTGATTGTTGTCATAGTTTCTATAAAAATCTAAAATACGTGTTTGTATTAGTAAAAATGAATGATAAATATGCCTTTCGTATGGAATTAAATAGCAAGCACTTTGAGTGTCTTGCTCATCACATTTATATTCATGTAAAAGCAACAGAACTGAAATGATATGTTTATCAGCAGCACAGCATATGAGTGAGAATAACGCGAAGTGCAATGTGTAATCTGTGACAGCTGTGTGATCTGTGCAATGGATGATGGGAAATGTAGTAGATGGTGCAACAGTAATGTAACAGTAGTGCAACAGTAATGTGATCAGTGCAATGAATACTGTGGTGAGTGAGTGACCTCTGGTGGTGAGTGAATGGAAGTTCACAGACCAGATTCGTGACACCAGCATTCTTCAAAATATGTTCTTTTATGTTCAACATAAGAAAGAAACTCATACAGGTTTGGAATGACATGAAGGTGAGTAAATGATAACAGAATTTTCATTTTTGAGGTGAACTATTCCTTTAATGCTGACAGTAATCACTTCAGAGACAAATGTCAGAAGACTTATTTCCTTGCACAAATAATGGCATATGTTACATCTATGAGGCCATGAGGATTACATTTTTGTAATTGTGAAAATAGTAGCAAAAGTTATACACAAATGCAGCTTGTCAGAATCAGAATCAGAAAGAGCTTTATTGCCAAGTGTTCTTACACACACATGGAAAAAGACAATAGGGAGCTTTCATTTTCAGATCAGAACATGGCAGACAAGTGTTTCAAAGCTGGCAAAAGCTATGAACTGAGTGACTGTTTCATTTAACACAGTCAGACCCAGCAGTGAAATGTGTATTGTTTTTGTTTTGTTTTTTTTTCTACAGGAAGTACCTGTGACCAAATCAAAAGATATGTATTTAGCCTTTTCTAAAGCTCATATTAACAAAATGAAGTTTCTGGGAAATCCACAGTCTGGTCTCATGAAGCCAAGTCAATAATTTTGGATCTAACAGTATCCAGGGGAGCAATACAGTCAGAAGTTCTTGGTTCCCACAGTGAAGTCCAGTGGTAGTAAAGTTCTCATAAAGGCATTTCTGAGTCCAGAAAGTGTGGGGGAGTTGTGCTTTCCCAATGATTAATGGATTCACAGATGTAATACACAATTTTAAAACAGATGATGCTACCCTCATCTCATTTTCTGAATTGTTCATCACTTTTTTCAACGTCTTGAGAAGTTATTCTGGTGCAGATTCACAAAACCAACAAGGTACATTGGATAATTAAAAGTAGGCTACTTATTGAATGTAAGCAAGCAACACTTGTGGAACAGAGAAATAAAAGAGTAAAAAGGAAAACCAGTCCTTTATTATGCCAACATGTTTGTGCACATACCTTTATCAGGACTGAAAAAATACAAATGCATAAGCTCCATTCAAATACAAACAAAGACATGTTGAATTTAATCAAGGGTGTACTCATCTTTGCAACCCTTCATTTAAGCAAAATTGCCTAATTTACTTATTTAGAAAATTATGATATTTCTCTTTTTATTAAGTATGTTTAAATGTTGATCGGCCCACAAATTGTAGGGTAACAGTGATAATTAAGAAATAGAAATGCAGTATGTCTTTATATTCAGAAAGGGTGTACTCATTTACGCTGTTCTGTATTATTAACTGTAGTATTATTAATAGACAATGCATTAATTTAAGTTAACATACTAGAGCTTATTTGTCAAGGGGTTACCAAATAACCATTAAAAAACTAGGTCAGTTAGTTATACTGTAAAACTAGAATGTTATAAATTGTTACATGGAAGATATCCCACTGCCCCATGTTTTTAGCAAGATAGCAAGCTTTTTTTTTTCTTTTTTATTACAGTAAGGTTAAAAACAAAACAAGAAATACAAAAGTGCTTAAGGATTTAAGGTCTCTCCGCAGGTTACATTTTACAAACATGTATATCTTTCTTAGTTTTATTCCAAATCAAGAGAGAAAACACACACATCCTTAATCTTGACCCCTCCTACTTCAAAACCACCACATTCCTTGTATTAACAGAAACTATTCCTCTTATTGGCACATAGTTTTATTCACAGTTGCTGTACTTGCTGAAAAATCTCCACACTACAAATCATGCATCATTCACTTCACTTTTAAATGAATAGAACCTGAAGATTAAAGTTGAATTATCATTGAGGTGAAGCGTTAGTGACCAGTGATCCAATGGCAGCAGTACAGACACAATTGCATCAAATTTTATGTGAATTATTTTTATTTTTTTTTGCATTAACATTATGAATGTTTGATGTAGAAAGCTGAGAAGCTAAATTTAATTCAAATATATTTGTATAATGCTTACTTAATAAGCATTAATATTGTTACTAATGCTTTACAATACTTATAATAGGATGGGCAGAAGGCCATCTACATCTGTGAATAAATTCAGTGCAAAATCATGATATCACTTCTGACTGACAAACCTATATTTTTAAATAGCTTTAAAATGTTATTGGATGTTACCAAAAAAACCATCAGTAAGTAAAGCCAAAAGTGACAGTAGTGAGGAGAAATTTCCCAGAAACAAAACAGTTTTTATAAAAGTAGATTTAGATTTGGATATTATTCCTATTGCTGAAAATTATAGATGTCATTTTGTTAAATTTGTTAAAGTAACCTTGAATAATGATTTATGATTTCTGACCAGGTTTAAGAAATCAGAAAAAAAAGAAACAGTAATAACATTGCTTGTTATTGTTTGTATAAGCTGGTTACTGTTATAAAGTCATTAACATATTTAACCAATTTTACATTAACCTTGACAGCCAAAAAAAAATAAAAAACTTTGCAAAACTCTTTCCTGTTTTTAGTGAATCTCCAAGTAACTCTTTAATAAACCTCTGTGTAGATAAATGTAATAAAACATTGATGTAGACATCAATTTGACAGTTATTAGTGTACATTATCTCGAAACCCACATTTGATTGTAAATGCAAAGAGAACTGATTAAGTCAGTCATTACTCCAACAGCTGCCATTTTCCTCATGGCTTCACTTTTGTTTCAGTCAAATGGCTGCTGCACTGACCTCAGTATGAAAATCAAGGCTTATAGTTTCAGTTTCTACTGCTGAGGCTTCGCAAGACTAAAATAAAAAGACAAAAAAGACAAACAGAAAGTGAAAATTTCAGTCATATAACTGAACTTAAAGGCCATAACAAATAAACAAACTATTAAGTAATATTAAACCATGTGCAGTATTGTTTTGATCTAAGCCTAAACACAAATGTGAACTGTGGGCCTACCTGCTGTCACCATTTTCCAGATCATAGTCATCAGCACTTGGTTCATAACCTATTTAATAACAACATTTCATATATTAATCATTGATAAGAACTTTTTAAATGTATTAGCTCAGTCTATACAGCTGCATTTGTTTCCAGTCACAGGGGTTGCACAAGCTACAGCACATTAAGTGCCAGGTCCAAGCCCAGAAAAAGAGAGTCGCGTCAGAAAGGACAATTACTTTAAAACCTGTTCCAGATAAACTATGCAGATAATCCACTCCAGCATTCCCTCATATGAGCAGCCGAAAAAGAGTAAGAGTGAGAGTGATAGTAAGAGAGAAAGAGAGAGAGAGTTTCCCATGTGTATCCGAACGACCCAGACTTTCTGTACTTTCCCACAAAATATGCTGAACTCAAGTAAATGCCTGGCTGGAAAAGCCAAACAAATTATCCCCATGGAGAAACAATTCCAATGTGCAACTAACAGGCCCAGTTGAAAAAGAAACAAAAAAGTCTTACAGAAAAGATGTTTAACCAAGCAACACTTTTAAGAATAAAAAAAATCACACAATTTTAACATACTTAAAATAGGCTGGGCAGAAGGTCGTCTACCATCTGTGAATAAATTCAGTGCAAAATCATGATATCACTTCTGACTGACAAACCTATATTTGTAAATAGCTTTAAAGGGAATGTCTAATGTTATTTCATGCATTCTGGCTTATTTAAACTATTGGATTCGCATGCTAAACATGACCAAAGTCTCAAAAAACAAGTTAGTCGTACTGTGCCAAAGACACTCCTTCAGGCTTTGTATAAGTTTCAGGTTTTTATTTATTTATTTTTTTTCTATGACATCATAAAGGGTGAAATTCCTTATATGGGCATTTCCCCCAGAAGAGCTCATACACACATCAACCAGAGCGAGAGCAAGAGCATGCCCATCATAGTAAATTTAAGTCCATAAAGTTTTTGTCCCTCTTTTAGTTATGTCCACGTCACAGCATGCAGACGATCGTTTCACAAAAGTTGCACTTGTTCGTGACTCTTTTCGGTCACTTTTCGGAGAGAAGCGGTACAATTTTATCCGTCTTTTATAAATCTGATAAAACTAAAGACTCTTGGGAGATATGAAGGATTCAATACTACTCTACGGGTACTCAAGATTAACATGAGATTGGCAGAAACTGTGTGCATTAGTAAAGAATTACAGAGAAGTGAAAACATCACTTCACAAAGTCTAAGTCAAGAATTGTAGAGAAGTGAAAACATCACTTCACAAAATCTAAGTCAAGAATTATAGAGAAGTGAAAACACCACTTCACAAAACGTAGTTGACTGCAGTTTAACCCAAACAAACTCATGGCAGTCATGTTGTGTCTAAATACATTTAGCAAATCATGACAAGGAAGTAAGACTATGCTATTTGAAGTCTTTCAGTAACACAATAATTCCCTGATACAAGCTCTGCTGAGGCTTGTTCTTTCTAAATTTAAGCATGGCCACACTTCCCCTTTGACAACCAAATAAGTAAGCAAATAAAAAGCCTGTGTTACAGAAATCGCTCCTGCGTACTTAATCACTGAAATGTGTATGTAATATAAAATAAGAGTAAATATAAGTAGTTAATTTGTTACCCTTAGAATGAATGTTAAAGGTATACTCACCTTTAGCTCTTCTTTTTCTGAAACACAACAGAGCAAACAGCAGGCCGACAATAAGCGATCCAATGACCATCACACCAGCGACAATGTTTGTTGTATTAGATTTGGAAGAATGGTCCTTAACATCACCTGGAAAAACAAAATACATACAATTCAGACCAGCACAGATTCTCCCTGACAGTGTTGTAAAAATATATAACGTACTACAAGATTATCTTCAGTACAACTGGCAGTTTTAGTAACCTGAGATACCTCTAGTAGACTATTGTGTTGCAGTGTCAGTCCTTTATTGTACTACTGTAAATTGCATTGCTAAGAAAAATATAGACTCCAATGATACCAGTGAAATTGTACAATATAATACAATACAATTCCAGTCTCAATGTGCTTTTTCTCAAAACTTTCATTTTGAGAATACATATCTTCCCACCCCGAAATATAATTATGTAAACACTCCTTAAATGGTGCTACTGCCAACTCTGAGTTGGCATACGTCTAGACATAATAGTAGATCTTTTCAGCAGATCATCTTTGTTGCACAAACTGCTTGCTATGTAAAATAAGCACTAATAGAGATAATAAGAAAATTAAGCTTAATTACTTCTTGCAGATGTGATCTCCAGTGTGTTTTCTCCATCTTGTACATATATGCTATTAAACACGATGCATCTAAATGGTGCCAGGTCCGAGTTGATGGACTTGAAAGCCAGTTTGCTAGACAAAGCCACAGATTTTACACCGCTAATGTCCTTGGGGGCTTTTGTCAGCTCTGAATTCATTGTCCAGTTGGTTCCAGAACGGTCAAACCAATGGATGAAGCCTTCTGGGTATCCGTCAGTAGCATTGCAGTAAAGGCTGACAGGTCCTCCATCTGTTACATGTTCAGGCCATGTGCTTGTGACGGGATTTTTGTACTTCGCTTTATTGAGAAAGAACAAAACAATGAGTACCAAGACTCTTGCAGGGCAGTCTGCTTGTATGTATTTTTAGTCATATATATAGTTTTATATGTTAGTTTTATAGTTCTATATGACTAAAGAAATTGAATCTCACCTTTGACACTGATGCTAAGTTGTATTTCTTCATCACCACTGTCCGTTACAACACGGTACACATATTGGCCCTCATCAGAAAACATTGTGTTTGAGATTTGCAGAGATGGACCCTTTTTGAAGTTCACGAGACTAAAGCGTTCCTCTGCTGATCTTCCTGATTTATCTTGAGTAAAAAATGGCTTGTCCTGTTCAGCTTTTCTTAAAGAAACTGCAACTATGTTAATATCTCTGATGTCTTTGAAAACACATCTGATAATTGTGGTCTGACCAAAAATTCCAACTGTAGGTAGGCATTCCAATTTAAACAAATCTGTTGAACACAAAATTACAAACATAAAATTTGGATTGTGGTACTGCAGAGAAAGCAGAACAAATTTCATACAGTTTACATAATTGTAATTAAACGAATGGTCAAGGTTTAATACAGGTAAAGTTCTGTTGACAGAATCTGTGGCATGCTGTTGATTAACCACAGAAAATAATTAACAGTATAATGTACTTTACTTGTATTGAGCCTGGAACATAAACTGCTGTAAGTACAACAGTCATAATCTCTAGTAACATGGGTACAAACATTACTGTGAAAATTATATTGTGTTCCTATTCCTTAAACCCAAAAGTTCCTTTTAACACTCAACAACAGCAAACACAATTAATCTGTGTATTAAAGCATGTACCTGAATTGAGCCTCACAGCAGGGATGAAGAGAGAAACTACAAGCATAACCTTCACTGAAGACATGATTACTCTGAAATGAAAAGTAAAAACATAGACTTAACAATAACAATTTGTGTGTGTGTGTGTGTGTGTGTGCGTGCGTGCGTGTGTGTGTGTGTGTGTGTGTGTGTGTGTGAGCGCGTGTTTTTGTTACAAATGAGGACATAAATTTGTATAATGACAAGGGTATACAAGGAGAAGGTGACTTTTTAGGACATTACCCCATGTCCCCACTTTTCAAATTGCTTATAAATCACATAGAATGGAGTGTATTGAAAATCTGGAATAGCACAAAGTTTCCTGTAAGGGGTAGGGTTAGGTGTAGGGTTGGTGTAGGGCAATAGCACATACAGTTAAACCAGTATGCCTATGGGATGTCCCCACTTTTCACAAATCAAACGTGTGTGTGTGTGTGTGTGTGTGTGTGTGTGTGTGTGTACTTGTTGAGATTGAACCCTATCTCTGTAAATTCCTATTGTAAAATTTTGGACTGGGTTTCAGGAAGCATGTACAATGTAACAAACAAACAAAAAAGAAAAAAGAAAAAAAATCACAGATGGTAGACAACCTTCCATAAAATTACAGATTACCATTTTAGATTAGATGGTAGAAAATGTGCATAAGTAACTGATTAAAGTTGAAAAGATATAGAAAGATATATTCTTACTGCTGATAGTGATTTCAGAACAAAAAAAAGGGATGTGCAAATGCTTCTTTGTGAATTTACATCAATAGCCACATTAAATGAAACATTGCATTCACAGAATTGGTCATTCTCCATAAACTACAGTAGTCTGTTCTGCAGCTTCATTCTAAGTTTTGGCCATATTCTTTGTATTTTCCTAACACATTGTATGTTGTAACATATATAACATCCCAAAAGTTGTATATAAAGCTGACTTGATAATCCTATTGTTTCTTAGCAGAGAACGTTTTGCTTCCTTGTAGCTATAATTCTACTGTTTCACAAAGTATTGATTTTATACCACTAAATGACAAATAAGAATAAACAATAAACAAGTTCACCGAGCCAGAGTTAAGCCAACTTGTTGAATTTTAGTGTGTTAAATTTGAACGCATGCGCACAAACAGGTTTTAGGAAATACGTGAACAGTTCCGTGTTTGCATTAATAGAAACTATACCAAATATGTTAAGAGCCATTGCTCACGACAAATAAGCATAAGAGAGAGATACACTTCCTAATGTGCCCAAATCTGCCGCTGTCTTTTGGTTAAGCTATTCTAAGCGGTATTTGACCTCATTGTTTATATCGGATTTTACGTAAGGTAAACCTTTGCTTATAAACAGTTCATGCTAACAAATATTCAACTATAACACAATCGGATTTAGACCAAAACATTAGAGAAACTTACTGTGTAAATGCTCTTAAAATGGACAAGGAGAGGGAAACACAACCGAACGAGGCATGAAGGACAGGCTTCGTGTAAAGAGCTGCTTTCACTTTCAATATGAATGTTTTAGCCACACCTATAGGCTACATGAATTATAGTTTTACATGCAACCCTTTATTAAAATACTGGCGCTATTTCCCCAAAAACACAAATGATATAACTTAGCTATATACAATAAAACCAAATAACAAGTATAATTTTGATGGCAACTTACATGCGGCTGTCAATGTTTATTCGTATGTTTGAAGTTCAAAAAATAAGGAGACTTGCGTTAGCATATTTATTATTAATTAACTCTAATAACTCGGCAATATCGCATAGACTACTGTTTTCTCTTCCCTTTACTGTCATCTAAAGGTCGCTTATTATTACTTGGTGTGTACTTTTTTTAAATTTAAGAATTAACTTTTAAGGGTGCTATATAAAAATAAATGTATTATTATTATTATTAAAATATGAGCTATAATAATAATAATAATCAACTGAAATAAAAAATATATATATTTTTAAAAAGTAACTGTTAACTGCTTGTTCATATTTGTGCTATTGTTTTATTTTCTCATCAGTGTCGCCCTAGGATGACCCAGAGCTGTACTTTTTCTCTAAATATGTTTTGAGTTGAATCCAAATGATTGTAACAATCAAAAAGATTGCAATTCTTAGAAAACATCTGGCCGGAAGAGTGGGAAACTGGATAGAAAAAAAGCACATTCCATGCAGCATCTATTCAAAGTCCTTTCAAGCTGGCTGTTAAGCTGGGTGTAAAAAGTAATGTTATGTTATATTATATTATATAATGTTATAAATGAAGAGTTCAGATGCAAAAGGCTCTAAGTGCCATCTGAAATTTTCTTCTAAAATGAACATTTTTTCTCAGGTTTCTATATTTATGTTCAGTTATTTCACTTTAATGGCAATGAAAATAACCTATTCATTGCTACTAAAGTGAAATTACTGAACCTACACAGAGCCTGAGAAAAATGCTCATTTTAGAAGAAAATTTCAGATGGAACTTAGAGGCTTTTGCATCTGCACTCTTCATTTATAACATTATATAATATCATATAACATAACATTACTTTTTACACCCAGCTTTACAACCAGCTTGAAAGAACTTTGAATAGATGCTGCATTGTGCCCAAAATATCCTTAGCACACAGATCAAGATTTTCCAGGTTTAAAAATGACTGATGATTGTAACCTGGCTGTGACACATATTGCACTTTATTTAATAACCTTGTTGCCTCTTTTGACAGCCTGTAATACAGCCTTTTAAGTTTTTTTTTTTTTTTAACTAACCTTAATTACATTTGATTGTGAACTGTAACACCATTTTTCATTTCTGGACATATTAGGACAGTGCTTATACTAGAATAAACAGAACTGAACATCAAACAAAGCCATAGATTTTCTTAGATTATCTTATAGCCATATAAGATCTTTAGATTTTTTCATGATTGAATTAACAGCCCAAATAGTTTGATCGGTCAGCCAATGGATGGTACAGCAGCACTGTAAAGGTCAATCGGTTACTTTCAGGCTGTAAGTTTGTAATAGGATCTTTGTACTAGGTTTTAATTGAATGATTTTCAGCCACTCATTTTGAAAGCAAAACTAAGTCTTAAACAACTGACATTTGTGAATATGAATGTTGTATGAAACTGAAACATAAAGACATTATAAAATTGTGAATTGTTTTACTGTTAATAGAAATAAAAGTGAAATCGTGCCCACTGATACCACAGTTTACCGTCAGTGTGAATGTTTGCTTTTGTAAATAAGGCCCATCTAAAGGATGTCTGTTTGGACTGAAGATAATACAATACTGCATACAAATGCATAAGTCTGTATCAAATCAGATTAAACTGCTGCTGCACCAACTCCAGTTTTGTTCATAGCAAAAGTGAAACATGTAGACATGGGTGGTTTTGGCTTTTTAATTACACCAAAATAAAAATGCCAGATATTAAAATTTTAGTTGGAAGTACTTCTATATGTGCTCTGTTTCCCTGCAAAAAGACAATCCATATGATATTTTACAGGGTTTTAGGGCACCCCCAACAATAAGCAAGCTATGAAATAATTTGACACAGAATAAATAATTGAGAGCATTTGCAGTGGAGGATTCATTCAAGACTTAAACATGAATCTCATTATGGTGTGCGATACATTAAATGTTTAAAATCTTTTTATTTTTTTGTCATCTTTCACTTTTGTTAAAGATACTTTTAATCTTAATCTATTTATCTTGATATATACACAAATATAAAGGTATGCTTATAATGTTCTGCAATTAAAATTAAAACGTGGTCCTGAGGGATGCACAGGGAATCTACTGAAAGGAACACAGCCATACATTGAAAATAAAATTACTTATAGGATTTACTTGATAAAATACATTTTAAGAAGGTTTTACTGCTTCTGCTCTGTACAATTTACCTGTTATTGTGAAGTAAAATACACTTACTATTGAACGTAACAAGTTAAGTAAATTTGGCAAAGAAAATAAGTAACTTTAGCTTTAAAAGTTAAAGTATTTTTTACTTAATTGACAATACTTTAATTTTACTCAATATAGCACTGAATTAAACCAAATGACTGTTATTTTAATGGTAAAAAACTGTGAAAAAGCTACGGTAAAAACCTGTTAAATGGTTAACGGTAAGTTTCCCTAATATATACGGTGAAAAACTGTAATAGACATTTCAGAGAATTTTATGGTTATTGGATTCCACTTTGTTGTTGGAGTGTTTTTTCTTATGCACCTATCAATTTCTTAGGTGTGCTGAGTTTGTGTTGACTGACAATTTTATGGTGAAATACCACTTTTGGAAGTGAAAAAGAATGTAAAATTTACAGGGAAAAACCGTAAATTGACGTTCCCAGAATTCTCTGCGTTGCATTTCAAATTTTGTTTGAATTTGTTTTTTCTATGAAATAACTAGGTTTCTTCTTAGTTTTTTCTTATCAGTTATATTTATTAGGGTTGTATGTTACATCTAATGTTGTTAAATTAATGTTTATTGCATATTTCAGTTTAACGAGTCTCACCATGATGCTGTTTAGTGCTTGTGTGAATGACACTGTGCACCTTCTATATATGTTATTATTTAAAAGCTGCTTGTGATGGTCTTTGGTTCATCATGTGACTTTCTCATCACCACCTGCATTTGGTGGTTATCAGTGTATTTCAAAGGTACAAAACAGATTTCAGTACTTTAATAGGATGGTATATTAACATTACATCAGTTAATGAAATTACAGTATTTAACTGTAAATTTTAGTATTTAACTGTAAATTTAAGTTAAAACCGTAAAGCCTAAAATGTTGCTACCATATATTTTACGGTAGAATTCCTGGATGATGCAATGGCAGCCACAGGACAACGGCGCCAGTGCGCTCACCACACACCAGCTACAGGTGGATAGGAGAAAGTGTCATAGAGCCAATCAAGTGGATGGGGATTCTTGGGAAGCCATGATTGACAAGGACCAATGGAGGGAGTTTGGCCAGGACACCGGGGTTACACCCCTACTCTTTAAGATGAGTGTCATGGGATTTTTAATGACCACAGAGAGTCAGGACCTCAGTTTAATGTCTCAACTGAAAGACGGTGCTCTTTTGACAGTATAGTGTCGCCGTCACTATACTGGGCCGTTAGGACCCACACAGGCACCCGCTGCTGGCCTCACTAACACCTCTTCCAACAGCAACCTAGTTTTCCCAGGAGGTCTCCCATCCAGGTACTGACCAGGCTCAGCCCTGCTTAGCTTCTATGAGCAACCGGTCTTGGGCTGCAGGGTGATATGGCTGTGGCTGTATGTGTATGTGTTCTAAGCAAACATCTAAGCAAATAATACAATAGATATCATGTAGACACTATCTGCAGATCTGCATAATCATTGTAGCAATGCGGCACTAACTCGAACACAGAGACTTCAATATTTGGTACACAATACACAATGACAATTTACTTCTCCACAGAATCTTTTTTTATCAGTGTAAAGCAACATGCTTAATTTAATAAAATAAAACAAGCTTATTTTTCTTGCTAAATATCCTTGTAATTAAGGTTCAGTAAATTAAGCTTTTATTTCACAGGGCACTTCCATAGCAGAAGAGACTGACAAATGGTTTATACCTCTGTTTAATGCACTTTTGACACTCTCTGAAGTATGTATTTGTTTCTTTGGACCATTTCCTCATGAGGCCATGTGAATGTACTCTAACAGCTGCAAAGATACATTTGGGGGTGGACTGAGAAGGATTCATTCATTCCAAAAATTCTGAAGGCAAATTACAACATTTTCATATGAGGATTGACATTTGGGATTTGTGAACTTCTACACGTGCAGAATAATGATCTTTTCTCTAAATAATGTTATGTCCTCACTGGTTTTCACTCTTACTCTCCTGGGCTTCTAATCACTTCCATCTTCATCCTGCCTTGTACTTTGAGTGCTCTTGTTTGCCCTCTCTGGTGTTGATCCCTGTGCTCTCGTTTATATTTTCCATGTTGTTTCATTGTATTTTTTTTCCAACAGCTGGGTTCATCATAACAACTTGTGTTTGATGCCTACTTGACAGAAGACTAGATCAGCAAATTAAACCCAGCAGTATCTGAGTTCCAACAGTCCCCTGGTTTTTCATAACGTGTTTGCAAATTGCCAAATGTCTTTATTCTTGGGAGTAAATAGCGGCAATGTCTTAAAATAAGTGCTGTATAAAGCATACATTGGTTTTTAACTAGATTCTCAACGAACAATTGTTTTGTTTTTGTTTTTGCTCCCACTGTCAACCACAGAACCACACAAAATACGACATCTCTTTTATAAATTTTATAAATTAACTTATTTTACATTCCCTCTCAGATCTATCCTTTGGAGTGGACTCTCGAATCAAATAATCTATTCTTTTGAAACTGTCTCTCAGCCTTACAATTACTCCAAAAATACATTTACAAAAACTGCTCAGTGTTCCAGTCAGATGGAAAGCAAAACTGAGCCTTGAAGATGAACATTTTAGTTGAACATATGATGCTCTGCTAACTACAAAGATAATGTCAGAGACTAAGTCTTGCAGTGGGGTGTAAACTAGCTTTTCCTGTTTAACTGTCATGTAATCTGACACTATTTATTAACTTAAGGTGGTTGTAAGGGCATTTTTGATAAGCCATCTGGTAACATGTCTGAACAGCATTTCCTCCTGTAGGAACTAGTAACCATTCAAAGCTGGATTTTTGTTCTTTAGTGAAGAGAGAACATATGCTTTAAATAATATTAAGTTATTTTTGACAGTATGTTTAAATGCAAATGTAAAGGTGCCTCTTTCTGTTAATTAATTTCAACAGCAATATGATTATAATATGAGCCTGTATATTTGAAACATACACTGTGAAATGTGATAAAAAAAATTGAGGAAACCCATTGCCTTAAAATTTTTAAGTAAATGATCATTTAAAAAACTAAGTTAATTGAATTGTCAAGTTCACTTAACTTTTTTTTTAATTATTATGTACTTAATAATTTTAAGGCAAAGGGTTTCCTTTTTTTAAGTTAAGTCAACTTATCACTTACAGTGTAAGTTCAGCAACCCTTACAGATACATGGCGACACTTGAAGAGTCCACCAATTATTAAAATGTGAAAATATACATTAGACATTAATACAATCAAAGCTAGATTTAATCGAACTTTCAGCTAAATGTTCCATTTGTCATGGTTATGTTTCATCTCTGGGTTATGCATTACTTTTATTTTAAAGTTTAGTTTCATTATTACAAAGGTTTTTGTTGATAGTGTTTACATTTGTTCTTGTTCTCCCAGTTTGGCTTCATGTCATAACTGATGTTACAAGCCTTAACACAAGGCAAGAACAAAAGGCAAAGAAAAGGCTCATAGGCAGGGGTTGTTTCTTTGCACTTTTGTAAGTGTTGAAACTACATGGTTCTCAATGCATAATAAAAGTGCACCTGTACTTCCAATAGGGCCTATAAAAATATATTTGCTTATAATTAATATTAATTAAATAAAAGGTCACTTAGGTGTAGCTATAAAGAGCGTACACTTTCATGACTGTTTCTAAAAGTGCACTTTGTCAATTGCATAATGTCAATTTAAGGGTGTTTTCACATATAGTTTGTTGTAAAAGAACTAAACCCAGTTCAAAGAGCTGACAATCCCTGATCTTAAGACATTTCCAGAGTTTTAACAATGCATTTCAGTCAAATTTAAAATGAAAAGGGAATATTATGTAAAAATTGTGTTTTTTTTTTTTTTTTTTTTGGTGGGGGGGGGGGGGGGGGTTACAATAAGCTGTACTTCATTGTTCAGTTTTAGAAATTACTGGGTTTTTTTTTTTTTTTTTTTAAAGAATTATATAATATTATACAATGGTCTGGCTGAATACTCGATTCTGATTGGCTAGCAGGATTGCATTGAAACCTTTTAATGCACAGGTAGTTCAAAGTCAGTTTAATCACTGTTCTATTGGTGAAGGTAACAAATTACAACTACTCGTATTACTGTAATTAAGTAGTTTTTTGGGTACTTGTACTTTAATGACTGTATTTAAGTAATTTTACTGGTATCCTACATAAGTACAAATTAATCAAATGAATTATTTAAAATAACAATTCATTAATGATTATTCCTTCTAGAATTGTGACGTGAGCTCACAAATGTGGCCGAGGTGAAAAGCTATCTTGCGAAATCAAAGACTGAGCCTGAGGGTGAAATTAGCACAGAAGATGCCACTGCTACATTTACATAACATTACAGGGCTCATCTCTTAGCTCTGTGTCATGCTTGAAGAAAAAGGATACTTTGAGAGGGTACTTTGATTATGGTTGCACTTTTTTTTTAATAATATATATATACATATATTATAAAAAAAAAATATATATATATATATATATATATATATATATATATATATATATATATATATGTATATATATATATATACCGTACTACAATATATATATATATATATATATATATATATATATATATATATATGTATGTATATATACATACACCGTACTACAAAGCGCTTTACTGTAGCGTAACTCAACTAAAGGCATTTTATACGAGATAAATAATATACTTATATACCCTACCGAGTCTTCCACTCTGCCTGTGTCAGTTTGAGTCTTGTTAAAGATTTAAATCCCTGCCGCCAAGAATGCTCCTTTGTCGGTGACAGATTAGAAAGCAAAACTTTAATCTATAGGGGAAGTTGGATTTATTCACGCACGTTAAAATATTTATTTAAAGCTTCTTTCTTTTAAGATTCTTATTTACAGCATTATCATAATAGGCTGTATATTAACTTATTGGGAGAAAACCGGTAGTTCGATGTGAAATCAGACACTGAGCACTGCCATATAGCCAAAATGGTATGATCATAACACCCCGTGAATATTCGACTGTGAGATTGGAAGTCGAATCAGGCTCCTCGAATCGAAGCATTGAATCGTCGACGATTCGGGGACACCCCTAATATTTACTAATTTAAGCCCCTTTTAAGTGTTACAGGGTTGCATGAATTGGTTACACTGGTATCTAGTTAGTTTATTTGTAAATATCAATTGAATATCTACAAATTGAGTCCACTCAGCTGTAATTGTAATGTTTTTACAATTAAATGTTTTTTTGTTTTTTGTTTTCATCGTGTTCATCATTCACCAAAATGCTCTTGGCTTTTGTTCAATGTTCATAATCTACACTGCAAAAAAAAAAAAAAAAAAAGGATTTTTGCCTTGTTTCCAGTCCACATATCTAAAAAAAATATTAAATCAAGAAGCATTACTAGACTAATAAAAACTGTTGTCTTGTCTGAAAAAAAAAGTCAAAATTGAGTTTTTGCTTAAAACAACCAAAATGTGACCTTGGACCACAAAACCAGTCTTAAGTCGCTGGGGTATATTTGTAGCAATAGACGAAAATACAGTGTACGGGTCAAAATTATTGATTTTTCTTTTATGCCAAACATCATTAGGATATTAAGTAAAGATCATGTTCCATGAAGATATTTTGTACATTTTTTACCGTAAATGTATTAAAACGTAATTTTTGATTAGTAATATGCATTGCTAAGAACTTCATTTGGACAACTTTAAAGGCGACTTTCTCAATATTTAGATTTTTTTGCACCCTCAGATTCCAGATTTTCAAATAGTTGTATCTCAGCCAAATATTGTCCGATCCCAACAAACAATACATCAATGGAAAGCTTTTTGAAAAATTGACACTTAAGACTGGTTTTGTCATCCAGGGTCACAAATGATCTATTAATGGGGCAAGAAAAATAACCTTGTTTTCGGTTTGAAAAAAAGTATCTTCCTTACCCTATTGGCAGATTATTTTGCTTGTCTTTGGCTCAATTTTTTACTTTTTTTTTTTTCCTCCAAAAAACAAGGCAATACTTTTTACTTTTAGTAAATGCTTCTTGATATAAGAATTGTTAGATATTTGGACTGGAATCAAGACAAAAACACAGTTGTTTTGCATCTTCAACCAGTGATGTGTGAAATCTGTAGTTTATCCCAATAATGTTTTTCTACTTTTGTCTTTAGGCAAGCCATCAGATGACCCTCTAAGTCCAGACTACATTCCATCAAAGCTTCCACACAGACCTGACCCCTCCAGAAAAATGGACCGATATCAGAGGTCACTGAGACGAGCATCAGAGCTATACGAGATTAGCACTACAGTTCAGCCTACAGAGGAAGTAGAGGACATGGACACAGATGTAACAGAAGTTAAGAAGTCCTACAGTGATATGTGTGTTGGAACAGATATCACTATGAGGGATATTGAAGACATGGAGAAACAGAACACATCTTACAAAGAGCAAGTCAGAAGCCTAGAGTCAAAGTTTCAAACACTCCACCCGTGAGAGGAAACAACTGAAATCCGATGTCGATTTAAAGGATGATCAGATCATTCACTTCTACACTGGCCTTCGCTCATCCAAAGTCTTCTTCGCACTTCTGATATATCTCACCACTGCTTGGAATCTGAGAACACTGAGTCCTCCAACAGCTCTCCAGATTTCCGTAGTCTTACTCCAACTATAAATCCCACAACACCATCAAATTCCTGGTTGGCATCAGTCCAACAGGGTCAGGCGGGACCCACTGGTGGGAGAGCCAGTGACAAAACAACCACCAAAGCATCTGGTTTAATTGACCTTTTGGAAGAATGAGACATTGTCATGGCTGACAGAGAGTTTAGTTTCCCTGAGTATTTTGCTGCAAAAGGGGTCCAGTTAGAGGTCTGCATGGGACTGTTTTTTTAAGTCCCGCTCCCGTGATATATTAACTCTTTGTCTTGGCGTGGGAGAGCCAGTGACAAAACAATCACCAAATCATTTGGTTTAATTGTCCTTTTGGAAGAATGAGACATTGTCATGGCTGACAGAGGGTTTAGTTTCCCTCAGTATTTTGCTGCAAAAGGGGTTCAGCTAGAGGTCTGCGCGGGACTGTTTTTTTAAGTCCCGCTCCCGCGAGGTTATATCCCGCACCCACCCGCTACTGCGATAATATTAATTCTTTGTTCACCCGCTGTCTGCTTTGAATTATTTTCTTCCCGACCCAACCGTTCCCGCTAAATTTAGATCTCGTTTCCAGAATCACACTTTTAAATTTCCTCTACTGAAACAAAGACAGGGAGGCTAACAAATAAAAATGTAGTCTGCACAAAATTGTATTTGTTATTTTATTTGTCTTGTCAAGAGTCTTTTATTGACAGCAAAATGTTAACATTTGCTGCCAACACAGTAGGAAAAAAAGTGTCACAGAGAAAATAAAAATGTACAAAAATTGTATTCCTTATTTTTGTTCGTCTTGTCAGGATACAATTCGTTTTACCTTTACAACACAATAGGAACAAGTGTCGCAGAGGGAAAAAAATGTAGGTTGTACAAAAATGGCTTATTATAATTTTATTCATCTTGTCAAAATACTAAGTTCATTTAACATCTTGCTGTAAACAGGGGCTGTCACGTGATGAACGAACAACTCAAATCCAAAGACTCGAAACAGGTGAACTAATTCAGTGCAGAACCTATAGGATGTTGCGCATGCGCGACTGAACGAACCACTCTCCGAGACGACTCTTTCTTCCCGAGTCACATTAAAGATTCATTCAAAAAGAACAAATCGTTCAAGAACGACCCATCACTAATGCACAGTAGCGTTCCAACGCCTTTGTTATTGTTTACGTCCTTGAAATGGTCTATATTTCATGTACAGTTCTAAGGTCTGAAGAGAATCATACAAGAGAGAAGTAGTCAGTTGAGTTTGTGGCAAAACCTTTTACAGTCCTTAGATATCATTGACTTTGCTGCATATGATAATTCATACTGAGAAAGTAGAACTGAAATGGAATTCACAAGATGATAAGTTAAAACATTTAAAAATGAACCTCCAGTTATTTGTCATTGAGGATTTTCTAAATATATGCGTAAAAATATTTTCTTGTTGTTCTTATTTTGAAATCTCCTATCATATCATGTCTCGTCTCGTCTCGTGAGCTAAGTGTCTCATCTTGCGGTGAGGATTCTAACTTAAACACCTCTGATTTCACCTCATGGTGATGAAACCCGCTCAAAATCAACCCACCTTATTGAACCTAAAATCTCAGTGTGCCCACTAAACACACACACAGAACATTCTGGACCTTTGTTATCTTCTGGACCTTGTGATGATGACTGACTCTGTGTGCTTTTCCGAACAAGCCTCAATGCCAAAACAAGACTGTGCTAGGGACACTTGGAGTATGTGGAGTGGGTACTCCTCCACAACAATTCCCCCTTTACCATTTGTGAGCGTGAGGAGCAAGTTAGCGCTCCAGCCACTACTACCAGAACAGCAACAGCAAAGTTTGAGCCCACCGCAGACCATGAGACTGAGCCTGCCACGATACGTGAGCCAGAGCCAACGCCAGAGATTCTGTGTTTCTGCCCAGCTCTGAATCTCCTGCGTCTCTGCTGGTTCCGTCCAGTACCAAGTCTGTGTCGTCGTTGATGCTCCCGCCCTGCACTCCACACCTCCAACACCTCAGCCTTCTGACCCTTCAGCACCTTATTGGCTTTACACTACCTCGGCTCCACGGGGTTCTGTCAGTCCTCAGATTCCATCGGGCTCCTTTGTCCCACAGTCTCCACCTTTGTCAGTCGTTGACCTGCCTCCACCATGGTCTTCCACTCCTCTGGCTACATCTCATCCCTCCATCCCTCTGGCTCTGTCAGGCTTATCCTTACTTCCAGCTCCTCATTGGTCCTCACTCCCTCTGTCTCCACCCTGTCTGCCAAGCCCCCATCTCCACCATGGTCCTCCAGGCCTTCACCGTCACCCTGGGTGTCTGACTCCGCCTTTGGCTCCATCTCAGTCCATAGTCTCCCTGATTTCGCCTGGCAAGGCTCCACCATGGCTCCTCCCTCCCTTGACTCGGGAATACATTTTTTCTTAGCATTGTTCTTAAGACAAAATCTAAGAAGAATTTAAATTCTAGAAAAGAATCTTCTTAAAAATCATTGTAAATGACTTCTTAAAGTTAGGATAGCCCCAGACAAGAGACCACCTTTCCGGCGGTTGCCGGCGGACATAGGCATAGAGCATGAACATGTGAGTCTCGCGAAAACCAACGCTTGTTTACAGGAGCAAGGAAGCAAAGTTTGTGTATTATATGCACATCAAACACGTATATGTCATATGCATGCCAAAGTCAATTTCTGCATATCAATAGCACAATTTTCTGTTTGTATTTGGCATACTATTTGTATACATGCATACTGTTTGTATACATACATACTACTATAGGGGAAGTCGCTCTGCTCTGGGTTTGTGTTCGCGGTGTGTGTGTTCACTGCTGTGTGTGTGCGCGCGCACTTTGGATGGGTTAAATGCAGAGCACAAATTCCGAGTATGGGTAATGTGACGGGAGGAGCCAACGACAGACACAGTGGGTGTGGCGTCAGGCCTCGGAGAGGTTTTTATTAAACAAAAATAATAAAATAGGAAGTGTCCAGGGGGAAAAAGTGTCCAAAGAAGGGGGGAATCTGGTGTCCTCGATGTGCTGCGGGGCTCGTGTAGGAGGGCAGTGTTCCAAAGGGAAGGGTCCAGGCAAGGGGCGGAGTCAGGTGGCCGCACACGCTCCCGCGGTCCTGGGCACGAGGGGCGGCGGCTTCTCTGGAGCGGCGGCTCTTCCTCTTCTGCCTCTTACGGGCATTGGCGGGATGGACGGCCCGGCATCCTGGCCCGACGGCCGTTATACGGGTGCGGCTTGCACGATGACCCTGGAGGTTCCGCGGCTCACATCCTCGGCGGCGCGATGTCCCTCGACGCACCCTTCCTGGACCCACGAGGACACCAGTGTGCATGCACGGGGGAAGAGACCGGTCTCCCGAGGAGAGGCGCGCTCGGCATTTAACGGCGGCGGTGATGAGGCTTAATTCAGTTCAGCTGTGCCTCATCACACGCCGCCAGCCCACGTTGGTCCCACGCCCCTCCTCTCATCCACCCACTCCAGTCGGGAGCCTGGTGAAGGGCGGCGAATAAGGGACGGGGTGGTGATGATGATGAGGGGGAGGGCCGTCGATCCGTCACATTCCCCCCCCCAAGCGACATCCCCGTCGTCGGTCGCCGCCCACGCAGGAGTGCTACCTTCCTCAACCAGGCTCCATACGGTCGGAGTGGGCGGGGCAGGGATTCCTCTCCGGGCGAACCTCCCTCTCGCACCGCGCCGGAACAGGGACAGAGAAACCGGTATTAATCGACAGCCTCAACCAACCACAGGGTAAGATGACAAGTGGGGAAAATGTCACTTACCCCTTCGGTGGCTGGGAGGCCGTCTCCGTCGTTTCTCCGTCCCAAGCGCTTCTTCGCGAACTTCTGCGTGCGAGAGGGGACGACGTCTTCAGGTGTTGCCCAACTGCGCTGTCTAGGCTCCGCCTTGCCCGCATTCTCCACCACTGTGACGGGAGGAGCCAACGACAGACACAGTGGGTGTGGCGTCAGGCCTCGGAGAGGTTTTTATTAAACAAAAATAATAAAATAGGAAGTGTCCAGGGGGAAAAAGTGTCCAAAGAAGGGGGGAATCTGGTGTCCTCGATGTGCTGCGGGGCTCGTGTAGGAGGGCAGTGTTCCAAAGGGAAGGGTCCAGGCAAGGGGCGGAGTCAGGTGGCCGCACACGCTCCCGCGGTCCTGGGCACGAGGGGCGGCGGCTTCTCTGGAGCGGCGGCTCTTCCTCTTCTGCCTCTTACGGGCATTGGCGGGATGGACGGCCCGGCATCCTGGCCCGACGGCCGTTATACGGGTGCGGCTTGCACGATGACCCTGGAGGTTCCGCGGCTCACATCCTCGGCGGCGCGATGTCCCTCGACGCACCCTTCCTGGACCCACGAGGACACCAGTGTGCATGCACGGGGGAAGAGACCGGTCTCCCGAGGAGAGGCGCGCTCGGCATTTAACGGCGGCGGTGATGAGGCTTAATTCAGTCCAGCTGTGCCTCATCACACGCCGCCAGCCCACGTTGGTCCCACGCCCCTCCTCTCATCCACCCACTCCCGTCGGGAGCCTGGTGAAGGGCGGCGAATAAGGGACGGGGTGGTGATGATGATGAGGGGGAGGGCCGTCGATCCGTCACAGTAACCATACTTGGCCACATGTCACTTTCACTATTTATACGCATTTTCATAAGACCAGGCTCAAAAAATATTCTTGTATTCTCATATAACATTAAGTTTGAACCACTGATGTCACATGGACTATTTTAACGATGTCCTTACTACGTTTCTGGACCTTGAACCTGTTAGTTCCATTGTGGTCTATGCAGGGTCAGAAAGCTCTCGGAATTCATCAAAAATATTTAAATTTGTTTTCCGAAGATGAACGAAGGTCTTATGGGTTTGGAACGACATAAGGGTGAGTAATTAATGGACTTACTTATCCATTAATTACTTATCCCTTTAAGCTATGGAAATAGACCTCATGCCAGAGAGGGCATCGGCCACCTCCGACAGCATCAGCCAGACAAAACACTGGGTCTGAAAGGTGCCAAATTGCAAATCCCTCCTAAGATTAAAGGATTGTAAGGAGAAACAAAGAAGTTCTGAAAGAAGCGAATGTGGGGAATTTGGAAACAGCAACAGAAACGACGACCAAGCTTAGTGCCCCCAATCTTCTGCAACAACTTCAGAACCTTCACCTTCAAGGCTCCTCCTGCTGCGGGTTCTAGACCAAGGACCTTGTTGGTGCTCAGAAGTTCATCGTTCACCAGTGCTTTGTGTTCAAGACTGTGAAACGGATCCCACTCCTTTCTTCACTGTAACGTAGCCCAGATGCACAAGTGGAAGACATCTTTGATTTATAAGACATCTCCATGATTTGTTTATTGAATCTAGGATATGGTTTACCTTATTACTTTCCAAAAACTACTAAATGGACACAATGAATGGATAAAGTGCAAAAGATTGATAAATGCAAGTGTTTGATTTGGATGTTACTATTGGCATTATCTTATGAAAAGAGAAACTGGAGTTTTTAATTAGCCTACTCTTGTCTGTTCTTTTGTTAATAACACTTCTTTTATTACACCTGTCTTCATTGTGTTGATAAAACAGTAAGAGGGTCTACAAGGCTATCTTACATTTAAATCACTACATAACACTTTATTATAATTAAGTTCATATTTTAAAGAGAAGACAATTAGGAAATTACAACAGTTGCACATTTTTTAATCTAATTATCTCATTATTTAATCTTTGTTAATGATCAAGGGCTATGCATGCACAAGTGAGCTACTGGCATATGTTATTTTTTAATTTCATGTAAGTGCCAAAATACACTCTTTCTAGCTCAGATTAGACTACTAACAACAACAACATAGACTATCACATGCTAAAACTAGAACAAATAGTCAAATCTAGAGACTACGTTTAATGTCAACCAAAGAAGTACATTGTTTGTCAAAAGTTAAATGTTTACATTTCTACAGCGTGGTAATAGCAGACAACCACTAGTTAACATAGTTCCTCCTACAGACTGCAATGTGAAACTAGGTACTGAGTAAAAAACCAACAAAACCGCCATCAAAATCAAATAACCTAAAACGGGACATTGCTGCCATCTGTAGACATGAGGGCTTTGTGCAAAGCAGTGAGACTATGAGCTGCTTTCACTTTCATGTCCAAGCTTCTGGATATGTATTATCAATATGGAAAAGTAGAAGAAACACTGGCAAGTTATTATGTTGGATAATAGCAATGTTTCTATTCTCATGACAATAGACAAAACGAATTTTACTTTTTTTTTTGTTTGTTTGTTTAATTTGAGAAAAGCTCATGTACATACAAAAATGAAAAGACTCTGTTACACACTTTCTCCAAGGAGTCAAAAGAATAATACAGCACCTTTTTTGGCATACGTCAAAAATAACAAGGCAATAAGAACTTTAAATGTTTTTGTTGAATCTGGACTACTTGATGACAGATCAGATGCAATGACTGTAAACGGTGGCTGTTTGTATTTTTGTACGTTTCATAACTTTTTTTTTTTTTTTTAACAAACACAAATAAATAACAGCTTGCTCACATGCACCTTTTCTAACACACCTGTTAGTGACTAGAAGGTAATATTTCATTGCACTCATGTTTGTTGCTTTTTTAACTCTTTACTGTATGTGTGATTGTGATTGTGTTTTTCTTGTTCTTTTTTACTAAATATCTCTTCAGCGATCAGTGAATCAAGGTTCATACGTTTTCCTTTACATTTACAAATAACTTTTTTTTCAGTGATGGATGAGACATGGAATTATTCAAACCTTGTGTCTTAACCAGCAGGCCTGAGGCACCACAAACTGGGCACCACAGTTCATAAAGTGCTGACAGAAACTTAACACATAAAAAAAGAGATACAAACACTGAGTAAGGGAGACATTTCATAGGGTTACACTCGATGACAATAATCATAAAATAAAACTGACTGGAGAACTTTGATGGCAAATTTTGGCCTATGGTTTGCAGTATCTGAGAGTAGCAGTGCACACCCGGGATCTGTTTTTCCTTAAGGGTCTGATCTTAGTCAAGGCAAGACTGAGTGACCAACACTTAACACATTCAAAGGTATTCTTTGAACAAATCACAGCTCAGAGATTTATGGCACGCTTAATCTGTTCTTTGTGGCTTATGTCATTTTATGAATACAGTTATGCGGAGGATGGGCACTGACCACAGAACAGCATGTTTACTCTGAGATGCTCGTTTCACATAGGCCCAGATCTTATCCTTAATTGAGGCAAATCTTTAGCCTAAGATAAGAGAGGATTTGCCCCCTGGTGGGTTTCTACGGCCAGAAGGAACCCCAGCTGCAGGCTGCTCTGTTGCAGAGAGGCAAGGTGGAGCTGGTGTGTCAGCCTGCTCCTGAATAGGCTCAGGTTCTTCTGTGCTATCTGTGAATATAAAAATGAAAAGAAATATTAATGAATTATCAGATAATTAAAAAAATGTATCCATTTGTCACAAGGGTGAGATTTAACGCTGGAATACACTACACAACTTTTGCCCAGACTTCTGCATATTAGTTTCCATGAGTTTGAATATGACATTGTCATCTGACATTTTTTTATGCCCTCCAAAAATGATCAAAATGAAATAAAAACTAACAGCAAACATGCTCAAGATGTGTATTCAAGCCATCAACATATACATTTTTCAATGAAAAAAAACCAAACATGTCATGTCAAATATACATCAGAACACTCACCAACAGTGATTGAGTTTTCTTCACCATTCTGTGCAGAAAGTAAAGCACATTCTCAGCAATAATAAAAAAACATAAAATAAAAAAACTTCAGTCCATCAGTAATGAAATTGTCTCCATATCTTACCACGGGTACATTATTTTCGACTGTGGTTTTACTTTGGTTGGCTGGTTGAGCTGTACATCTTCTGAGAGGGGCAGATGGTTCTCCACACAACACACCTGTAGGCTTCCCACCTTTAAAACAAATTAAAGCTCCTATGTATAGATGTTATAAACAATAGCGAATACCCAGATGTTCAGGCTATAAGTGTTTTTTGTTCATTGTTATGCATAAAATGCACTTATTTTATAGTAATAGTAATTATTCCTTTACCTGGAGGACTTGTAAATAACAAATGTTATTGTCAGGTAGTGTTTTTAGAAAAACACATGAAATGATCTAAAATTCTTATCTCACATGGCAACCTGAGAAACCTATGTTACAAATTGTGCATTTAAAAAAAAAAAAAAAAAAAAAACACAGCAAAAATTAGCTGATATTCAGCATTGTAAGCACATTGTGCAGTCTTTTGTGTGTTTAAGAATCAGCAAGACCTAGCAAGTTTTTAGATGTGGAACTGAAACTGTACTTGGTTTCTCAATATCACAAGTTACCAGTCATTTATCTCTGAAAAGTAAAAGATTCGAAGCAGTACATACACATGTACAATCATTAAAATATTTATCATTCTTTTTCTCTAATGTTTAACTCAAAGGCAAGGGAATGACACTGCCTAGAAGTGTGCTATTATAGAGGCGAAAGATGAGATATCATTAAAATAAATAAATAAAAAATCAGTACCTGGTGGATTGTTCCTTCGATGGGCATGAGGGTCGTCAGGTTCAGCAAATATACTAGATGCCATTTTGTTTTTTTTCACAGGTTTCTCTTCATCTGCGCCAAAGCAGATGTTTGAACCTCCACCTGGTGGACGCAGCACTCTGGGAAGGAAAACAAACACACAATAAGATAAAATATGTTGTCAAAAATGTAACTTTTGTAACTGATCACTAGTTTTGTTTGGTTCATTTAGTTAATCCCCCTTGTTTACTTTTATTTTAAAAGTTCATTGCTTTTGTTGATGGTTTAGCCTACTATTCATTCCCTGTCAACTTGAACAATGAAGGGTAAATAAAACAATAAAAGTTTTTTCTTTTTTTATGAAATATACTCAAGTCTCCATCTCATGTAAGCATCATATTATTTTATTTTAATGTATGATTATATAATTATCAAAGGTACTTTTGATCCCTTTACAGATAAAATGTAACATTATTAGCTACTGAGTGCACATTTAAGAAAATGAAAAAAAAAACATTGTGGCTTTAGTAGAGAGAAAATAAGATTAGTTTGGGTTGGGTTAACCATCTTTTTAATCGAAATATAATTGTGCAGAACAGGCCTAATAGGCTATATAATGTAAATATATCATAATTCCTCATCTACCTGTATTGTTTGGTATAATTAGCTTTATTAGCTTATTAATTATATTCTGTTCATCAAAATATTCCTCATGTTCATACCAATAAAGCCTTAATGAACTGAGCTAAAACAGCAAGCTGAAATAAATCTCCCTCCACCAGTCTGACTAACGGATGAAACGACATATAAACGGTGAAGAATTCACGTTATTAGTGCATTCGGTTATTGAAATGATAAGACGGATACAACAGGAAGCGTAATAAGATTCTTTACTACACCAACTGAACCGCACCCAACCAAAATACACACACATGCGCTCAAGCATCCTCCCGTACTCTGAAAACCTGGACAGGGACTGGTTTCAGATTTACAAACGACTGACATAATGCATTAAAGAAGCTGTAGCCTATTAATTACTCATCAATTATGTCATTAATTATGGGTTTCCGTTTGGGGATGCTGCAGTCAACTGAGGCCGTGTCACAAAGCCTTGCGAGTTGCCTGACTAGACAGCATTTTGGAGCATTATAATACACATCGAGCTGACTTGTAAAGCGACAGTGATGCCTCAAAAATGCAGCACGCGCTTCTGGCATCCCCCAAAAATATGTCTAGATAGCCAGCTAACCAGATTTTCAGACACTGCCGGAGGGATGCACATGTTAGTACAATAGAACAGGCATTTTATAAACCAGAAAATGCTGCTTTGATGGGCTTTTAAAATTCAACAAACTTTTTCCTTTGAGCTAGTGCCTACCATTTTTATTCCAAAATGCAGTATTTGTACCCAAGATGGTGTTCATTTCTCATCAGCATCGCCGCCCGTTTTTACGCCAATATCGTTTAGCTAGAGAGTAATTTCGTCTTTTGTCAGAAATATTACATCTCAGATAACGTCTTTAGACATCACAACGGTTAAATAATTTGCGGTTTGCTACAACCTAAAGCGCTTGAGCATTATCTTCCTATAGACATCTATCAGCACCTGGAGCTGCTCCGCGCGGCCGGGTCCATGCCTTGGTAAGTGGTGGTGGTCGTCATCTTAAACACTCAAAGCTTCTGTTCGCGGCTTTCCCAAACTATATTCGACAGATTATTGTCATCAAGCCACAAAGAGCGTCTCCTGCTCAGGTCATCAGTCTCTTGGTGCTGAATCTGCGCTCCTGTACACGCCCATTAGACGCGATTAGTGCTGCACTTCTGCAGATCCGCCACAGAGGCGGCGCCAGACAGCAAACTGTCTTTGTGAAAAGTTTAGAAGATTCTAGTTTAGACTCTACACTACCGCGGCTGTATTTTCACAAAAACGGTTTGAGTCCTTCAGTTGTCGACAGGTTTTATTCTAAACTTTAGAATAAAACCTGCAGAGGTGTAAAATAGGCTACTTTTACTTGATTGCTGAAAGTATTATTTTGGGGGATTTTTACTTTATTCGTACAATTTAAACTGACTACTTGTCCTTTTACTTGATTACATTTCTGAAGAAAAACAGTACTTTTTACTCCTTACAACTTTATTTCAACTTAAAAAGTATATATAATTTTTATTTTATCTTATATTGGAAACGGAAGCTCAAACGCGCGTGCTTGACGTGAGAACCAATGTCTGGGTTCAAAAGCTCACCATCAAATCTGAGGAAGCATGTTGAGGCAGCAAATTTGCGTTTTCCCCCTAAAAAAATTATTCATTATTCTTTGTTTTGATAGAGCCATTAGCTGTGTAATATATTGGCTGAATGCACAAGATTGAGTGCAAATAAAACCAATGATAAAAAATTAAATATAATTAATATTTTTGTGGGAATAATTTAATTAGTGTTTAAATGAACATCGTATGTTTACTTAATTGTAATTCACGTTTAGTGAAGTTCTTACCAGATAGGTTGTATTAATAATATGTCATTATATAAGGCATTGAGTAGGAATTTGGACTCTCAATGAATATTTTTTTAATCTTTAATAATTACATGATTTGCTGATTAATTCATATTAGTCGCAAATAATTATGTAGCAATATTTGCTGAGAAAAAGCCCCCACAAAAATGCCCCAAATAAACAATTAAAAGATTAATTATCATTTTAGACAGTGATGTAGACAACACAAAGTGGGCTTTCAAAGCCTTAATGTTGTATGTTTTAATTCCATGACTCTCCTCATTAATTCAATTAATTCTTGTATTCTGTCTGGAATATGTTTCTAACCTCTGCATCACATTGTTATTAAAAGTGATAGTTCACCCAAAAATTAAGATTCTCATGTCATCCCAATGTTAATAACTTTCTTTCTTCAGATGAAAACAAGCAAAGATTATTAGTCCTTGTAATGCAAGGGGACAGGACCACTTCAGAAACCACACCAAGTGAACACGACGGTCAAGTTTAAAATATTAGTATTTGTAATTTTCATTGTTTCACTTAAGACGACACTGATTCATTAACAGGGGTTGTATGAGATACTGTCATATTCACTTTCTGTAGTTCTTGAAGTGTCATTTTTGGACGTCCCATACTTGTTATACGAAAAAAGATGATTTAGTTTAGATTATTTAGATCTTCGTTTGTGTTCATCTGATAAATGAAAGTCATATACAGGTGCTGGTCATATAATTAGAATATCATCAAAAAGTTGATTTATTTCACTAATTCCATTCAAAAAGTGAAACTTGTATATTATATTCATTCCTTACACACAGACTGATATATTTCAAATGTTTATTTCTTTTAATTTTGATGATTAGAGCTTACAGCTCATGAAAGTCAAAAATCAGTATCTCAAAATATTAGAATATTTACATTTGAGTTTGAATAAATTACCATCTCTACAGTATAAATTCTGGGTATCTCTTGTTTTTTGAAACCACAATAATGGGGAAGACTGCTGACTTAGCAATGATCCAGAAGACGAACAGTGACACCCTCCACAAAGAGGGTAGGTCACAGAAAGTCATTACTGAAAGGTGTGGCTGTTTACAGAGTGCTGTATCAAAGCATATTAAATGCAAAGTTGACTGGAAGGAAGAATTTGGGTAGGAAAAGGTGCACAAGCAACAGGGATGACCGCAAGCTTGAGAATGCAGTCAAGGAAAGCCGATTCAAACACTTGTGAGAGCTTCACAAGGAGAGAACTGAAGCTGGAGTCAGTGCATCAAGAGTCACCACGCTCAGACGTCTTCAGGAAAAGGGCTACCAAGCCACTTCTGAACCAGAGACAACGTCAGAAGCATCTTACCTGGGCTGTGGAGAAAAATAACTGGACTGTTGCTCAGTGGTCCAAAGTCCTCTTTTCAGATGAAAGTAAATTTTACATTTCATTTGGAAATCAAGGTCCCAGAGTCTGAAGGAAGAGAGGAGAGGCACAGAATCCATGTTGCTTGAAGTCCAGTGTGAAGTTTCCACAGTCAGTGATGATTTGGGCTGCCATGTCATTTCCTGGTGTTGGTCCACTGTGTTTTCTGATGTCCACAGTCAACGCAGCGATCTACCAGGAACTTTTAGAGCACTTCATGCTTCCTTCTGTTGACAAGCTTTATGGAGATGCTGATTTCATTTTCCAGCAGGACTTGGCACCTGCCCACACTGCCAAAGGTACCAAAAGCTGGTTCAATGACCATAGTGTTACTGTGCTTGACTGGCCAGCAAACTCGCCTGACCTGACCTTGTCAAGAGGAAGATGAGAGACACCAGACCCAACAATGCAGATGAGCTGAAGGCCACTATCAGAGCAACCTGGGCTCTCATAATACCTGAACAGTGCCACAGACTGATCGACTCCATGCCACGCCACATTGCTGCAGTAATTCAGGCAAAAGGAGCCCCAACTAAGTATTGAGTGCTGTACATGCTCATACTTTTCATTTTCATACTTTTCAGTTGGCCAAGATTTCTAAAAATCCTTTCATTGTATTGGTCTTAAGTAATATTGTAATATTTTGAGATACTGATTTTTGACTTTCATGAGCTGTAAGCTCTAATCATCAAAATTAAAAGAAATAAACATTTGAAATATGTCAGTCTGTGTGTAAGGAATGAATATAATATACAAGTTTCACTTTTTGAATGGAATTAGTGAAATAAATCAACTTTTTGATGATATTCTAATAATATGACCAGCACCTGTATATAATATATATATATACTTTTTTTTTAAACTGCATGATTTTTACTGTACCACCAATAACCTACTCCTAAATATAATGTAGAAACTTAAATTTTCTGTAAAGCTGCTTTGCAACAATTTGTATTGTGAAAAGCGCTATACAAATAAATTTGAATTGAAAAACCTGTATATATATTTATGTATGTATATATATATATATGTATGGGATGGCATGAGGGTGGAAAGGATGGAATTTCCTTTTAATCCCTTTCCCTGCAATTGTGTGTGTTCCGCTGTGCTGCATTTTAATTGTTATCGCTGCACTAGATGTGTTTGACCTGTGCCATTGCATTGCTCAAGACGGCAAACACGATGATCATGGTATTTATTCTATCTTCTGGGTAATATTGAAGTATTTAATGCAGAATCAAAACAACTCTCTGCTGGGAAGAGCAAAAAAAAAAAAAAAAAAAAAAAAAGTTAAACAATATGCGTACCTGGAAGATTTTTTCCTGAAGAGCAGCAGGCGATTTAAACTGCTCAGGACAAACACAACACTCATGAACAACTTTAAAAAACAAGTATAGATCATAATGTAATAATAAAATCATATTTTTTTATTTTATTTCAAATATTGTAACTTAAATTTTATATATATATATATATATATATATATTTTTTTTTTTGGTGACAGCTTTAGTGCAACACTAAATTAGTATTCCTTTTATCATGAGCCTTTTTTGTTACATTTCATGGATTCTGCGAGGTGTTTGTAAACCACAACTGCTGTTAGTTCCATTAAGAGAAATAATAAAGGAGTTATAAAAACGATTATGATTAAAAGCAAAAAAAGACCAACCTCAAGTGGTTTTGTAAAACAGTTTTATTCCAACACAAAATCTTATCAACATTTCAATACACAACACAAGTTACTGAATAAAATTGGCCTGAGTACAAAAGAGAAATACATCAACATATATAAAATATATATAAAAAGCCCAATGGCTCTGAGCAAACAAAACAGTACTTTAGCACTGACACTGACCAAAAATCTATCTACCAAACCAAAAAAAGATCTGATCAATGTTCAGCATTTTAGTCTTGACACTCTTAGGACCACATCTGATGAAATACATTAATATGTTTACAACACCATTCATCTGATTTGCGAGAGCTGATGGGCATTTTAGGCAAGCTTTTGGCAATGAGGAAGGAGGTCAGCCTGAATTTATAGAGAGAAAAAAAACAAAACAAAACCGGAAACGGGGAGGACTTTGATGATGGAGGGCAGAGGTAGTTGTTATTTACATCAGGCCCCCTGTCTGTTGCTGAAATACATCAATTGTATCCTCATCCTCCATTTCCAACTGGAAATAATAAAAAAAAGAAATCAGACTTTATATGCTTATATGCTTAAAGTATGGTGACATTCAGAACTGGTCATATCAGTGAACTATACCTGAGCTGGAGTGTCAGTCTCATTAATTGGCTGCCCATCAAACCGGAACCGAATTTGCCGTATTGTTAACCCCTGTTCAAAACAGAGAAAATGTGGACGTGAGAGTTAAGTGAAGTGTAAACTATAGCATTACCTCCAGCATGTCTTCCAAAATACAGTCAGAGACCCCTCAACAATTCATGTATTGTATATAGAATGTCTGGCTACGGAATGACAGAGCCTGCTTCTAACATTAAATACGTCTTACCTTGCTCCAATAAAGCTAGCACCCTGCAGACTTCAGTTCCAACCCTGCTCTAACACACCTGCCTGTAATAATCAAGGAACCCTGAACACCTTTAGCTGGTTCAGGTGAGTTTGATTGGGGTTGAACTGAAATCTGCAGGACGGGAGCTGTCCAGGAGCAGGGTTGGAGATCCCCGTCTTAAAAACTTTCAAACGTGGACAGATCTTGAATGCTTCTGAATTTACATTTATGCCAAATTGCCAACTATTTTCAATAATTCACCTTTTCGTTCTCCATACTTATAACTGATGACCTTCAGCATTTTACCACAACGGATGAAGACAACTTCCTGTACTAAGCTCAAGAAGAAGTTTTCACTTATACACTTCCTGTTTTCTTGCAACCTACCAACCTTTTCTATAGATATATCTATATGCTACCAGTTCTTATTTTTCTTTGTTTAACCACAGTGTAATGGTGTAGATGTTTATAGAAACCTCATCTCAGGTGGTCGTAGCTTCTTAGAACACAAATATTTTGCACATTATTGTTCCTAATGCCGAGCTCACACTACATGATTTTCAAAGTCATCGGATCACCATTGTTTTCACACTGCAGGACTATCTGGGGTAGCAGTCAGTTGCTGCTGTGTTCACATTGCATCGGCGACAAGAGGATACACTTTACAACAGGAAGAATCACCTACAACTGTCTGATCTGCAAACTATAGCCAAACGCACACAAGAAGTGATAAGGAAATAACGCAAGAACACACTGATATTATGGTCTACAAGTCCTCCACGAACACACAATAAATTAACAATCACTCCCTTTTTAACAACTGCAGGGAAAATTTTATATACACAAATCTAAGTACTTGAAAGTGAAACAAATGTTTTGTGCATTTTATAAGTTTATTTCTAGCCTACAAAAGCCCTCAAAGTGATGAAAAATAAAAATACAATAAATCTTTTGTCCTTTATAGAAGAATATTATTTACAGGAAAAACCCAACCCCCTTTTATATTTTATTTTATATTAGTTTGTGTGTGTGTGTGTGTGTGTGTGTGTGTGTGTGTGTGTGTATTACCTATATTATATTAGGCATATATATATATATATATATATATATATATATATATATATATATATATATATATATATATATATATATATATATATATATATATATATAGCCTATATATCTTCCTGTACCTGTTCTGTATATTCTAATGCAAAAACGTACTGATATTGCAACGTTGTTTGTACATAAGTAATTGCTTAATAAAAGAAAGAAAAAAAAGTCCTCCCCGAACTTCTCGCTGCCCTGTATCATGTTCTCTCATTGGCTGTAGGTCATCGCCGATGTATGTTTCAGTCAAAACTCATTGCACACAGCGTGATTGTGAATCACCGACAGCTCCAGATATTTAGCATGCCAAATATTTCACAGGCATCAGCGACACATCGGCAATTCTCTCAGATTGCACCTTTGATAATTCACACTGCGTGATTGTCACTCACGTGAACGAGCACCGATTTGCCTCCGATTTCGGGCATTGGTCACACTTTATATTAAGTGGCCTTAACTACGGTGTACTTGCATCAAAAAATAAGTACAATGTACTTATTGTGTTCATATTGTATTTCAAAACACTTTTGCTGCTATTGAGGTGAAATATGGGTAAGGTTAGGGACAGGTTTGGTGGTATGGGTAGGTTTATGGGTGGGTTAAGGTGTAAGGGATGGGTCAATTATAAATGCAATTATAGATATTAATTACAGATGTAATTACATATAGGTATATTTTTTTAAATATAAGTACAATGTAAAAACATGTATGTACACAATAAGTGCATTGTACCAAATGATTAATTTAAATGTAAGTACATATTAGTTAAGGTCACCTACTATAAAGTGGGACCCGGGCATTTGTTGGTGATTTCGCAAAACCTGTTGGCGAGTGAAAACTTGGGCTAAAATCGTGCAGTGAGAACTTGGCATTACATTTAAAACTGAAGTCGTTATAAATGATCAAGTCTGTAAATCAGTACTAAATTGAGTTTGAAATTCCACTGATTTCACTGAAGTCCAGCTGAAATCTGGTGAAAATCCAACATTGTTCATGCATTTTGAAAAATGAACAGATGTAATACAAAGCAGGCTTTCCAGAGATGTGTATTAGCCCTAAGCTCTGGGACTTAAGGTACATTTCTTGTTCCTTAGTCTTATGTACTACAGAGATGAGTTTTTGTTGGACCACTCTGAGCTTTTGAGGTTTCCGCAAACATCTATAGAACCAAAATTTGTTGTGCAATGAAGCCCTACTAGGAGTCATGAGAAAGGGCCTCATCTTTTTTATGAGTCTCATAATTCAGAATTAACTATAACTACAGTTAAATCATAAAAATTCTGATTAGTTTTAGCATGTTAAAGGATTTGAGTGTTCATGCATTTGGTGCACTTGGCAGACTCGATCTACTACACATGCTGAGCATGTTAGCCGTGTCTCTGCATGACTAACAGGTAGAGGGTTTCAGAAGAACTCTGATAATGCAATACTGGACTAACTTACTCTAAATATAGAATATTTTATTTAATAATTATAATAATGAAACAGATTATTTTAAAAATGTTGAACAAGCAAGCTCATTTTCTGCAGATACATACAGCTGACATTTTTATCCAAATTATGACCAATTATTTCCAGACAATCACGTTATCTTTACCAATCTGTTATGGCAAGTATGGCAACATAATCCTGTGCACCTAAACAAAGGATTATTATTTTTGTCAGGGAAGGTAAATGATCCAGTTGCACGTGCATAAAAACCCTCACCTGTCTCTCACAATATGCTTTCATCAGTTTGCTGAGGGGTGTGTGCCTCTTGATTTTGAACTGAACCACTGAGCCGTCCTGCCCGGCTACTTTTAGATTTATGTGGTCATTCTCCGTTTTAACACCCTCCTGAAATGAAAAGTGAAATAAAGCTCCCATCAATAATTCTTGCCCAATGGAAAAACATACAAAAACAACAACCTTAGCATCTTAGTGATACGCAAGCGGTACACAAACAACCATAACCATCTAAAATAATAGCCTACATTGTCCTGTGAAATCTAAGCCATTTAACAAAGTAATAATGCATTTAACAATATAACAGAAAAAACATACAGTTCCATACGATAGTGACACCCCAACATTGATAACGTAGGCATTTCAAATGAAGTGTTTACAGCACACAATCCAGTAGCAGAGATTGTCTGTCAGTAAAGCAAACCGCCTAGATACTCCAAAAATGCTTAAAAAAAAATGTTTCTTAAAAAAAATAACTGATGATGCAACAGTTAAAACAGAGATGAAGGAAGTCGAGTAAATCTGAATATAGCTTATCATATACATTGCAAAAACACAAAATAAGTCCGTTATAATTATAAATCAACACACTGATTATGTGTTCGCGAAAGAGCGCTTTGCGCGCGAAAGCGCAATAGACCCCACTGGTACTGTGTTGCGTTTACTGTAAGTTTTGTCTTATAACTTGCCGTTTGTCCACATTAGCGAACCAGATAATTAGCGTGTTAGCTTTATGAAAGACCATCAACATTTCACTGAATTACTGAACAATAAATTAGAGAAAGAGGGGAAAAAATTCTTTATAATGTATCAAACAATTATTGTGCTTATTAGAACACTTATAAAGACCCCAACACACGCACCTTTGGCTTCTCGTCTGCCATGACTGCCTCTGCCTCAGACACACGAGACGCGCGTAATGCAGCCGGACATGACGACGTTTAAAAAGGTCCATTTCCGGAGTCCCATTACTGACCTTTTTTTTTTTTATTGAACATATATAAAGGTAAATACACATATTTACAGCTCAAAACAGATAATAACAACAATAATAAATATATAAACAATATACAAAGAACCACGAAAAAAAAAAAACATTAATCCAGGGGTAATATATAAATTAAATTTAAGGAGAAAGAAGCAAATAAATAAATAAACAAACCCCACCCTCCTAGCACATTATAAAAAAACTCAATAGCATTTTATAAAAAATCACAAATAGGGGAGAGTGGGAACTGTTGCAACACTTTTGCATTTCCTTTAGTTTCTCAGGGACTGTATTAGAATTGGAAAGGCAAAATTTTAACACAATAAAGCCACATCTGCTCACCCACTTTGCTGTAACGTGTACATATGATAATATACGTACAATTTACACTTGAATAGACAAAGTGAAATGTTGCTACTGTCCCCACAATAGGGGATGGTTGCAACATTCATTAAAATGCAATTAAATCATTCTTAAATATCATTTTGCAATTTCTTTATTTTATTTGTGCACAGACAGGGTCTTCAATAAGGTAAATCAGCTGTATAAAACCAAAGAATAGTAAATGGAAAAAACATTCTCAAGTAACAAGTAGATTTTTAACCTATTTACTTAAATAAAAAAGGAGAGATAACTAACTTTTGAAAGGGGTTCTTTATTAATCCATAAAATTACAATTATGTAATGTTATGGCAAGCTTTTAAATCAATGTCGTGGTTCAACTGTTGCAGCTGTCCCTACACTGATAAAACTTGGTATATTAGCTTGACACAATATCATTGACAAATGCTATGCCTATTAGAAGCTCAGAAAAGACTGATTTAAATGTTATGTTTTTATAATGTGTCACACAAACAACTAGACGCTATGACAAAAAATCTGATCTTTAAAAAAAAAAATACTTTTTTATCATGAAAATGATCTTTTGTGGAAGGAATGGTCACATGTGGCTGATTTCTTCCAGGAAGGATGAGGGGCTAATAGAGCATGTGCAGTATGAATATCATCACTGTAGCTTATTCCTGCTTGAAGAAATAAGCCATTTTGCAACTGCCCCTCGTTGGAACCGTCCCCGCTCTCCCCTATACTTTGTACACAACATATAGGATTTTAAGGCTTTGACATTCCTGGAAGTGGATATAGTATATTTTATCCAAATAACATTTCAAGTCTTTAGCTACATGGACACAATGGATAGCATCCATCACTATATGGCAAAGTCACGTGGGGTAACAGGTATACAGTATTTAGTTAAGAATTCAGAATAAGAAAGCAAGAAACTATTTGAATTTACAAGTTGAGGAACCAAAAGTATATTATTAAACCAGTCTGGGAAAAAAAAGTTTTATTTTTATATCGAATATTTTGATTTTTTCAAATAAAGTACCTGTGGGGGCTAAAATTGTGTTCGGAAATTAAGTGCCAGGCCAAAAGGCACCTGCTTATGAAAATTTGATGGGAAATTTAGAGAAAATATAATTACTTATCAATAACTATTACTGACCCTGTTGCCTATAGACAAAATCAGGCAGGGATGTCACCAGCTGCAGTTTTGCGGAGTGGGCATAATTGGACCAAACAGAAAGCAACCAGCAGACACATACCGGCATGTAAAATTCAGACAATTGTTCAAAACAATATATTTATTTGTCTTTAAAACCGTATACATTGCGTTGAATTGCAAATTTCTTACTTAAAATCTAAAAAGAACAGCATCATTGGAAGATTCATGGAGCTCTTTGAAATAATTTAGAAAGTCAATTTTATTAATATGATTTTCCCCATCTCTCTCTCTGTCTCACACACACACTAAAATACACTGCTGCACACATCCAGTAATGCAAAAAAATACTGAGGCAACTGCTGTAAAACAAAACTATAAAAAAAGCCATACCAAAAGAAAAAAAAAAAAAGTATTTCATTCCTTCCATAATAACACACTTTTAACAGTTTTAACAGTCAAAGTTGATAATATAAATAATGGCATCTTTAATAACCCCAAAATGTATAGTTTCCAAAACATCAAAACAACTCCCTCTCCAAATATATACATCAGAAAAACACTATATAAAGTGATTCCTTCCACCTGTGTAAAAAAAGGAAATAAGTGAAACCGATACTTTGCATTCAACCAAAAACACAGAAGTCAAAGTATGCTTTGCACCATCTTTCACACACTTCTTTGTGGGACTGTTATCTGATGTAAAACAAATTAAATTTGGCTTTAAACCAGTGAGGCCAGCCATGTCAAACACCACAAATCTGAATAGTAATGAAATAAATATGTAAAACTCAGGAAGAACATCAACAAAAATTACAAAAGCACAACTAATGCAACACATCAAGGAAAATAGATTTAAAGAAAAGATTTAACATGTCCAGTGTTATCACATTACCCTTCACTGCTTTCAGGGTGAGGTATGAGTTGAATAATTTAGTTGTGGCTAACAATAAAATGACCCATTATGACTCAAATGCTCAGACAACATATTTATATTAATGACAACAGTACCTAATGACCAAGACCAATACATCAAGACATTTGTGGGATTACTCAGAGATTGGGATTCACAAGTTTAACACCCAGTGTGTCAAAGGTAACATCCTGGACATTAAATCTCTCTGCAACACTGCTGATGGCTCATCCATGCACTTACACACTGAGTTTTTCATTTGTCTTTATGAGTATTAATGCTTACACAGCTACAAATGACCCCATATTTCCACTGGAGGGAACTTGTCTATCTCTCCAGACTCTGTGACCTGTCGATCTCCAAGGATAAATGTCAGTTTGTACCTCATTCTCACTTTCTCCTGCAAAAGAAACACAAATACATTTAACACAACCATTTAGTTTATCATGGAAACTGTATCATGTAAGCACACAAGCAATTGCTTCTTAAATGAAACTAGTTAAAGTCTATCTAACTAGCGCAAAATATTGCTGAGCTTTTAGCATTACTTTATGTTAGTGTGTTTTTAATGGTTTTTAATGAAAAAGAGAAATAGATTTAATGGCATAATTGATTGATTTTGGTGTTATTTTTGATCCTATTAATCGATCTTAGAAAATGTATGTTTTATGACAATTTGTAACTGGTGTTACAACCCTTTATTTATTTTATTTTATTTCATTTTTTTATTTTAATTTATTTCATTTCATTTTTAAATTATTATTTATTTTATTTCATTTCATTTCATTGTATTGCGACAAGTCAATTTTGATCATTACAATTAAAACTGAACCTTACTTCATCAGAAAAGTAATATTTTTTATTTTTGTTTTTTCATTATATTTTTACTTGCATTTGTAGATTTTTATTAATTTGTTTTAAAATCTCAAGCTCTGTTTTTCTTTTAAGTTTAGGATTAGATTTTAGTATTTATAACTAATTATATGTAAAAACTAGTGTAAACGAGTGTTAGTGTGTATGTGTGTGTGCGTGTGCGCATGTGCGTCTTTCTTCACCTTCAGTGGGTTAGCCAGCAGCATGATCTGAGTAATGGAATTGGGGGGCATGAACGGGTTAAAGGGGGCCATTTCTGTTCCAGAAGGGGGCTGCAGCTTCACTTTCATAGACTGTCAATCACAAATTATAGAGGTAAACAAAATGAATGAACCAAAACAACTGCAAACATGTGAAACCAAGAGCTATTCAGAACTGCAAACTCCATAGGGTAAAAATGCTTATCTACTATCACAAAAAAATAACTGTGTGCTGTTAGGATCAATTTAAATCATATATGATAAATGTTAATGTTAAAACTTCAGCAGAACATTAAAAAAGACATTCTGTGGCTCTCACCTTTGGCACAGCAACCTGAAGCACAACGTTCCTCACCAACAGTGGCGCTGTGTTCAGCATGGACACCACAACCACCAGAACATCAGGACGACCAGGTGGGTGGTCAGTAGCAAAGTGCAACAACACACGAACACCATCCTTATCATAGGCGGTCACTGGACACTCCTTACCTGTGAAAACATAAAAGTAAATGACACACAATCCTAAGCCTAACAGGCAAGTAATTAATCTGGAGTAACTGATATAGTCTGGTATGGATTTAACTAATATCAGAACAAAAGGAACCTTTTATCAACAGCATCCACATTCATTTATTGGCCTTACTTGGTTTAATGGCCTCCAGTGGGACAAAGACACTGGTCAGGGAGATATCTGAGCCTGAGGGTGACTGACTGGTGGGTAATGTAGGAGAGAGGGATCTGAAGAAAGGGCTGTCCGGCGCAAAGCTCTGAGGTTTGGCAGAGGTTAAAGCAGAAGGCACTGGTGTTATTCCAGCGGGCAAACTGAATGTGGTTAATGCAGGATGGACGTTCTCTTCTCCAGCTCTAAGTTCTCTGCTACCCGAGCTTGAATAATTGGACTGGCTGCTTCATACAGAAAGAACAAACAATTAGCTGCGTTTAAAAAACGAGCCATTCTACCACCAGCACTTTGATCATAATTAAAGGCTCTAATAATAGGGTGTGCTCTAATAATAGAGTGTGCAAGCTGTGCCCTTTTCTTTCCATGTATGAATGCTACTATTAAACTGAAGAACTAGCATTTACCAATGGCATCAATCCAACACACTAGAATATATTTTAAAATGTATTTATTCCTGCCATGAAAAAGCTGAATTTTCAGCAGCCATTACTCCAGTCTTCAGTGTCACACTACACTTAAAAAAATTATTCTAATATGCTGATTTGGTGCTTAAGAAACCGTTCTTATTATTATAATAGTTGAAAATGGTTGCTAATAAAGTGTGACCATTCTTTCTGTTTCTGAAAACCACAATGCTTTTTTAATTGATACTACTTTACTACTAATTCTACTTTATTTAATTTAGTTCTTTCACTACCAATCAGTCTTGTCCAGGTCCAGCATGGCAAAATCTTTGCAGCTCTGCTGGAGGGAGTTTTCAAAGACTGAGGTAGCTTCAGAGGCAGGTGGCGCTGTTGAGATGAGAGGATTTAAGGGAGCAGAGCTGCAGAGTAGGTCAATCACTGGTTTGGAAGTCTGTCACCAGAAAAAAATAAATAAATAAATAAAATATCATAAGATGCAGATTTTTATAGGCATGTTTAACCTAAATGTCAAGCACTCTTGTAATCTTACTTGTGAAGAAATCCACTGATTGCTTTGGGCTTCTTTTGTATTCTTTTCTGCTGACTTGCTTGAGTTTGAGTCCAGATTAGTAAAGCCTGCAAAGTAGTCATTTTAAACTGTGAGATTGTCTTAAACTAAAAAAAAAAATCAAGCCTGGGTGTCTTTGTTTGATACTTATATTTAAACGCATTCTTATATAAAAAAAAAAAAAAAGTAAACTAAAAAACTGTTTTCTATTTTAACATATTCTAAATGTTATTTTTCCTGTAATGCCAAAGCTCCATTTTCAGCAGTTATTGTATCCATTTTAAGTGTCATATGAACCTTCTGCTGTATTCTAATAAGGTTTTATGCTGTAAAAAACAATGAACATGCTTTTAATTTCTTAATTAAAGTTTTATATTATAAATAGTGTTATCAGGATTTTGATGGACACAAAGTTTGTAGAACAGCATTTATTTGGAATGGAAATCAAACTGACACCAAACATCTGAAAAGTAGTGTATTACATTCTTAATAAAATATCTATCTTACATTGCAGAAGTACTATCAAGGCATTTTTACCTGATGAACCAAGTTGGTCATCTAGAAGAGAGACACTGCTGGGAAGCTGGCTTGGTGGGGGACTGATTTGGAAACTTGATGAACCAGAGGATGTGTTGGAAGAGGAAGGCTGAGCTCCAACTAAAGGAGTAAGTGTGAGGAGGTCAGCTGGTAGAGAATCAGAGTGCTGAGGTGAAGTCAAAACATGTTTAAGGGGTGAAGGGGTCCCAGAGTCCAAATCAGCCAGATCAATCAAAATTTCAGAAGAGGTTCTGTCAGTGGTGCCTAAACAAATGAAAAACATGAACTCACACTGAATTGCATTTTCAAGGAAGTAATTTGATAAATCCTGCAAGCTCTTTAGAGTATTCAGATGCCAAAAAAAAATAAAAAATATGTACAGTAATTAGTACATTAAGTCATGAATTCTGGTACATTATTATACATACGTTCTGAAGCTGTTGATCCTGGTATGTCAGTCATAATGGTCTGTCCTTCAACAATCTTTTTATAGGAGTTGATGACACGTGAGAGATCATCACTAGCATGCAAAATATCACCTGCACCAAAGATGACCAGAAGGTACATGCAGATCAGAGGAGGTTTTTTTATTTTTTTTATTTATAAATACATTATTGGCTCAAGACCTAAATGAGTTGTTGTTTACTAGTGTGCATTACCTAAGGCACTGTCATCATCATCTGTCTCAGTAGCAAGTCTGAAAACAGCAGTTCTAAGTTTGTCACAGTCATTATACAGATCCTATGAACAAAGCAAGTTGCACATGGTCAGATACATTTAATTACAGGTTAAGTCCAGCAGTGACTAGATCTAAACTCAGGTGTCCCACCTTTAGAAGTTCTTTGTCTTCTTGCGTTGACTCATCTCTTTTGAAATGACTTAGCATCTCATTGAGGAGCTTCACACTGTTGTTCACCTCCTCTAGGGTGCTGGCACGATGGGAAACTTTCTGCTGTAGAACCTCATCCTGAAAGCGAAGCAAGAGGCCTGTAAGCCATGTGATGAATCTATTCTTCTTTCAAGCACAACGACAAAGGGAGTAAATAAAAGGATCGATGACATGATGCAAATGTGAATTTATTTAAAAATAGATTAAACAAGATTTTAAAAACAATGAGCATGATTTTTTTTTTTTTTAATTAAAATGCATTTTTATATTATTTTGGTTTACTTTGGAATAATATCTTATTATTATTTCTTAGAAAAGTACCAAAACTACTAATTAATTACTAATTAACTATCAATTAAAACTACCATTTTAAAAAAAAGCTAATAGGCAAAAAAAATATAGCATATAACAGACCATGTGTCAAGGTCAATAAGTCTCTTAAAATATCAAAAATTTGACTACGACAATATTTTATGAATATGTCATGTGGTGCATCTCCCCCAAGACATAGTCGTGTTTCTAACAAATAATTGTTACTTAAAAATATGTTTATAATATACAGTCATGGCCAAAAATCTCGGCACCCTTGGTACATATGATCAAAGAAAGCTGTGAATATTAATCTGCATTGTTAATCCTTTTGATCTTTTATTTTTTTTTTTAAATTCACAAAAATCTAACCTTTTATTGGATAAGAACTTAAAATGAGGGGGAATATCATTATGAAATAAATGTTTTTCTCTAATACACATTGGCCACAATTAACGGCACCCTTTTATTCAATACTTTTTGAAACCTCCACTTGCCAGTTTAACAGCTCTAAATTTTCTCCTATAATGCCGGATGAGGTTAGAGAACACCTGACAAGAGATCAGAGACCATTCCTTCATCCAGAATCACTGCAAACCCTTTAGATTCCCTGTTGGTTCCATGTTGGTGCTTCTTCTCTTCAGTTCACTACACTCATTTTCTGCAGGGTTCAGGTCAGAGGACTGGAATGACCAAAGCAGAAGCTTGGTTTTGTGCTCAGTGACCCATTTTTGTGTCGTTTTTGAGGTTTGTGTTTGGATTATTGTACGGTTGGAAGGTCCAAACTGAGGTTTTCTGACCCCGAGACTCAACTATTCATCCTCCAGCTGTGGTCCTTGAAGGAGTCTTTAGCCACTCAAACTCTCCTTCTCACCATGTGTTAGGATGATATAGACACACGTCCTCTTCCAGGCAGTTTTGTAACATTTTATGTTGATTGGAAATTCTTAATTATTGCCCTGATGGTGGAAACTGGAATATTCACTGCTCTAGCTCTTTTCTTAAAGCCACTTCACTAATTTGTGAAGCTCAATTATCTTTTGCTGCACATCAGAAATATACTCTTTGGTTTTTCTCATTTTGATGGATGATTAAGGGAATTTGGGCTTTGTTTGCCCTCCCATTTATATTTCTGTGAAAAAGGAAGCCATGGCTGGATAATTTCATGTTTATAATCACCCTGGAGCGCTCAAAACTGTGAATATGAATGGGAATATACTTCAGAGATATTTTATTCATCGGAATTTCTAGGGGTGCCAATAATTGTGTCCAATGTGTATTTGAGAAAAACATTTATTTCATAATATTTCCCCCCATTTTAAATTCTTATAATCCAATGAAATTTTAGATTTTTGTGAATTTTTAAATAAAAGATCAAAAGGATTAACAATGCAATTAATTTTCACAGCATTCTTTGATCATATTTACCAAGGGTGCCAATTTTTGGCCATGACTGTATTTTAACATATATATTCTCTAAAACATTAGCATAAAATTATCCAAGCCCTCACCTCTTTGACCATGTTCTTAATAATGCGGTTGGCTTCTTGAAGATCCTCCGGCTTTTTACTTTTAAGAAGTTCTGCAAGACGCTGCAGGGACAATTTTTAAACAAAGACAATTGTTTACAACTTAACAAGATGGATCACAAGCATTGGCTCACACTGTGGTCAAAATAGTTCCCCTTAAAAGAAAATTCCAGGCTCAGTACAAGTTAAGCAAGAGCTTAAAAGCAGAACTGTAAAAAAATATTATTTCATAAAAGCACTCACATTGACTTTTCTGCTAAACTTTAAGCTGTAAAATTTATAAAATTATAATTTTAAAGCCATTTTTAAAGGGTTTTTTGGTTTATGGCCTGATGTTGTCACAGCAACAAAATGATAAATTGGATGTAACTTTGCCCAGAAAAGGATAGTGAATAATTTTATCAAACTAAAATCATTTTAACACACATTTGTGGCAACACATTTGAAACTGTAATTATTTTAACATTTACTTCATGTATTTGCCTCATTCAATTCTACTGAAATTGTGAAGTCGTATCACTTCCATTGTAGGTTCCACTCAAAGCTTTGTAAACAGTAAACAAGAAACAAATTTAATGGCACAGTTTAATTAAACTTTAATGGTACCGAACCCAGAATATGTGTTTAATCTCTGATACTCTAATGTGCTTCTTCACCTTACTCTTTTCCTCATTGTCAAACACTGGATTCTTGGGCTTTGGCGAGGGAACGAGAGTCTTGTCCACAGGAACCACTGGGTCTTCTGCTACAATGCCTGAGAAAGAATGTGGTAAAGACTGAACAAGACAGGCTGGCAAAATTGGAACACAGAAATGAAGTAGGTGATATCCTTATAAATGTGTATATTTGTGGTGAAAGAACCTTGCTTCTTTAGCATTTGATAGGCCTCTATAATCTTTGCCTCATCTGGTAAAGCAACTGACCAGCTGTAAAGCAACTCTATTACTTTAGTCTTGACTCGTTCACATACTCTCTCTCCTAAATACTGTAGGATAAAAAAAGCATAAATAAGGTTATTAAGGAGACATTAAAACATTTCATGTGTTGATTTTGCTGTATTCAATAGATAGTTTACTTAAATTATTACCTTTGGTGAAACTATTTTGATGAGTTCATTTAAAAATCTAAATTTTCCAACTTCATTATGAAATCTTCTTCCACAGTTCTTCATGCAAGCTTCTAAAACCTGCAAGAATGATCTATATTTAGTTTAGTCACTATATTATTATTATTAATTTAAGGGACTGAAGGAGATAAACTCACAGTTAGTGCTTGTAATGATTCCCAGTCTTGTGGTGACTGGATTTTATGCGCTAATAATCTGACCGAGATCTGTGGGCTGCAAGATACAGACAAATTTCTCACTTGATTCATGAGAAGAAACACAGACATGTATAAGACAACAGTTTCATGTACCAGTTATAAAAGGTAAACATACCCCTCAAGTTCCTTATTGATTTGATCGCAGAACCCGATAATGTACTCCCACTCCTCCTGTCTGTTGGAAGGATTGGTGGCTTTGTCTACCAAGAAAAAAAGTCACACTAACATCACAATTTACTCTTTTGGTTTACCATATTTATAAAATAACAAAATGTCAAATTACATTTAAATTTGTGCAATTAGCAGATGTTTTTATCCCAAGAGACAGGATAGAAGAAAGTAAGCAACACCAATCATAGTGTGTGATTCCAGGTTTGCTTTACAGTTTACATTTAGTAAACTGTGCAACATGCCAGTAAAGTTTTAGACAAAATAATTGGTTTTCTACTTAAAACTGAAGTTTCAGAGATAGCTAAGAAGTGTTAAGTTTAACTGTTTTAGGTAACAGCAGTTCAGAAAGAGTTTAATAAATGGTAGATGACAGATGAGCTTGCTAATCACAAATGCGTCCGTGTCTCAAAACCTAGTGAGCTGCCTACCTAGGCATTTAGGTGCATAATAGACGCGTTCTAACGTTCGTCCCATATATTCTGCTTAATTGGAACGCACCTATCACACCTAAAATGCTGTCTAGGAAGGGTCAGTTTATATTCCGTCTAGCCATCATGGCATCATGTCAGTATAAATATCACAGACACTCCAAAGCATGACAAAACAACTGGCCACAAATAGCATCTGGATGTGACTGCTTATCTTAAAGACGTTACAGAGTAAAATGAAATCGTATTCTGCGAATGTATTAGCACAACAACTCACTTAGCCATGACTCCAGCGACTCTCCTTCCGGATCCGCCATCATCACACAGTAGCACAGCTGACTACTAAAGCGAGCTACACATTCCAGTCATGTGACATTCTCGTGCTTCTGAGATAATTAGTGGCGTGTGGTCTTCCGAAAGGAAGCGAGGTCATGAACGAGGATGAACAATCGCGTTCTATGGTGTAAATCGCGGTGGCGGTAATTACATATAATAATTTATGTCAGACGTTTATTAAATGCCTTTTAAAGAATAAGATAAGAACTTATGTTAAAACACTTAAAAAAAAAAAAGGTTGTTTAGATGTTTGTACAAACTTTAACAGACGCCTTGGAGATTTGCTATCTATCTTAAAATTACACATTTTTGTCATCATGGTACACTGTAAGTCATTGATTGTTAATAAAATACACAAAACACAATATAATCATACAATCGTACATAAAAATAAAAAAAAATACATGAGTATCATATTAAAACATGTAATAACTGATATTATAGTTTTCTGACTAAAACAATACATTCTAAAAGTATTAGTAATTCTAAAAGTAGCTGCAAAATTAGATTTCTACATGTTTGCAATTCAGTTTTGAGACACTAATTGAGCTTCTTTCTGAACTTTTAACCACTGGTGTTACTTTTGGACAATATTGCTTTAAAGATGAGTGCTGTGTGAATGTTTTTGTTATTTATTTATTTGCTTGCTTGCATGATTGATTGTTTGATTACTTTATCTTCTGATTTTTATTGAGGATTATATTAGACATTTTATTCGCTTTTCAAAAATAAATAAAAATAAATAAATAAATAAAATCCGATTGTATTTTGTCAAAGATGAAAATATAGAATCAGATTTATAAACATTAAATGCTTTTGCAGTGTCATATTGAATGTTTAAATAAGTGTTACCTGGAAAATGGTTGGGGACCATTATTCTAAATGACCAAGGTGCACTGTAAAAACTAAAGGTTCCTGGAGGCACCTTTCGGGGTTCTTCACTTTGCCACTGTGGCGGAACCCTCTGTAGAGCCTCTAGGCACCCTTTAAAAAGGGGCAGTTCTCTGAGGAACTTTAAAGGTTCCTGGAGGAACCCTTTTATTAAGAATGGCCAGGAACCACCTTGGGTGCTTCAAGGCACCATTTCTCAATTTAATTTTATGTTTGTTTTTCCCCTCCCTGTCCAGTTTACATCTTAAAAACTATAAACAAATAAATGTGACTGCAAATATCTTATAAACTTTAAATATTTCAGGTACCATAAAAAGTCATCCAATTAAAACTTACTACAACTCAATATAATGCAAGCAGCGGAAAAATTTTCAGTCCGGTTCTAAATGGAGGTCACAGAAAGGGAAAATTCACATATGACATTTCAAGAAATTGATAAGTCTCATGACAGCTGTAGGTAGCTTGATACTCTCCTCCTGAATGCCCAACTGATATTGCAAGAAAGTTAGTGTACTTTTAATGGGTTTTCTGTATTCTATGTTGAATAAAAAGTAGGCACTCATTGTAAGGCCTACAGCCATGGTTACTTCATCAGGATCATCATCGAATAGCTCCTCTCCATCAAGAAAAATGGCAATTCTGCTTTCTCCAAATGAGTCTCCCATAATAATCATTGTTGGCATGAGATTTGGTGTTGGCTGTTGGTTGAAAAAGGAAAGCATTACATTTATTCCTTTGGCACATGCTTTTGTCCACAGTAACTTAAATGAGCAAAACAAGCAAGTAGTCACAGAGCTTACCGTGTATTTAAACAGACTATGGTAAAAATAAATATGAACTTACCTCATTTATCACACAAAGTCCAGCAGGATCCTCATGCAACAGGTATGGCAAGACAAGGATTCCTGCAATTACCATTAGTCCTAGAAATTTGGAGAATATGACTATTTAATAATCAATAAAGAACGGAATGTGAATTATGGGTTTCTGATGTTTCTCTGCAACAGAGCATCATAGAAGAAATATCATTTCTCTCATAACATTTGGTTAGAACTTATCACAAGACTTGGAGTACATATTAGTATGAACACAATGTATTTCAACAATATACATGAACAAATTATGCAAATATATATTAATACAGTATATGTACTAGATTTAGAATACAACCCTTATTATATTGCTGCACACATAAATTGTTACTGTACAATTTGTTGAATAAACTAAATTTAGTGTATTGCATTATTAGTTTAATGAATAAATAACCTGCATAACCATAGAAACATTTTAATTTTAATTTAGAATGAAAGAAAAAAAGTGTGGGAAAAAAATTATATATATGAAATAAATACTTTTATAAGATAGCCTACTTATATAAGAATAACTTTTCATCATTATCACAGATCAGATTTTGTTCATATTTTGTCATCTTCAATTTTTCTGTACTTTCTTCAACTTTCTACAATTCTTTTAAAGTAAACCTAATTGTATTCAGTATTTATTCAGTATTCACACCTTCACAACAAATGTTACTCCTAAAATTTGTAGCTATTTAGCTTAGAAAGTAGTTTTATATAATTATTTCTGTTTGTCCCAGTACTTACTTCACAATCAATACTGTTTTGTTGTCTCCCGATAAATTCAAATACGGTACAAAGATCCCATCAAAAACACATGACCTAAAAGCGTAACAGATGGAGGACCTGTAGACCTTTTATTGCATTGCTACTAATGGCTACCCTGCTTTTTTATCCACCCTCTATTTGCCTTTTCTTTTTTTCAGAAGATGAAAGGAAGATCAAAAGAAGCTGATGCTGATTTGCTATTTTATATCAGCACGGAAGCTGATGAATGATTTTGAAAAAGGTCCTGACAAAACTCAGTGACAGGGAAAGACACCTCATATGCATGTTGTATACTTACCGTATTGACCCAAATATAAGACGAGCCAAACTTCAGGATTGTTAGGCTACATTAAGATCAACCGGAACCGGGAACACTTCCCATAACACACGATGTACTCGTTACATCGTAAGTAGAATGGCATACGCTAATATTTGTCTGTTTCTTTCCTATGATCAGATGGTGGATCAGCACCAAGAGATGATGTCTGCAGCCCTGATCGTCAGCGGAGACCAGGACACCCAGATGACCCCCAGAGACCTCGATTAAAATACAATAAAACTAAAAAATATAACTAAAAATATAATAAAATACCTAACTACATAATACTACTATTGTTAGAACTTGAAACTTTTGAACTGTGGGTGTCGTCTGGTCAGAGGAGAACTGGCCCCCCGACTGAGCCTGGTTTCTCCCAAGGTTTTTTCTCCATTCTGTCACAGAGGGAGTTTTGGTTCCTTGCCGCTGTCGCCTCTGGCTTGCTCAGTTGGGGACACCTAATTTCTAGCGATTATCGCCGATTTGATTGCAGATACTATTTAAACTAAACCGAGCTAGACAATGACATCTCTGAATTCAATAATGAAATGCCTTTAACTGAAAATTGAGTGTTTAACCTTATCATTATATATTACTGACACTCTGTCCTCCAATTTGATACTGTTAAGTGCTTTGACACAATCTGTATTGTTAAAAGCGCTATATAAATAAAGGTGACTTGACTTGACGACCCCCCTTTTTGGAAAAAGGCTTTTTGAAATCAAATCTTGTTTTTTCCCCCCTCTCTCTCTCTCTCTCTCTGTGTAAAACACATTTTTTTCTGAAATTATTTTCATATTGCATATTTTTCCTATTTTAATTTTTGTTTTGAAAGTATGGTAAATAGGCTACTGGTAAAATGTACCAACAACGACACTGAAAAATATACACTTTTTTATATACCATAAAAATAACAGGTAGCCCATCTGAATTATGTAACATCCATAGCCTACCAAAATTGTTTTAACAGTACTAGTGAAATCGTATTGTAGTCTTCAAATCTGGGTAGGCTACTGTCTTATGTTTTAAAATCACTTACAGAGGAAGTTTGGTCCCATCAGGCTAACATGACAGTCATGACTCATGCCACTGTAAGCTTTACTTTTTCTTTTGTTTTCACTCCCGATCTTTACAACACATTACATTATATTTCATGGCATGTTCGTTTTATGCGTTTTTGGCGTCACCTACTGTTGTGGGTGTATTATTGACATGTCAAAGTCTAGACTAGAGCCTGAATATAAGACGACCGGATGTAGCCTATCAGATGTATTTCCAAGAAATAAAAGCATCGTCTTGTATTCGGTTTAATACGGTACTCTTGCACAGCAAAATTCTTTGACTGAAATACAGAAAATTAGAAATTTCACCTGATGGACTTCTGGTGGTGGAGACATTTCTATACATGAATTTCATGTCTCGTTTAAGTTTGGTGAGCTTGGACAGGCAAATTCACAATTGGTGGAAATGTTTAAGGAACATTAACGTTTTCTTTAAAACAAATAATAATGGAATTGTTATAAGAAACATTTGATTAAATATATTTATTTATATAATTTCTATTCTATGCTCTCAAAAATAATGTTTATGTTGTAACTTGAAATGTTGATATGTTCTGTGCTTGCTTAACTTCTAGGAAGGTCAAGGGTACTTTAAAACAACAGGACTCAGAAGGAACTAGAATGAGAGGCCATGCACCAACTGTGTGCTTATCACATGATTACATAATCTACACTCTCAGGATTACACTGGGAAAACTGTCAGCTCCAAGTCAGGCCAGTATGAGTGTAACCAATCACATGCATGCCTGATGCAACTTGGTTATTTTAAACATGATCATCAAGGTATAAATATGCATTTTTTTCTGCTTGTTGAGTTGCACTGCTGTTTCTGAAGTGACTTCTTGCCAGCCATGAATAAACCTAAGAGTGGTGTCTTAATGCTGCGCAGCTATGGAATATCTGGTATAATTTGTTTTAATTAAAACAACAACAGAATAAGTTGAATAGTTAATTGTTACTCTTGTGTTTTATATACCTGTGTTTGACAATTTATGGTCTTGGCTTGTGGGTGTTTATGTGAGTTTCCAAGTGATGTTATTAGTAACAAGCAATTTGCACTAGTGAAGTTTGTTGATGTCACACTTTTTTTTTGCCATATTATCCAATGATACTTATCTGGCATGATTTAAGATAATTTTTAGTAACTTTGTACAATTACAATTTAGTAAAACTACTCAAACTTTACACTCTGAAATTCCATTCTACAACCATGTACTTTACGAAATGCTTTTAACTTTGCAGAGAGAGAGAGAGAGAGAGAGAGAGAGAGAGAGAGAGAGAGAGAGAGAGAGAGAGAGAGAGAGAGAGAGAGAGAGAGAGAGAGAGAGAGAGAGAGAGAGATCAAGAGCAAAAGTTCTATTTATGAAATTCAAAATAGCAGACATTATAGTATATAAACAAGACAATGCTCTCAAATTTTGTAAAATATCCTTACAGCAGCCAACATGACTGAACATTTTTCACAATATAGTGGCCCATATAGAAACTCTGACAATGTAGGCCATTATAAACTAATATAAAATTAAGAAACTTTTACAAGGTATCCTACTGTATTAACAACACAGTTAAAGGTCAGACAATCTTCCTCTGAGGTTGCAATTAGACCCTTTTGATTGTAAAAATATGAAGAGTGTACATTGTATCAAACCTCTAACAATAACAAAAAACAGAAAAGACAACTACCATTCAAGAATACTGCTGGTGGCTCACAGTTTTAGAGCTGGTAGCGATTGCTTTTCTTATTGCATCAAATCAATATCCAGTGCAGATTCATGATGCCGACTTCACAAGAGAACACCAAAACTGAACATTCTGTGCAAAACTCAAATGCTGAACAACACATGCAAATGCATGAACACAAGCTCTTCCATAATTCTCCACAGTACTATTACACAGGGTTTCCACTTCTTTCTCCCATCAAGTACTTTTTAGACCTTCTGTGAATACTGAACGCTTGAAATCCTAATGCTAACAAGGAACATGATTCTCTTCTCAGCGCCCCTCAGTCAACTACTTCACTGTAGTAGTACTTGTGCGCAGTGTCAGTGAGGGTCCAGCCACTGGCCCTGAACTCCAAGATCTCCAGGAGCAAGAGCCTTGTCATGGAGCGGAGGTCTTCCTGAAGGAGAAAACCATCCCGTAGCAAGTAAAAAAGCTGGTTCATGCGCTGGGAGTTTGTTTGCTCCAGCTGCTCACCGACACGATGGAGCTGTACAACCAGGCAGTCCACCTGTTAGAAACACAAAGCAAATCCTTGATGGAACTCTCAACTTCTCGTATACATGGATCTAATGTGAAAACTGTAAATTTATGGTATTCAGCTTTTAATGTTGTGTCATTTTTTCTAAAATCTTTGTAAAAATTATTTTATCGTTATGTATCTATTAATATTAATGAATAATAATAAAAATAAATTATTTATTTTTTAAGTCTACTAGGGGGTGGGTTCTAAATTTGCACAGCTGCTTTTTGTTTTATACTACTGTTCCCAGAAGAAAATTTAATAACGGTTTCAAAAAAAAAAAAAAAACCCTCAAAGAAAATTCTTGTATTTAGTTGTTGTCATGGATCCAAAATAAGCTGGAATTTGTTAAAATTGCCTTTTGCAGCTTCCAAAATCATTAACTCGCTGAGTAGGTGCTACAATCCGCACATACTACATTTGCATAGGGATGTAATTTTTAATTGATTAATCACCTTTATTAATGTAATCAGTTAGGCTTTGAATCTAGGCATTGTCATTATTTCCAGTGATGTTACTCTGCCTCTCTTTTCCTAGAGTTTTAAAATCTGTAGTTTATTCCAACCTTAATCATTTAAGGTTAGAATAAATTTGATATTTAAGCTCATGTTCAGATAAGCAGGAGAAATAGTTACCTCACAGTGTGTACCATTGGGATTGTTGCTACTACGTGAATATATTAGGAGTTCTCCACAAGCATGCGGTTTTCATATTAACAATAAGTTGATTGTTTATGGTAATGAAAATTGATTATTAATATTCCTGAAAGGTTTTATCCATAATTGTGCATGTTGGCATTTTCAAGTGGCCTACAGTGTCAGTCATGCCATTTATGAACCCTCTCTCATTGTCTCATGGGATAGCAAAGCGTCTATTGGATGCACACTTCAGAATCTAGGCAGAAATCACCTGGGTAATTTTCACCAACAGTTTTATGAATACTGTAAATTTAAATTTATTCCTCATTCACATGTAAATAAATATTACGCTTAATTATTTGTTTTCCTCTGACATTCTTATAATCTGTAGCATAAAATCTATAAAGATTTGACAACATAAATTTAAAACAAAGTTAAGGTTCCAATGTAGCAGACATTCAAAAATTCTTCCCTAAGTGAAATTTATCTCCAAATATTAAGTTGAAATATCTTACCTCTTCCTCATTCATCAAGGCATCTGGCTGAGCCAGCCTATAGAGGCAGTCATATACTGGATCCACAAGGGCCACAAGAGGAGCATTGTTCACCTAAAAATAAAACATATAAGCAATTCAAAAAACTTGTGGGCGAAAAAGTAAATAAATAAGATAATTCAAAATATTACTAGTGAGTGCGACCTTTTACCTTGATGTAATCAAATATGCTGCAGATAAACGTGACCAAACACACCCACTCCTGCACGGAGCGGTTTCGAGTCTCCTCTCTGGCAGTGAACTCTTGCTGTAGACGTGTCAACAGATTTCGCCTGAATACACTGGTTGCAGCTTTCTGAGCTTCTGCCTGTTTAGAGCAAAAGATTATTCACCATGTAATAAAAGTACAGGTTGATTTCACACTGTGGGTTTTTGTAGACAGCAGCAGCAACAACAACATGCAGGTTCATGAAATCAGTTTTTTGTTTTGACTAGGTCACAAATGAGCAACATAAGAAAGACTTACCTGAACAACAGCATAACACATGCGGCCAGCATCTTTACAGAATGAGATGTCTTTCAATGACTGGTCTACAAAGGCGTCAGACAGCTTCTCCAAATCAACTGACTTGGGATCTGTGAAGAAGTGGTGTAAAACAAATGATTTGTTATTTTTAAGTGATTAGCCTGCAGACCTAAGCTAATGGCATGTTACTTCAAACCTCTGCCAATGCATTTTAATGAACTATCAGAGGAAGGCAGGTAAAGTTTACATACCGTCAATCGCTTTTTGAAACATAGTCTGAGTTACAACATCAAGAGCTGTCCAAGCTGAATCCATGCTGCTTGGAATTAGAAAAAATATATAAGGTAACGTTAATCAGGACAGGGATACCATCACAGAGAAGCGATAAACACATTTATTTATTTAACAAATAAATATAAAATCATTTGAACTGCATGACAACAAAACAGAATCACAAGGTTCGCTCGCATGCATTGGTCATCTTGCTGTTTCTGGCAGTTTTCAACTTAGCACAAATTCTAGCTTCGTTGAAAAAACGAATTTAAATCAAAACATTGAGAAACGACACATTTGTAATATCACACTTACTTCGAACGATGCATGGGGAATCCTCGCGCTTGTTTGATTCGTTTCCTGATGCGTGAGACTGGCCAGTGCGCATGCGCTTTTGGACATGCCTCCGACTTCCATTATTTTGGTGGATTTCAACACTGACATGCACCACCATGGCTTGTATTATCTTATCGTAATATTAAATGCACTCTTAAAATGCACTAATTTGTTTTCGAGTATTATTAAATATTTTCAGTTTCTGTAAACTGTTAATATATCACAATATCACTGGTTATCTGTATGCAGTTCTTAAAAAAAAAAAAAGAAAACTTTATTTTGCAAGATGTCACTAGGGGGCGACAAAATAACAAGTATGAACATGTAGATGTTGTTGGCGTGGAACCGACCAAAACAAGAGAAAAAGTGTCAGTCGGAACTGTCATAACGTTATAATTAACATTTTGTGCTACTGTGTGTTTATATGATTTACATGTTGCTCACAAAAAAACGTATTTTATGTGGACAGAGCTGTTGTCAGTGAAAGATTTGACTGAGAAGAGAGTCCTGTAGTAGGAGTTTATGTACTATAGTGTCACTTTTTGTCAACCCAAAAGTAACTCTAATAGAGGTATCTGACACTCACTACTGGTTTGTTTTCCTCTGAATTCTGCGTATATTGTAAATACTAAATTCCTTTTTTTTTTTTTTTATCTGAGATAACGGACTTGAAGAAATAATGTCATTTAAACTACACAGGACATAACCACTGAGACACACACACATACACAATAAAATGAACACGTAAGAGGGGTAAATGTTATGAAATGTATTTCACTCATAATCTACATTGTGCAGGTGTACATAAACTCCAGCATTATGAAACTGCACTTTTCAGACAGCAAACAGATGCCATGTATATTTCTATTGAGGATTACTGCAGCTGATGAAATGGTTTAGTATCAACATAAAATATTATTCCATTATGACAGACGTATATACACATCTCATTTCTAAGTGTACAAGCAACACAACTCATCATACATCAAACATTTTAAAAAATAAATTGAATTTGAAGAAAAATGACCTTGACAAGTAGAAAGAAACTGAATGGCTACAAGTCTTTGATGTATATTAGCTTTCTACTTTTAAGATAAAAAAAATAGTTCAGCATTCAAAAGTGGCTTACAGATGCATACACTTGATTGTTTTCGTTTAGTAAACCAGGGCCACATAAAGAAAACCTCAAACTCAAAAACAGAAACAAAAATAAACATCCTCAAATGACATCATGAACAGTATACAGCCCTCAGTTTCAAAAAGAGGCATCTAATGCCCCCGTAAAGTGTGGTAAGGAACTTTAATGACATTACAACTTTCATGACATTATAACAAAATGCATACCATCTGAGCAAGTTCAGCCCTTTGTCAGCACAGTTACATGGCATCATTCGAGATGGCACAAAGTCCAGATCATTGAATTTTGTTCACTACTAAGCAGATATATCAAATGTTTGATATTCAAACAATTCTTTCTTTTTTTTCACACAAAAAAGACCTGTACAAGTGCACTGGAAATATCTTTATTCTGTTTAATTTTTTAGGAATAATCTAGAGTAACCAACATACTCTATGAAAATCCCAAATACAATCATATACCCGGTGCCATTTTAAAGGGCTTCATGAAATGCTCCAAATTTGTTACATTTGCTCATTGATCTGCTACAGAGGCTTTGGCACCATTGCATTATTTTCAAGCTATTTTTATTTAAAGGGACAGCTTACCCAAAAATATCAATTTGGCATCACCTTCACAATGTTCCAAACCTGCAACACAAATACCCATTTTCTGAACACATTTTGAATATTTTTTCTACCGAAAAAATTTGCACATGTGGAACAAATGAGGAGGAGTACATAAATTAGTCATCAATACGTCCTCTTTTTCCCAGACATGTCCTGGCTGGGATTTCTAAGTTGCCTAAATTGTCCAGGTTACAGGTGTGTTTGGCTTGAAGCGGTGCTGCGCAGACTTATCGGTGTTTGACATCCAAGTACTGCGAGAGCTATAGAGAGCAGATACATATCTGTGTTCACACCGACTGCTTCAAGCCAAAACAGACCTTTTGCCTTTGTTTTCTATTGTTTCATACTTGCTGAAAGTAAACCAATAGCATGTAGGGATTGTACATAATCAACCAATCGTGGCATGCGAGAAGGTGAGATCTATAGAGAACGGTCAAACCAATGCAAATGTCCAGGAAAAAGAGGATGTATGGTCACCCTAACATAATCACAGAATTTTCATTTTTGGGTGAACTATCCTTTTAAGACAAAATGACAACTACAAGTAAGTTAATTTGACTATGGAAAATAAATTATATGGCATGATGAAATTATGCTTGACAATCCCACACCAAATAACAAAGTAACACTACTTCTGGAAAGATGACAAAAGACGAATACAAAAATCAAGCATGAAAATGCGTGATGCATTTAAACAATACAAATCAAGCATAACATGGTATTTAAAATTAATCCTGGTGCAAAATTGTACCAGTATTGTGATTGTGATATTGTGAATTTCCTTCACATAAAATAGAATTTTTCATTAGTACAGCTGATATCATATAACATGTAATAAAGTTGCATATAAAGCAAAGTTGATGTGAAACAGTACATGAACGAAATATCAGTCCGGAGCATTTTTCCTCACAGCCAATAGTGCTTCTTAAAATGTCAACCACTTCAAACAGCACAGTCTTTATTTTTCTGGCCAATCAACATCCACGTCACCAATTGAGCCTTTTATCTCCATCAGTCTGTGGTTTCTGTTTCCATGGCAACCCAGCTCTATGTCCACAGGTGCTTTAAACAAGCAAATATTTTCTCTGCAAGTTACATGTTTTGATTGACAGGTGTGACATAATTACGAGGGAACATTCCAGTCTGTCCGTGACAAGCCCCCTTCCACCAATTAGGATCCGAGTTGTCAAGGACCTGGATAAAATCTCCACGCCTGAAACCCAGCTCTCCATCCTCTTGAGGGTCAAAGTCAAACAAAGCTTGAACATAAGTGGAATGCTGTGGAACAAAAGTAAATGTTGAGAATTATGACAATATTGCCTTGAATGTGGCTGTGTATGTGTATGTGTATGTGTTAATTATATAGTATTTTTTTGTTATTTTTTTACCTAATCAAAATAACCCAACTGCAGTTTGATTGAGATTAATTGGAGTCAAACAAAAAATGAACTCTTCATATTATATATATATATTTATATATTATACACACACACAATTTTAATTGTTGGATATATATTCAAAAAGGTGGGATAGAAATATTTGTGCATTTAATGTTTTAAAAATGGAACACCAAAGTGTAACACACAGTATTTGTGAAATTGTTTCAGTCCTACCTGTGGTACCTGTTCAATGTCCCTGAGGAAAATGGGCTGATTCCTGGACACAGAAGTGGACCGATGATAATCCACTAAAGAGTTTAACGAGTTAAATTTGACCACCCACAAGAAGTATTTTCCTGCTCCATCCCGTAAGACTTTGAAGTGCTGGACATCATTCCCAAATCTACAGGAAAGGGGAAAAAAAAAAACAGTGTTTAGAAAAATTCATAATAGCCGGCTGCATTTATAAGACTTGGGTACTGCAATTGTAGTAAAGAACTCTGCACTGTTCAGTTTATCACGAACCCTAAGGTCTGCAGCTATCTGTGGAGAACTATTTGAATGATTCAGGCAGTGTTGGCCTAGTTTAGAAACCACACAAAAAGAATTCGCAATAACACATAAATAAAGTGCTGAGAACGGCCATATTTTGTGCTGCATTGCATCAATTATTCATTGACATGCCCCTATTTACAAGAACAGATTCAATTACCGCATCAAAATTTCAAAAGAAGCAGCCTGTGTTAGAGTTCATTACTAGAACAGTCATATGCAAACTGGCAAAACATTGGAATAGAACGGAATAGAATAGAATGACAAATACATACTTGACAGACAGCGAGAAGTCTCCAGGTGCACTCTCACTCTCTCTAATGAGAAAAGCTCCATCATGTCTCTGTTTATTTAACATTTCTTCTGCCTTTGCGCGTGGAATCTTCCCATAAAACCAGCTGTGGGTTCAGAACAAATCCAAAAGCAGTAGTTCAGATACTGTGTAGAATGCACGGAGCCATTTGAATTTTGAGAATGCAAAGACTGGGAAACTTATGTAATATAATGCATCCGTGGGTCAGTTGGATGGACAGTAGTTGAACTCGTGTATTAGAAAAACAGAGTGTTTATTAGATTGTATATTAGTATATTGTATATTAGAAAGGTATTTGTTCTAAAAGAGGCATGGACTCATAACTAAATTGACGTTATGTAACAATAACTCTGCAAAGTTTAGCATACTGAACAAAAAAGAAACAACTAAAGACTGAAAAACAGAAAAATTTGACAATGTAATTTTAAATATGGTTTATTGCATTATTTTCCTCCATGGAGGAAATGCAAGGAACTGTTCACCCAAGCATGAAAATTATGCTATGTTGTTCCAAACCCACTTGGAAGACTTGTTTAATATTTTTTATGAAACCTGAGAGATTTCTGGCCCTTCATTGTCCATTACACCAATACAGTGACGTTTTTTGCTTGAGGCGTTGAAAACAAACCTCACTTTTTCTTGCAGAAGCTCTAGTTTGACGAGTGAGAACAAACCTCACTGGTCAAGCAAGTATGGATGAGCTTCTGGGAAAACCTCAATTATATATGTTCATTATATAAAATGAGTGCCTTTTCAGAAGACTTGGATTAAAACACTTGATTCAAACAGATTACTTTAATGATGCATTTATGAATTTTTCAGTGAACTCTCTCAGGTTTCGTTTAAATTTTCTTCATTTGTATTTCAAAAATGAGCAAAAGTCTTATGTGTTTGGAGTGACAGGGGGGTGAGTAATTGATGACAGAATTTAAATTTTTGTGAAGATTGTTTTTCTTCTAGATTTAGTATTTTTTTTTACTACAAAAGAGCAAATACTCACGGGTGTGGCTTCATTTCTATGTAATTTTTAGGGATGAATCCCTCTTTTCCATTAAGTTCTGCCTTGTACCAGTTCTGGTCACATTCTTCATTTAAAACCTGATGGGAAAACAGAAGACACTTTAAAACCTGACCAGCATGGTGTCACTACACAATGTCACACAGAGTAAACCTCCAATCAGCCCACTTCCCTCAGAACACAGAGGACTTAAAGAGCCAATCACATCACTGCCTGTGGTGTTTAAAACCCAAGGCCTTGCTCTATAAATAGCATACAGGAAATATCCTTCATTTCAACTTTAAGCCACACATAACATCCTGTATACATAAGACTTCTCTGGCACTAATGAGAAATACATTGCACACAGTCTGTTTTGTGGAATTGCAAAACTGAACCAGATGGATTGCGCAAAAAGATGTGGGTAATTAGCATCATTCCTGATGGCCAGGATTTGATGTCTCTTTCATAACTGAAGAACAATGCTGTACCCACAATGATACCATCTGTGGTAATGATGACCGTCACCATCAAATAGGAAATGAAGAAAGGAGTACACTACTGCACTGTGTACAATCTCAGACGTGAAGGGCCGAAACAGATGAAGTGGACAAATCACTTTATGTGATTACTTTAGACTCAAAGGCACTCTCTCAGTCTTGCTTAAGTCAAGTATGTTATGACACATCCATCTAAGATAAATGGGAATCCTATCCTATAGCCTGGAACGTTCTCACAACACTGAAAGATGGTCTCCCCATCCCTTCTCTCTTTGTAAACAACCATTAATCTGCTCTCACCCCCACCGCGCCATGGCGCCTCTTTTCTCTGCCTTGAAAAAAAATAGAGTGACATTATAAACAAGCCAAGATGTCATATTCCAAATATAAAAAAGGGAGAAAGTAGGTCTTGATAACTTCTGGATGGGAGAAATGAATACAGCTAATCTCAGTTATAAATACATATACATATATATATATACACACATATAGTATTTTTAAAATCCACTCCCACTCTATGAACTCTATCTGTTTTCCCCCTCTTGTCATCTTGGTGAATAGAAAGCAATCTGAGTTTTAGGAAATCTCTATGTGGGTGCAGTGAAGAATTTGCATATGCAAAATTTGCCCCAATTTTGTGTCTTTCCAGTAAAACCCCTCGCAGTGGTTGGATGAAAACTGGTATTAAACATAAAACACAGAATTGGAGCTTTGTTCAAGAAAAGAAAGTTAATACAGCAGATAGATAGCTGAATATGACGCCAAAACCAAGTCCAAATTCTAAACCCAGTTTTGTGGTTCAGAGATGTCAACCGTCCCCAATCCACAACCACTAAATCCCTTTTCAGAGGAAATCATACTAGCCTGCTTGCCCGCAGCAAAGCACTGTTGCTAGGCAGAAAGCACAACAGAAAGAAAGTGGGAACGAGGTTCAAACCGTAGCAAAATACTGAAACACTTTAGATATTAAGGGCACATTTGTGCCCATGAGTACAATAAGTTGACCTAATTAGGTCCAACACGATAAAGTATCAAAAAATAAAAGCTATTTCTGCCATGTTACAGGCAAACATTTTGGTTACCATTGACATCTGGGTCATTCTGTATGGAAGCCCGTTGAAAAAGGTTATTGCGACTTTTTATCTCAGAATTCTGACTTTTTTTCTCAGAATTCTGAGATATAAAGTCGCAATTCTGAGATATAAAGTCGCAATTCTGCCTTTTTTTCTCAGAATTCTGAGATATAAAGTCGCAATTCTGAGATATAAAGTCGCAATTCCGAGATATAAAGTCTTACAACATTATTACAACAATTGCGAGTTTATATCTCAGAATTCTGAGAAAAAAAGTCAGAATTGTGACTTTATATCTCAGAATTCTGAGAAAAAAAAGGCAGAATTGCGACTTTATATCTCAGAATTGCGACTTTATATCTCAGAATTGCGAGTTTATATCTCAGAATTTGGACTTTATATCTCAGAATTTGGACTTTATATCTCAGAATTGCGAGTTTATATCTCAGAATTGCGACTTTATATCTCAGAATTTTGAGAAAAAAAGTCAGAATTGCAAGTTTATATCTCAGAATTATGAGAAAAAAAAGTCAGAATTGCGAGTTTATATCTCAGAATTGCGAGTTTAAATCTCAGAATTCTGAGAAAAAAAGTCAGAATTCTGAGATAAAAAGTCGCAATAACCTTTTTTATTTTTTTATTCAGTGGCGGAAACGGGCTTCCATAATTCTGTGTCAAATCAACCAAATTTCAGAAACTTTTTTTTTTTTTTGTTAAGAACCAGAATCTAAAAGGATATATCTCTAATACTTCTTAAGTTACAGGTATGCAAACTTGAGGCAAAAAAGCGAGTGCTTTTTGACATTTTTGAACTGTCACTGTTGGCATATAATGAAACAAAGATTGCTAAAGTCAACAGATTTTACTAATAGACATACCAATCTCTGTGTAAACATAAAATAATGATGCTGCCATCTTTCTGAAGTCAGTATTACCCTCCTGTAATTTGGCTCCAAATCTCAGGTATAAGATTTGGCATAAAATGGCCTCTACAAAACAGTGGATTACTCAATAAATATACATCCATCACATTCAATATTTTGGCTTTCAACACTATACATGCTTATCTTTCTTCAGAAAAAATATGAACAAAATCAAAAAAGTTAAAGGAATATGGATCCAATTTGCATGTAATATTTACGCTTTCGTATTATATTCCTGTATGTGGACAAAGACAAACCATATGGAACAGGTTAACTTTATAAATACATTAACTCCATCACACCTACACACCACAGTACAGTAGGCCTACATTAAAGGACACAGCTCACAAGTGCAATCTTTATTCCTATTGTTACTTGCTGCATTTGCATAAAATCACCACCAGCTGTTGTTGTTCACATTATAGACTCTCAGTGAAACTGAATAACTTCTAGTTGCAGTTGTCATGTCCGGTTAAGACAACGTAAACCTGGAGGTGTTGACAACACTCATGGAGAGAGAGAGAGAGAGAGAGAGAGAGAGAGAGAGAGAGAGAGAGAGAGAGAGAGAGAACAAGGCCTCTGACCACATCTGTCAACCAGCTTGCTCTTAACATTGACGAGCTCTGTCCATAAAAACTGAAGACAATTCATACTGACACACACACACACAAAAATCTCCACTGCATTACATTTGTAATCTCGTTTTTCTATCCAAATCCACACTCACATCTCATCATTTGTCTTTTTTTCACAAGGGATTTAAACACCTTTTCTTTTCATTTTTTTTTTTTTACTGTGGTAAAGTAGGAAAAGCAGATACCATTTTAAACTTGTCAAAACAAGTACCTGTTTTTTGTTTAAATCGTTTTTTTTAATTAGTAAATGTCAATCAACAAGTTTTTCAACTAATTAGGCTAGCTATTTAGTCATGATGTGCATTAGTACAGAAATATCTTGCAGGATTCAGTTATGTTTTCTCACAGTTTGTGCTTGTTAGGCAAGGTAAGGCATGCCCAATGTATTTATATATTAGTTTCTGAAGCATACAACAATGTCTTGCTCGTGTGGAGGATAAAATTTGCTCTTCCAACTTTTTACAACCAGTGTCAATTGCTTTGGAAAATTGGAAGAAAACATTAGAAAAGAGAGAGGACTCTGCCTCGTTGGGAAATATAATTAAACTTGGATTAGTTTTGAAATTTCATTCAACTTTTATTGCTTTCCATGTTCAAGTACTTTTTATTATTTAAATTGTAATTTGTTTAAATTGCTTAAATTTGAATGCACCTTAAATATTAAATCACATTAAAAGTGTAATTTATGCAATATAAATGATGTGCATGAATTACATATAATTCATTTAACCTAAAATGAAACCAAACAAAATATATTACTAAATAAATTAGCTTGTGAACATCACATTACTTATTCTGTCTATATATATATATATATATATATATATATATATATATATACACACACATATACATATATACACATATATATACACACACACACACACACAGGGCTATTTCATTTTTAATACATTGGGGAAATTTTACAGAATTTCCCCCAAAACACTACTGTTCAAATATTTAGGGTCAATAAGATGTTTTTAATATTTTTAAAAGAAGTCTCTTATGCTCACCAAAGCTGCATTTATTCAACAAAAAATTAAGCAAAACAGTTATAAAATTTAATGCATCTTTTAATATATATTAGCATATGGAGATATAATATAGGTCACTGACCCCAAACTTTTGAACAAGACATATACAGTGACTGTGACATAACGTTAAGTCCTATAAGGTTTTGGTCACACTGCAACCCAATCAGGCTAATGTAGGCCATTACAGTTTTTCGAGGAAATATGGTCCAGTGTGGCTAAAGCACTTATAAAAGACAAAGGAAGCATAATTGCTCATGAGACAAAAATGGAAAATGAAGTATAGAGGCAGTGGGAGAGATTTTCAGGATCTTATAATTCAGTGATAATCATAGTAGCCTACTAGGCAAACCATATTGGGCTAATAATATCCACTAATCCAAAAGTTTTTACCACATGTCTGGCATGTACCCTTTCCAGCAGGCCGACTTAGCTTCATATCTATAATAAACAGACTATTGTTGTGTTCAGGGGCAATGGAGAGATGCTACTGGTTGGAAAGAATGTAATTTGCATCTCGAGGCAACTAGGAATTACACAAGCTTCAGTCTGGATCCAACCCTTATGAAGATCCGAGATGACCGAACACCTGAGAAGAGATGATGCCAACCCCCCAGAAGACCTCAGATGATGCTAACCCTGGAACAACATATAAAACTACCAAATGTTTCTTAATTGCAACGTTTAAATCGCAACATATAATCGTTTCAGTTAATAGTGTTCACCGTCTGTTTGATTACGTGTAATTTGTAACTAACTGCATGATTTTTACTGTACATTTCTGCCATATTCACCACTAATAACCTACTCCTAAATATAATGTAGAAACTTCTGTAAAGCTGTTTTGCAACGATTTGTATTTTGAATTGAATTGAATCAATCATATTCAGCAGCTTAGACTAGGTTCAAACTCAACATTACTATCATTATTGGAGATTTCTATGAAGGTTATTTCCACACTGAAAAGACTGTTTTACGTTTGATGCATTTTGATGAATCTTTGTGTTGCACTGTACTCCTCTGTAAATAAATAAATGACACCACCAGTGATATCAAACTGGCATCAGCCATGATATTACAAGTCCAAACATCCCCTGAAGGTCAAACAGTTAATCACAGGCTGACACGCTCCAGACACACAGCTACAGAAGGCAGTGTGTTAAATGCAGTCTGGTTCTGTGAGTCATGGAGGTTCAAAGACAAGACCATAACTGTAGTTAAATGAATGCAACAGACGGAAATGTGTGTCACCAAAGCAGGCATCAAGAGCTTTAAATGCATGTGTCTATGTGCACAATCGGCATGTGTGAATTTTCAAAGAAAGAAACTATAGATAATTAGCAGGTTAAATATCTAGACCTGTCTGCAAGCCAAGTCCTGCGGTGTGAAATGTGTTTTGACTGGAAATGACATCAGCAGTGACCGTTGCTGACTTGAAAGTCATAGTGTGTGGGCAGTATTAGGCATCGAGAAGTTAAGACATCAGTGATGCCTGCTCTCAAGCACTGAATCAGTGAATAGTGGGCTAGCAAAAGCAATATGCCAGAAGATCCCAATGAACCCAACATTTTCTTAAATGCATAATATAAACTGAAACCCTAAAGACTGCACACCTTGCATTTTGCTTTCTTAATAGTCTACCATGTAATTTTATCCACCAGGTGTTTTGGCTGCAACTATAAAAAAAGAATAGAGTTGCAGTTATAGTTTATATACAGACAGAAGCATTTCCAGTCACGTCTCTAGCACAACATCAAATTTTCAAGACTGGAAGCAGAGAAAACCTTTTTAGTGGCATTCTGCCTTGTGCCAGAGGCACTTTTGGATGTCAGTGAGAGTGACGCTAAAAATACTGAAAATACATCGTTTCTATGGCTTATGTCAGAGCACTACTGACTTGCACTACAAACAGAAGAGTTCAGCATGGATAATAAAGTCTCTACGAACTGTTTAAAGGAATAATTATCCAAAAATGATAATCCTGTCACTATTTACACTCAGGCTGTTGTCATTATCCAAAAATGAATTTACTGATATGTAAGGGATAATCAACGGCTAGCTGTGCATTAAACGATTTGAATGCATGACGTGGAGGCAAAGAACCGCCCGACACGCACCGGAGGGTGGTTGCCTCCGCGAAGTGCATTCAAATCGTTTAATGCACAGCTAGCCGTTGATTATCCCGTTTATGCCATGGTCATTTGCCAGCATTCACATATTAAAGTTGTTAATAATATTCGTGCTGCAATATTTGACCGGAACGATAAAAATGATGGTTATTTTTGTCTGTAGTACTATTCAACTGTAACTGTATGTTACTATGGTTACCAATGTTTATAGGAAGCGCGTTAATATAGAACGTGATTAAACTGACCTGGAACTACCTGTGCGGTTAAACGAATTTAATCAACACCTGCCAGCCAATCAGAATCGAGTATTCAGACAGACCATGGCATAAATTAAAATATATTACTAAACAATATTAGCTCATGTGAATATCACATTATTATTTATTTTATCTAGAACAAGTAATTACAGCAAGCACCAAAGAATGCAGCACAAAACAGATAACGACAGATGTGTTTATCATGTCAATCTCATGTATTAACTGCACTGATTTTATATTGGCTTCTAGCATTGCTCATTCTATCAGAAATTAGAGTCTGAATCAGTAGTTTTATAAAATTAGTTTTTTATTTTTGAATGAGTATTCTTTTGATCTTTGAATAGCATGAAGATGTTTTCTTAATGTTTTTGTTTCGTAAATTCCAAACAAAAAATACAAAATGAGTGTTACTCAAAAAAAAAGGAAAAAATAATTTTTTTCCTTCTTTGGGGCATAAAATATTAATTTTTGAAACATTTTTACCGATTTCAATTCACTGACTCATCAGTGACATGACTGCCATGACCCAGCTGACCAAAGCCTGTCAAGGTTTTTTCTACAAACCTCTTCCTCTAAAAGTGGCCAATATGAAGTACCTGTTAGAAAATGCATAAGAAAGTAGTTCTATTCACGTTTTAAGGACAAAAACCTGGAAATGTCTTGAAATAAAAAAACACCTAAATAATAGCGGATGATAGACCGTTGAATTATTGAAAAATAATGCACACCTGAATGCACACGCCTTCTGTGGTGGCGACATTACCCCCTTGGGTGTGCATTATTTCTCAATAATTCAATGGTGCGTCATCAATTATTCCTTACACATTCAACTGAGACTGCAAACACAACTCTACTGGTAAAATATAGATTACTGTAGCTTCCATAAATTACACATTAAATCAATGGCTGAAATACTGAGATACTATCAAATCCCATCATTGCTTTACCTCTGTCCCAGGATTTTTAAGTGTTTTTGGAAAATATTTACTGAGTTCAAATCACTGACTCAACAGACCCGACTCTCATGACCCAACTGGCTAAAGCCTGTCATGGTGTTTTTTATGAACCTCTTCATCCAAAAGGGGGCAATATGAAGAACCTATTAGAATCAACAAACTCGGATCATGCCCACCAATCCACCTTCGGAAGTTAAAGACCACTATATCTGAACCAAATCTTGGTCTTCAATCATAATTATATATTTTTCCCTTTGAGCTAACTGCTTTCATTGTAGTAGCAAGTAAAAGAGTGACCAGTACATTATTCAAAATGGGCTCTTTGTTTTTCACTGAGAAAATAAAATATAGATTTGAAGGAAAGGAAGAGAGTGAGCCACGAGGAATCCTCTTATTTTGCAGGTGACATGTTCTTTGATGCAACTCCCATGAATGCAAAATAAAATCCCATGAAAGTAGGAAAGTAGGGCAAAAAATTATGCAAATATGTCAAACATACAGCACAATTTTTCAGCGCTGCCCTTGGGGGAAGTGTGGGGGAAGCACCAAAATCACAAGAGACTCTAGAAAAAGACGAGTTCCCTGGAGTCAGAGGTTCAAAACAGAACCCAAGCGAGAAGATCAAATCCTATCCTACAGTCAGGAGGCAGATTTAGTAATTAGCCAGAATTTCTAGGCCAACCTAACAGAATCTTGGGGTTTGGGGATATTCTCAACATATTAGAAGCAAATGCTGTTATCCCATGGGATATGTTTAGGCTGTTATTCAATGAAGGTGATTGTCAGTGTCACAACTCATAGAGAACAGCAAAATCTGAACATTCCTCTCTATATGATCCAGGTTTCCAATTCTGTTCAACTACGTAAGTTTAGTAACATAATATTGTAAATTTTTGACATATAAAATACCACTTATTCAAACAACTTTTCGTTTCCCTGTGACATTATTTCAGCAAAGTAATGGCTAATTATAATCGTGATCTTACTTGTTATATAATGTTGTAGAGTCTTCGGCGGTTTATAAGAAAATATGCATAAAAGTAAGTAGTTCTATTCACATGTTTTAAGGAAAAAAAATCTAGAAATGTGTCAAAATAAAAAACCTAAATAATAACGAACAATGGACCGTTGAATTATTGAAAAATAATGCACATCCGAGGTGGACAGCCTCCTGTCGTGGCGACATTACCTCCTTGGGTGTGCATTATTTTTCAATAATTCAATGGCCTGTCATCAATTATTCCTTACACAGATTGCATCTGAGACTGTAAACACAACTCTACTGGTAAAATATAGAGTATTTTGCCTTGGCACTGTAGCTTCCACAAATTGCTCAGAAAAAAAAAAAAAAAATTAAATAGCTGAAATCCTGAGATACCATCAAATCCCATCATTGCTTTTTGTCTCTCCCAGGATTTGAAATTTTCTTGTGCAGGCGTTGCCAAAGAGCGGGGAAGAAAAATACTAAGACCAACTCTTCTGAGCTTCTTCTTTCTGAATGGGGTAAAGTCAATGCAGAATAGGCAACAACCAGAGACAAAGGTCTGGCATCCCTCTCTTTACACTCCTGCAATTTTTAATATGATAAAAAAATAGCAATTATGACATATGATAAGAAAATTTGCTAGTGTTACTGAGATTAATCTCATTTACCACAGACATCAACTGTACAGCCAATTTTTACCAAGAGACTTTAGAGGCTCTAAACTTTAGATTTAGAAGATGATAAAATATGCATTTCATGACCTCATAGCTCAAGGGTTTCTTTGAGAGATGGTCCTTCATTGACCCTCTGCTGGAGTTAAACTTGGCCCAGTATCACTATCCCTTCATTTGCATGCCAAACACTTGAACAAACTTCAAGTAAAATGGGGTGAAAAGGGCAGTGTGTGATCATATTCAAGTTAAGTCAAGTAGAATGCAGAAGCACAGAGTACTTATGCACGCTGCTGATTAAAAGTTGTCTAGAACATTGAGAATGATGTGCAGCTTTGAAGCCTTGCGTTTTGCTGGATGAAAGGTCCAGGGGGCAAGAATAGCTGATCCATGACCTAAATTAAATTACAGCAGGATGGCAAGCGCTCCTGAATCCAGTCCAAAATCTTTTTGGATGGAGCTGAACCCTTCAGGGGTGGGTGATTGGGGGGAGTCTGAGTTGCTAGGGTGACTGACCTTGGTTCAGAAACAAGATGAGTTTTTTAAAGTCTCCGAAAGACGTGCTCACCATAGCTACATTTATTCGATCAAAAATACAGCAAAAATAGGAATATTGCGAAAAATTACTATCATTTAAAATAACTGTTTTTTCATTTTAATATATTTTAAGATATAATTTACTTCAACGATGGCTAAGATGTACACTATATTACAGCACAGTTCTAATCTGCTAAAAGCTACTGTAAGACATAAAGACATTAAGATATCATAAACACTGACATCAAGATTTTCTGTAAAGCTGCATTGAAACAATGTGTACTGTGAAAAGTGACTTGTCATCACTGCACATCCAGACTTTATTAAATTAATGCTATATATTTCTGACACTAATTAAAGTTAAAACTTAAAATTTAAAGTATGTATAAAGCAGTCATTGGAACAGGACAAATAGATAAACTAGACATTTCTGTAGACATCAGGTTCCTCATAGCTTGATCATACAGAAAGACAGGAATGAAAAATGCAGCAGTAATAAATTCCACTTACCTTTAAAATCTCTCCTCGCTTGAAACTTAATTCATCTTCTGCAGTAGCTTTGAAATCGTATTTAGCTATTGCCTCCATGGCATGGGCTGTGTGGATGCGAGACAGATATAAAGCTCCAGAAGGAAGTGCTTCTACAGGCAGAATAACAGCCCTGACTGATCTGATTCAATCTCCTAATATCTGTCCTTGTCACTGCTGACCGTGGAGTGACAGATCTTCCTTGTCTGGGTGCTGTCAACCTGCAGACAGACATAAAGATTTGAACCAAATGTAGTTATGTATAGACGAAGCATCAGGCATCAGGAAAAAGATTTTTTTTTTCTCCCTTTTAAACAGATCTGGTATGAAGCAGCTGTGCAATGTACGCAAATATAAAGGGAACGGAATAACTGGGTCGAGCTGACGTTTTCTTGCAACCGACTATGAGCCAATAAGAGGAATCAGATGTAATGTGGGGTGTCTTGGGTGATACTGGATGCTGGTGAAAGCTTGAATCATTCAGACCTGACACGCTGGTTGAAATACTGAAGTCACAACAAAGGACTTATACATGTTAACTAATTACAAGTACAAACAAATTCTTCATTCCTGAGTGAGATGCGTCATTACACAGACATTCATGTCAAGATCAAATTGCTTTTCTACGCTAGTGGTTGAGGTTTTGATTCATATCAGTGATTCGAAACAGTTGAATCGATTCACTAAGAAGATTCACTTAGATTCGCTCACTGATTCATTCAGAGGCCTTTTCAGCGAGTCAACCGATTCGTTAAAAACTGGCCAGTTACTTCAAATCCAGATAGTCCATTCACGAATTGTAATCGAAGTCAATCAGTTCAGTGACAATCCACCGAGTCTCGTTCAGTAAAGGGGCGTATTAGTTCAAATGATGTAACCAGTGAAAGTGCTCCCTCATAGCCCACTCTCGAATGATATTTACTCCTGCTTATAATCCATTTGACTGCAGAAAACGCTACCAATTGTCACGCGCTTATTTCGACGAACAAAACACGAGTCAGTGCATGGGACCGAACGAGAACGATTCACTAAAAGATTTGTTCACTCCACAATTCGACACAGCTAATGATACGACATTCTAGCACTTTGCCGTTATAATCATGCAGTCAATACGTGCAGCGAAGACTGACCTCTGGACAGCTCGCCCTGAACTAAATTTGCAGTGGGCCCCGGGCGTCAGTTACGTCGTTTGTTGATTATAATAGGAGCAATATAGTTTGTCGCTTCGCGTCGCTCGTCTGGAGTTGTTGTAGTATAATCGGTTCTGTATGTAAATAGTTAGTTTTAGGGGAACGGATTCGTTTAATGATAATATGCTGTGATGGTGAAGATGCGATCCTTTGTTTTGATACCAAACTTTTCAGCCTTGTGAAGCATATACAAACACCACTAGAATTTCCTTCGCATTTTTTTATTTTCCCTACATCTAATCTTAAAAAAAAATACCAATCTGACTGAAAGGAGTCAAACATGAGTAATTCCAATGCAAGAATCTGCTGATTAGATAAAACACTTACCCAGCGCACAGAGGTGCAGAGTCTCTCCCTCTCCGAGCCCCCTTACGCAGTGAAATAAAGAACTACATAGAAATACTGCATTTTAACAACAGTAAAATCATGTTCATAGGGCTTACGGTTTCAGTTAATTTTCCCGACTCCGGAGTAGCTCCGGGAAAAGCAAGAGAGCTGTTAATTTCCGCTTCCTTCGTGTTATGGTCCGCAAAGATGGAAAGGTCCAAACATAAACTTCACACACTGAATTAATAGTGAAGCTACACAAATCGACAGTGCACCATAGGTCAGAGATTTGATTTAAACGCGCGTATCCTCTAATCTAAACCTATCTAATCTCGCACTGAATATTGCAGTACAGATTGAGTACAAAACAGAAGAGAATGGTTGTTCCAGTTCTCTATGAGAATAACGCATGCAGCATGACACAAGACGAACGGAGCGACATCTAGTGGATAAAGAGTGACATTGCTGGACCCCATAATTCAGAGAAAATTCTGGCTGCGGAAGCCAATTTACAGTAAATTTGTAGCAGTTTGAAAAGTTTATGATATAGCCTACTTATATAATTTACATTATTTAAAAAAAAAAGAAAACTCAACATCACAATAAAGCGGAAAGTTGGCTATTTTCAGAGGCATCGCTAAATTATTAGCCTATAAGGTGGCTTGTTTGTTCATGTGGCGATATTGTAGGCTACTCTTCAAATATCTATTTTTGTACATTCAAGCTGAAATAATAAAAAAGGAAAAATGTAGATTCAAATGGTATATCTAACTGCAGAGATAAATATCTAATATGAAATTTAATGATTTATATAAATAGCCTATGTCAAGTACGCTGTTGCGACAAGAACACTTGTGTAGATCAGCAGCACTTGTTGGGTTGGTGCAGTGGTTAGGAAACACTAACAGACCCCACACAAGCCTCGCATCAATATTTGAACAACTGCAAACCTTTTTTAAAAAGACGAAATAGTGGTGCCCTGATGGATAGAGGTGCAGTTGCCATTTCATAACTGGAGGTGTCAGCTGGTGTCCAAGGACAGTGAGTGTTGACTAAGTAACCCATCTCTGCAGAGACACTGAGACTTGTGGATGCTGCTGCTCTTCATCTCACCCGTCTTCAAACAAGTTTTCCGCGATTTTAGCCTGAAGAAATCTGATATTTGTAAAGTCTAGGTTTGTTTCGTTTTTATTCGTTTTATTTTTTTATTCATTGAATACATCCATATGGTATGTAATGAGTGGAAATTGTGCATAGAAAGTGGCAAATGTGAGGCGGTGACAAAGGTGGGACTTGAAGTTATTAGCTGCTTTGCCTGCAGAGGTAGATGTAGATACGGCATTTCTTTCACAATTTTTAACATGGATATTTCTGAAGATTCTGAAAACTCATCTCTGCTTCTCTTTAACTCGTCGGGACACATACAAGGTAGGCATATCGCCTATTTCAGGGATGGAAGTGAAGATGGAAATCCTTTTTTTTTTTTTTTTTTTTTTTTAGAGCAAATCAGCTTATGTTATAAGCTTCTTGATGAACTGTTTTAAAGAAAAGTAATATGTATTATTATTATTATATAACGAATTATGTTATACATATGGTGTGAATATAGCCCTTTCTTTCTTTCTTTCTTTCTTTCTTTTTTTCTTATGTGCATTCATAATAGAAAGTATGTATTTTAGGCACTACCATTTCTTTTAAGTGTATCACCATAACAACTGCATAATAATTATTTAATTAACATAAGAAAAGCTGTTTAATAATTGCCATACACCATATGTCAATATTATTTATCTTAAAAGTTAAATATATTAAAAGTTAGTATATATTTTATACAGTTTATGTATTGTAAAATACACACACACACACACACACACACACACACACACACACCACATCTGGATCTTGTTTTTATGTGTGATTTCATTGTGTGCTTAGTGACCATTGGGGACCAGAATGGAAATGCCATCTTGCCCAGTATTTTTGGGACCATATGTTTTTTTGGCATCATTGGAAATTCTATTGTCATCTACACCATCATTAAAAAGACCAAATGCCAGGCTAAACAAACGGTACCAGACATTTTCATATTCAGTCTCTCTATTGTGGATTTGCTTTTCCTCCTCGGCATGCCCTTTCTCATTCATCAGCTCCTGGGCAACGGATCTTGGTGTTTCGGAGCCACTATGTGCAAATTCATCTCTGCCCTAGATTCGAACAGCCAGACAGTGAGCACCTACATCCTCACAGTTATGACCTTGGACCGGTACGTGGCTACAGTCCACCCGTTCCGCTTTAACCACGTCCGGACAACCTGTGTCGCCAGTGGTGTGGTGGGGATGGTGTGGGTGCTTTCTCTCATCTCCATTACTCCTGTCTTAATTTACACTGGCTTGATGCCTCTTCACAACGGCCAGGTGGGATGTGCTCTCCTGCTTCCGAATCCATCCATCAACATCTGCTGGTTCACTATCTATCAGTTTGTGCTGGCGTTTGCCCTTCCTCTCATGATTATCTGTGTGGTGTTCTTTAAAATCTTGAAGCACATGTCTACTTCAGTGGCACCTCTTCCCCCGAGGAACCAACAAGTGCGCACTAAAAGTGTGACTCGAATGGCTGTGGCCATCTGTTTGGCTTTTTTCATCTGTTGGGCTCCATACTACATCCTTCAGCTTGTCCATCTAGGAATACAGAAACCCAGTGCTTCATTTTATTATGTCTACCACGTTGCTATTAGCATGGGTTACGCTAACAGCTGCATTAACCCTTTTCTTTATATAATTCTGAGTAAGACCTTTAAACGGCAGTTTATAGTGGCTATTCAGCCTGCGCACAACCACTTTCGGGTCAACCCGAGCAGCACAGAGGCCACTGTGTCCCTCCGTCTGACCGCTGACTGCCAAAGACATATTCCTGCTAACACCTCGGAGTAATATACTAATGTTTTTTTTTTTTTCATTAACACAACTTAATTTTAAGAATACTATGTGATTACAGATAATTGAAGGCTGAAGTGTGAGTATTTCAGTGAGTGTTTCTTGGTCCAGTTGCAAAGATATATATTTAGGCTTATGACAAGCAAGGGAATACCAAGAGCAATAGAATGACTGACAGACAGGGTGAAGTGAAGAATCTTTGAGCTGTGCTCTTACATGCTGACGGATTACAGTAACCATCACTGACAGAACACAAAACAAATGCAGCTGCCTGTCAAAACAACATTCTGCTTCATTACTGTATATAATGTTGATTAAAGAAAACAAGAGAAAGATTAAAAAAGAAAGGAAAAAACAAAGTGTTCAATATTTTGTCATCTCTGTGTGCTATGCGTGTATTTGCATTTGCATTATGTATTTCCAATTTTTTTTTTTTACTTCATCCTATAAGGGTGTTTACTGGGAAAAAAAACTGTAAATGTAAATATGTGTACAAGTGAAATTTTGTATCATGTTATTTGATCCACTGAAATATTACTGTAAGTTGTGTTTTTTTTTTTTTTTTTTTAAGTGAAACAGGAACATGTAAGTGTTGAGTATTGTTACTGTGCTTGAAATTTTATTGTGGTGCAGACACCCTTGGTATATAAGAGTCAAAAGCCAGTGTTTTTAAATCACACACACACAAAAAAAAAAAAAAAACTACCATATGTTGTTAAGCATCAATATAATATATAATTGATATATAAGTTTTTTTTTTTTTTTAAGTAGCTTAAATATCTTAATATAACTAAGGCCTAGTCCTGGCTTAAGTTTGTGAAACCGGGCCTAAATTTCATTGTTTAATCCCAGTTAAATAATTACACTACCCGTAAACCCTGAAGAGAAATCCACCAATCAGTGAAGTCGTTCTTACCATGGAAATGGAAGTTCCAGGTAAAAGAGCTCGTTAGTGACAACCCTGTGGTTTATGGGAGAATAAAGTAAAATGCATTTGCAAATGATGAAATCAAATCAGTCTCTCTCTTAACCAACTTTTATAATATAATTACATTTATTTAAATATTTTTTGTAGGGATGGCTAAAGTACTGGTACTTTGGTACATACTAAAATAAAATGTAATATTATCAGTCCCTCTGCACTACCAGTAGGTACTATGCTAGTTTTTATTTTTGGATGTGTCAAAATTTCGGGTCTGTTCATACATGTAGCCTGTAGAATTGACACTCTCTATTATATCATTAATATCAATCAATGTACTTTTTTCTGCTGTTTGTACTTTGATCTGTTATATTGTAGACTGTTTGCTTGTCTTGAATCACTTGAGAATGTGTACTTAAAAAATAATGCTAGTTTAATCAAAAAGTGGTAATGAGAATCATGAAATTTCACTCATATTGGTATATCGACTACTGATATTTTGCTGTTGTGACAACAATAGATATATTATTGTTATTATGTCCTTTAGAATCATAATAGTACAAGTACCACATTCCCCTATAAAAGACACATATGTTCAAAAAAGAAGTGCATGTCTTTTTGAAGCTACAACTGGAATCTTGTAATGTTGTGATTCATCTTGAGGCTGTTTGTTGTGGTTCAAGGCTTCTTGAAATTCCCATTGAGAGAATGATTGGGAAAAATAATAGGACACAATGCTGCTTGAGAGGTGCGTTGACAGTTGTGTCTTGGTGTTTTGAGTATACAGAAAGATCCTTGAGCCATAACAATAAACTCAAAGAGGCTAATGCTGCCTCAGAGCAGTCTTAATGTTGTAAGATATGAATACATAACATTTTGTCATAGCAACAGACAATCTCATGGTAACAGAGGCACCTATTTCTCTATACATTGCCCCTTTATATGCCAGATGTCTTTAAACTAATCTTAACCCCCAAAGTCCATAGAGGAACAGATAATATGCAACAGCAGGTTCATATGGCAAGGTATAACCATGTACATGTTGTAAACATAAATACTGCTGCTCAAAAGTTTGGGATCAGTAAGATTTTTAATGTTTTTTAAAGAAGTTTCTTCTGCTCATCAAGGCTGTATTTATTTGATCAAAATATTATTGCAATTTAAAATAACAGTTTTCTATTTTAAAATACTTTAAAATAGAATTTATTTCTGTGACGCAGAAGTGCTCTGAATTTTCAGCATCATTACTCCAGTCTTCAGTGTCACATGATCCTTCAGAAATCATTCTAATATGCTGATTTATAATCAGTGTTGGAAACCGTTGTGCTGCTTCATTTTGTTTTTTGTTTTTTTTGTTTTTTTGGGGACCTGTGATAATTTTTTAGGATTCTCTGATTATTAAAAAGTTAAAATGCAATTCAAAACTTTGGAATTCAAATATTTTCTTTCTTTCCTTTTTTTTTTTTTTGAAATAAATTAAATAAATTAATAATTTTATTCAGGAGGGATGTGCTAAATTAATAAAAAGTCATAGTACAGACTTACATTGTTAGAAAAGATTTCTATTTTGAACAAATGCTGCTAAAAGAATCAAAGGAAAAAGTATCACATGTTCCAAAAAACAATATGAAGCAGCACAACAGTTTCAACACTCATAATAAATCAGCATATTAGAATGAAAGATCATGTGAAGACTAAAGTAATGATGCTGAAAATTCAGCGCTGCATCACAGAAATAAATTCTATTTTAAAGTATATTAAAATAGGAAACCAATATTAGAAATTGCAATAAGATTTCACAATATTACCATTTTATTTCTGTATTTTTGATCGAATAAATACAGCCTTGATGAGCAGAAGAGACTCTTAAAAAATCTTACTGATCCCAAACTTTTGAGCGGCAGTGTAAATAATATATATATATATATATATATATATATATATATATATATATATATATATATATATATATATATATATGCAGTGTTTATGTAATCATTTGTAATACCATTTTACTTCAAGATGCAGCTAAAAGGCTGTAGACACTTCAGCAATTCTAAAATGTCAATTGCTCATTAAAATCATTCCTGTGAAAGTCATTAATGTGGCTTCTGAGTGGCCTTTTATCTTGAAAGCAAATGCTTTCTTTTCTATAAACACTTCACTCCATAAATCCTATAGTGCATACACAGGTGCTCTCTATAAAGAGTTGATAATCCATAACAGGAAACAAAAACAAAAAAAGAGGGGGGAGGGTCAGTGAATATGTCAAATTTACTCTTCCTATTCATGTTGCAAATGGTTTTTAAAAACATTCATGCCATTCACAATAAAGGTTTAAATTTAAGGACTGTGTGTTATGCAGTGTACCCATAAAGTAAAAGGTAATAACACATTTTCCTCACATCTTGAATGCGTGATTGTGAAATGAATTGTTTATTTCTGTCACTACTTTAAGCCACTTGGTTATGATGTTAATATATATATATATATATATATATATATATATATATATATATATATATATATATATATATATATATAATTTTTTTCCCTCTCTATAATAAATAAAAATAAAACATATACTAACCTACTTTTCAAGGTTTTAATTTCCAAAATGTTATTCTTTTCATCAGACATATGTTTCTTCATTGTGATTTCATTAATAAAGACATTTCTTACCTATTTTGGTAAGTATTTAAATGAATTAAATGCATCGTATTCATCATTATCTATTCAAGTCACACTGACAATATTTTTAAATTCATTAATACATGCTGAGAAAAGTGTTGTGTCATTGACTGACTAGCTAAATTAAATAACAAAATCAGAATCTGAATTCCTTGAGTTTTTTATGTCGAGCCCATCATTAGTTACACATTCTATAAAGATAGAAATAACACAGAAAGAGAAAACTGTTTATCCAGAACTTTTATATAACCATCATTCTGTTAATGATGTGTTTACCTGTAACACAAAAGTATATTTAAGGAAGTCTGAGACCCCTCCATCTAGACTCGTCACCTTAATGATGTTTCTGAGTATACTCAAGGAGACAGATACTCAAGAGAACAACTTTTAAGCGCCTTATTGTTGTGGTTACCTTGAGATATTAACAATATGGATTTTTCACTTCCAAAGTATAAACCCTTTTGCCAAACTTGTATTAAGCAGACCACGGGCTTACTGATGTCCTCTGTGTGGCAGATTATGAGCTGCCATTTAAGGCTGAAACCATGACTCTGACTCTTGAGTATAAACACAATATCTAAAACCAACATGTGTTTTAGTCTGAAACAATAATAGGGGAAAATGGTGTAAGATGCCCTCTTAACAGCAGTGTGCATGCTGCTCAACAGTAAATGGGATGCGTAGAATGTATAAAATGTTGGGTCCCACTTTATATTAGGTGGCCTTAACTACTATGAACTTACATTTAAATTAATCATTTGGTACAATGCACTTATTGTGTACATACATGTTTTTACATTGTACTTATATTTTTAAAAATACCTATATGTAATTACATCTGTAATTAATTTCTGTAATTACATTTATAATTACACTGTTGACCCATCCCTTACACTTTAACCCACCCTTAAACCTACCCACACCACCAAACCTGTCCTTAACCTTACCCGTATCCCACCTCAATAGCAGCAATAGTGTTTTGCAATACAGTATGAACACAATAAGTACATTGTACTTATTTTTTGATGTAAGTACATAGTAGTTAAGGCCACTTAATATAAAGTGTGACCAAATGTTGATGCATGATTAGTAAACTGTTCTCTGATTTTTGCTATTTTTTAAATAAAAAGTTGTTAAAGTAAAATACTAAATCAAACATTCTAAGTAAAGTCACGCATTTTGAGAACTGAATGATTGAATAATGGTAATTGAACTGAATAATTGAATAATCTCAGTCAATAATGAGATGCATCTGGATGTCATATTGTTTGAGATTGAATTTTATAAATGCATTTAATGCATGCAAAATTAGCTACATTATTTTGATAATAATGAAGATGTGAAATGCCCATAAAACAAAATAATTAACCTTACACTTTAAAATACAAACATACAACATAACAATATCACAATAAAGCAAGCAAACAAACAAGACAGAAAGAATTTTACATTTCTAGAATGCAAAGCAAACTGTTAAGTTTTAACTGCTAATCCATGTGTGCATTTTAAACTTACCTTTAGGGGTGTTTTTGCCCTATTGGTGTTTTGTGCATGACTTTGCTCTGGGTTAATTTTGTTAGAAAGAACCGTATTGATAGATGGAGATCTCAAAGCAGTTCAAAGGAGTTCACAGGCTTTGATCCATGATATAAATGTATGTTGTATATCTCCCTCCAGTAATTTTTTTTTTCAGAATCCTTTGTTATTCATCACATGATTTGACAAAAGCCTTTAAGCAGAGGCATACAGATAAATAATATTAAGAGAAAACTATCAAAGGTATTTCTTCTCCTTCATGGTTAAATTCAAGTGCTGAAAAAAGAGAAACTGGTCTTTAATTATTGCACATAAACTGATACCTGGAGGCGATGAAGACATCACCATGAGCCTTTCTTTAGAGGTGAAAAAAGAAAGAAAAAACTCTATGATGTACAAGCATGAACTTGATTTTTTCCTAAGTTTATAAGCTTCAATTCTCTGTTTCACCTTCTTTCATAGTAATTGATGGCCAAAGAAACAACTGCAGTAAATATCAAATAAAATGTTTAAATTATCAATCTATTGTGTCTCACATTAACCTATTATTTTGTCGCAATGAACCTATATTAAATGTAGCAATGCTGTAAACAGAGACAGATGAAACATAAAAGATGAACATTTTTTATGAAAGTTTCATCTAATCACATCAATCATGCTGTTTCTAACCTGTAAAAGTGACTTACGTTTTTCCATTAAATACAAAATGAAATGTTAAGCAAAATGACAGCCTCAAAGTGCAGTCACATTTACTGTCGCTCTGGAAAATTTTACAGGAGAAATACAATTATTCCAATAGGAATCTGTGCATGATCAGGGGCCTGTTCCATAAAACAGGTTTACCATATAAACCAGGTTTATTTCAGTTAGTCTGACTTATTGTCAGTTGATTTGGTTTAAAATAAATCAGACTAACTGAAATAAGCCTAGTTTATTTGGTAAACTTGTTTTATGGAACCCACATAGTTACCCACATAGATTTCATTCACTGCATTGACCAACAGAAAGCTTCTTGTTTTGAAAGTGACTTCAGTGTTTGCTCTGCTTCATGGATTGCTACACTATCGACACAATAGACAACTGTCTATTGACCATTTCTGCCCACACAATTGACTTTTATTATGTGGAAAAGAGCTGCAATGAATGTGAATGGTGGCTGAGATTATCAGTCCCTGACATTCTGCCTAACCTGCTGTTTTGTATTCCACAGAAGAAACTAAGATATAGATTTATAGATATCATATACATTTGAAACATGAGGATGATGACAACTTTCATTTTGGGCTGAACCGCTGACTGTTTTTAAAAACACCCATAGAATGTTAACATAAACGTAAGAGGAATTTGGCAGTTATCCAAGTTTGTATGTACATGTGCAGCTTTTTTTTTTTTTTTTTTTTCAATGGTTCCTAACCCTGTCTGAGAGATAATTACAGTTCTCTAGTGGGTAGACAAATCGAGCACCACTTTCTTGTCCTTGCACTCCTTGTAATACTACAACAATTATGGCAGAATTATATAATTCTGAAGTGCATAGTAAGTTTCTTATATGCAATTTGCATTTAAAATGATGTAAATCAAGCTTTTGTGAAAAAATACAGAAAAATACCAGAATTTAGATTTCTAGCTGAGATACTGAAACATTGACACCAATGTCTTCAAACTGTGGATCGAGACTTTAGGGTGGTGCATGCTGATGAGGAATGGATCAAGCTGCTCTTTGCATGCTCTGTGAAGACTCCCTCAGGAACTGGAGCTATTGTAGCCAAAGCAAAAAGACTTTTTCACAGTCAAAGTGCTGCAAAGAGCAGTGACAGTTTTAGTGTCATTCAGTATGCAAATAAACACACACTTTTAGATGTCAGTCAAGATAAATGCTGAAACTAGTATTTTTTTAAAAGAGACTAAGAAACATGGCGTGAAAACCAATGTCTTTTTAATTTCAGAAATTATACAAAAATATATCCGTTTATTGTTATTGTATAGACACAAGTCCACACAAACCTGCTTATAAACATCTTGACAGCAGAACATGTACCCTTGTGCAATAATTCAATGGTAATTTGAATTGTACAAATAATCTATCCCTACATATATACCGTTCCCAGATTATATATTATCCATTGATTTTTTTTTTTGTATAATATATATGTACACACAAAGACATTACAAAATGTTTATAAAAAGTCGCATATAAAAGATCTTTTAAAAAAGATCAAACCAAATTAAAAAAAGAGAAGATTTCAGGGTAAGATTCCTTCATTCATTGTCTTGTCAGTACAAGTGTTCATTGTTTCAAGCATAGTGAAAAGTAGGATTATTTTGGAAGCATGGGAGTGGAAAAAAGAAATGCCCTTGGGGGAGCAGACCTTTGTGTCTACACAAATCCTGTTACATGCTGTGTAATTGCTGCTTTTTGCATAACCCCTTTGACATACTCAACAAAATAACAGGGATGATTAGATGTTGACAGAAGAAGACAAAAACCTTTAGTGGGTTTCGTAGACAGATTTCAACGAAGCTGAAAAAAGAAAAAAATGTTTTTCCTTTTCAATTTATGCTGAAAACTTTAAAACTGTGAATCATCTCTTATCTGGAACTTCTACAGCACAGTAATGGACAAAATAAATGCAATATAAAAGTATAAACTCTTGTTCCGAACATACAGTCAGAAAGTGTTTGAGCACTGAAACAAACAAACCTTCACTTCATATCTTTTCTTATTCAGATCAACAAAAACTAATATAAACCGTGCGATATAGAAACAGCATATCTGTAAATTTATCACAATAATTAACCTTATTCTACAGTGCAATTCAAACTTTACTGCATACAATACCCAGGTTCACTGGAAAAAAACGTGCCTGTGGCAACAATTCGGCCAGATTATATTATGTTGCTTCTTGCACTCAAGCATGCAGAAGCACTGCTAATGTTTAATCGTCCTCCAAAAAGGTGGATGTGAATCTGGCAATGTTTGATTACACTGGTTGTTGTACAAATTGTCACAGTTTATAAATGAAACATCTGTGGTGCTAAATGTGAATGCTCTATCACATCTGACATACAGTACCACTCACAATATATTGTTAAAATCATGAGATAAAGACGCATTTGCCATGTCATTTAAGCTTGCATCTACAAGTCTTTGAGCTCTTTTGTTGTGTCGTGTTTCAGCAGCACTCCTGCGGAAGTAGCTCACTGTACCAGGTGAGTTACAGAGCAAGTTTACTATATCAGATGGAGCATAACATATGGTGCTAACACTATATACAGTATTAGTTTATAAATCATGCACTGTGGTAAAACGGTTCTGAGGTCAAAACATAATATAATATTGTGCAAGGAACTGCACAAAAAGAAGTCTTTGTTGATAAATAATCTGCTCCTGTAATCATAATTTGTGTAAAAAAGAATAAAAGTTGTTAGTGTTTTACCTAGTGTTAATTTCAGCTGGAAACTGCTGTGAATATTATGTATAGATACATTTTTGGAGTTTTGCAGAAATTGAGGTAGAGGCTTATTTTTTTCCAATGAGCCTATGTTGGAAGAAATTCAGATAGATTGCAAAGAGATAAACAAATAGTATTTTACATTTGAGGAGCTAGTGAATATTCCATATCATGTGCAATAATCAACAGGACACGTTCTGTTTGGTCTATGATTTGTTAGATTACTTTAACATAAATGTGGGATTATGATTCAGTTTGATATTTGAGTTTTAATTCAATCACAATCACACGGAGAGAAAAGAAGCTATTTAAATCTTTGATAATGCAAAAATGTTATATTTTGCAAAATAATAGCTTTGCAGTGCATATATAGCAGTAGAGTTTAATGAGCTGCATTCAGACTATTTAATTGCTTCTGTTTGTCTTGTCTTATTCATCAGATTAATGGGCATATGGCCCCAATTAGTCCAAATAGGAAGGTGACAATATCACATATTCTGACTGTTGTTCAGAGCAATTAGAGCCAAACACGATCTGTGTCATGGACGTCTATGCTTTTAAGGTCACTTTACTGGTTACACTGAGGCTTTTCTTTACTCTGCAGTCACTGGTATTGCTAGATCCCTACGTTATTTGAACACATCAAATATTTTCAGATGAGCTTGATGAAAGGAATGAAAAAACATTGTTGGGTCCCACTTTATATTAGGTGGCCTTAACTACTATGCACTTACATTTAAATTAATCATTTGATACAATGCACTTATTGTGTACATACATGTTTTTACATTGTACTTATATTTTTTAAAATACCTATATGTACTTACATCTGTAATTAATTTCTGTAATTACATTTATAATTACAATGTCAACCCACCCCTTACACCTTAACCCACCCTTAAACCTACCCATACCACCCTAACCTGTCCCTAACCTTACCCGTATCCCACCTCAATAGCAGCAAAAGTGTTTTGCAATACAATGTGAACACAATAAGTACATTGTATTTATTTTTTGATGTAAGTACATAGTAGTTAAGACCACCTAATATAAAGTGTAACCCATTGTTGTTTCAAACCTGTATGTTTTTCTTTCTTTTTTTCAAAACTTTAGCAGAATATTCACACTGCTCTTTTGCATACAATGAAAGTCAATGATGACTGGGGGTGTCAAGCTACAAATATATCAAACAGCACACTAAAAATAAATTTCAAGTGTTCTGAAGCCTTGGAATTTCAGAATTCTGAAGTGTTCTGAAATTTGTGTGAGAAGAACAAAACACTTTTAAAAGAATTTGAGACTATCATTATTAACTAATACTTGAGTGTGTGTAAACCTAACTTTCTTCAGTCCAGTATTGAAACATTAATAACACTAAAAATGTACTTCTTAAATTTACTTTATAAGAATCAAGATTTCACAGCAAAAAGACATGTGCCATGAACAGAAGGTGGACATTTTTACAATTTTTACAAAAAGGCCTTGTACTTGCTAAAAAGCACATACTATCAATCGGAGGGCAGAAGATTGTGTTGAACATGTAGAGTGATGTTTTGATTGTGTTGATAATTTAGAGGCCCTAGTTGAATGTATCAGATAGGCTTTAAAGGGTTAATGGTCTCATGGAAAAGAGCAGCATGAACATTCTGCTAAACATCTCTGTTTTGGGTCTATTAAGGAAAAAAAAAGCCAAATATGTTTGGAACAACACGAGGGTGAGTAGACAATGACAATTTTCATTTTTTTTGGTGTACTATCCTTTAAGTTAAACAGGTTCTTGTTACTGCATTCAAACTAGGTTTAGGTGTTGGATTAAACCATAAGGTGAGGTTGTTGTGATTTACTAAGGTGTTCTAATACATTGTGTTGTCAACATGCCATCCTTATATTTCATACTTTTTAAAAAATAATTTATAATACAAATTTGTAAATGTCTTAATGCATACTGCAAAACAAGCAAAAATTGATAAGCTTCATGTTTTGGTCTGAGAGCATGATTATGTCAGACAGTGGTGCAATAAATTCACTGAAAGTGCAAGAACTGACATCTTAGATAAATGTCATGAAAACCCATGAGAGGTTAGCAGCCATTCAGTACAATCTACAGAATCATAAAAGATGAAACTGAAAAGTTATATATAGCGATTCCCTTCATGTATTACAGGTGATAAATCTATTTAGTGGCACATAAAAATCAAATACGAGGCAAATAATTTTTCAATTCAAAATCATGGTGCAGAGGCCAGTGTGTAATGTACTTCCAGTGCCAAAACACAATCTGACAAAAATAAAATAAAATAGCTCTGGTTCAGAGGCACTTCATATAAGCAGAAAAAAGTGAACAAAAATATCATCCACTAGTTACAAATGTATGTGCAAACTTCATTGTGTGCTTCCATCATTTCAAATATTTCTTTCTTATTATAGTTCTTACGTGGGCTTTTAGATATTTGCTACGCTGTTGTGATATTTGGGTGTAGTGAAGTAAGTCTCAGAAGCTTGATTCAGGCACTGCCTTCTTTCTGCCCAGTGAGTTTGTGCTGTAGCGTGTGCGTTGCAGGGTGTTCTGAGAGCCCCTGTCCATAGGAACGCTCTGCGGATGAGCCGCCGATGTGCCATTCCTGTGTAGAGATGCCGTCCTTCTTAAGCTTAGATCGGCCTTGCTTTGAATATTGGAAGAACTTTGTGAGCGTTTGATGTCTGATGACCCACGACTCACCTTGCCATTTGCAAATTCATCTCCGAGTCTGCTACGAACTTGGTTAGTGCCATTAGCTTTTCCTTCTGAAGTTCTTTTGTGAGTCCCATTGGAGAGTGAAACTCCAGATGGGCTCTTCACCTCTGTGTCACCCCTTTTCACAGAATCACTGTCTCGGGACCTCCGAAGTGAGTCTTTCTTCATGAAACCGCCTTTAAGGAAAGCAAAGACACTATCGTGATGCTTTGACTCCTGTCCCTTTCTCTGTTTCTCCTCTAGATGGTCTCGCTCCTTGCCTGGATCATCCCTCAGCGTTGTTTCCCACCCGCTTGGACCACTGGAACTGGATTGGATCCCTGTGCCGGAGCTGTTTCTGGACTGTGATTTGTCCTGTTTTGATTTTCTGCTGCTTCGTCTGGTCAAAGTTCCATCTTCTCTTGGTCTACTGCTGCTGCTGGGTTGTTGACCCGTTGCTTTCTCTGAGTTAATTCTTTCTTGACCCTGCGGTATTTTGAGATACTCTGGAGGTCCGAGGTTGCTGTGGCTTGAAGATTTGGCTGTGGATTTTTTCGTTTCTTCTTCTTTACCGCTTTCTTTATCTGAAGGTCGTGTCATTAGGGCAACAATGGGGTCTTTGGTGCATCTTGGCCTTCTGCCGGACTCTAAATACTCCACCAGCTCTGCAGGAGCCTGGCCAGGAGCTTGGGCAGGTTTGTGGCGGTCTTTGTTTCCAAAGGACCATCGCAGTGGGAGCACTCTGGTTTTGGTGGGACTTTTCATGCTTACGCTACGACCTTGGATTCCTCGCACAAAAGGTCTGCTTTCGAACCCACCTAGGGACACATTTACACAATATTTACCACATGGTGAAAAACACATTCCCACAACAAAACAAGTGAAAAACTATGATGAAATCTCTGTCAAGAAGCATCCTTTTAGTATTTACATTTCTTATTTACAATGACGAGAACAAACTGGATGGGTACACTCACCTCTCTCTTCAATTGAGGGTTCATTTTGAAAGACGGGAGACTCTGGGGAGTCTGGGATGGAAGAAGGGCATGTTGTGGAAGACCGCGATACCATACTTCCTCTTTTACTGTCACCATTCAAACGGATGAGCCAGTGATCTGACATAGAGGAGCTGGTGGAACCTGCACAATGAGACAATAAAGACTGTTTAGTGGCTGGTCCATGTTTCTCCTAGACATGGGCTCAAAGCATGCTGCACTCTCTTACTGCCCCTTCATTTTTAATAACTAAAATTCATCATCTGCACATGTTTTATCGTTTCCATGACGACTAAATCATGCATATGCAGTGGCATCTTAGCCAACAGTCAAAATGAACTCAAATAAACTCAAAAAACCCTTCATTCAGTTTTTACAGTTCAGTCATTTATTTCAAGTATTTTCAAAATCTGGGGAGAGGTAAGTGGATAATGCATAATGCAAATACTTTTCTTACAATGGTAAGACAATCTGGTCCTACACTCAAAATTCTGTCCCTGGTAACAGGACATTTTTCTTGCAATGATTGTGAAACATTCGCATTGCAATATAGAGAAGAAGAAAAAAATACATTCTGCTGCTTTCTGCCTAATGTTGATCCAATGCGAAAAAGGTCAGTCAGCCTCCATCTGCAGTGTGGCCACAAAGGCTCATTTACTCACCTCTGACCGAGCTGTTGGCGGACCAGGGTGGGATGACATTTCTCCTCTGGTAGAACAGGATATATGCCCCTCGTGTGCACAGTTCCTCCTCTGGCACAATCTCCACAGTGCTGTCGTCATAACTGTACCAGTGGCTGTCAACCGAGTTCCTACAATAGGCTGTTTTACAAAGACATATGCTGTAATCTGTGTGTGTGTGTGTGTGTGTGTGTGTGTGTGTGTGTGTGTGTGTGTGTGTGTGTGTGTGTGTGTGTGTGTGTGTGTATAAACAACTGCCTTTATGTCATTCAATAGTACAAATCTTAAATTGAAATCCTTTCTAACAATTATTTCTAAAAGAAAATAGAAATATTTTGTAAAAATGTAAGTCTTTACCATCACTTTTTGTATCAATTTAACACATCCTTGCCGAATAAAAGTATTATTATTATTATTATTATTATTGTTTTTAAAGAAAGATAAAATGTGCTGACCCCAAACATTGTATATCATTACAAAATATTTCTATTTTAAATAAATGCTTTTTAAAAAAACTTTTTATTCATCAAAGAATCCTGAAAAAAACTATCACAAGTTCTAAAAAAAATATTAAGCAGCACAACCATTTCCAACATTGATAATAAATCAGTGTATTAAAATGATATCTGAAGGATCATGCAACACTGAAGACTGTATATTAAATAGAAATATTGGAATAATATTATTTCACAATAATGCATTTCTATCAATATTATATTTTTTCTGTATTTTTGGTCAAATAAATGCAGTCTTCCTGAGCATAAGAAACCTATTTAAAAACATTAAAAATCTTATTGATCTCAGCTGATATCAACTAAACTATGAATTCACAAAAGCAATTTACATTATCGCAATCAGCTAGACAGTTCCTCAAAGCTCAAATCCCACTATTATGCAAAATGTTGTTATATAGAATAGTTATGTCAAGTGTAAATAAAAACAAGTATCTTGTAAATCACTTATTTATTTCATGAGATGTATTAGTGAGTCTATCAAGAATCTATCAAGTATTTAATTCACTGTTTATTTTTATAGAAGTGACTGTGGATACTAGAAATACTAGGATTGTGTAATGCATGTATTTTGGCTAATTGTACTTGACTGTTGATCTATTGAGTTAGCATATCACTGGATATTATTGATTATAATGTTGCTCTCATTGACTGCTTTGTATTTTAAATGTGGATGTGTGGGATTCATCTATTTTTGTTAAATTTTCTTTTCTTTTCTTTATTCCTAAATACCTGCTTATATGATTTACTAGGATTTGTGGTGACATTTCATTCGTATCAACCACCCACCTCCCTTTCATTCATATTTCCAACATAGAATATTAAACACAGCATATAAGAATTCACCTATAATTCATGTATTGAAACATGACAAATAAACTAGCAACAGTGTAAATAGTGACTTTATAGTTTTATGTCACTGAATGAAACTCAAAATCACCTATAGTTGAAGAAGTGTAAAAAAAAACTGCATGCATAACAATTCTAAAAAAAAGAAAAGAAGCATTTTAAATGGACAAACAACCCCTTGCTTCTTACTATCAGAGATCCCAGCACACTCACCTGTGTAATGGCCTCCATGCATGCCTCCGTGGTGGTTACAGACTGCATACAGGTCATAAAGGAAGTCAGTATCTCCATGTTTCCAAGTTGCAGGCCACGGGGCCAGATTCTTCATGCTCTGACTGCGTTTTACCACATGGGGAGTCATATCCAGACCGGTTATCGGAAAGCGAATGAGGGTGGAGAGCTTGTTTCGCCGTTTGCCCACCTGCCGAAAACGCTTGAGGTGCAGGATGAGGATGTCAGGCAGGGTCCATAAGCTCATCTTCACCATCCCCTGCTGCATCTGCTTACAGTGGGGGCACTTCCATGCATCATCTGGTGCCAGCTGCAAGGGGAATAAAAACATTTGCTACAAACAGTCCAGAACTCATTTGTGATGTATGTCACAGACAACAAATCAATGTAGTTAGTCAGATGCTCCCCATGTGAGATTCAAAAGCACAGGTAAATAAATAACATTTTCATTCTTGGTTTGTTCAAATGCAGGTTTCTCCATGGTCAACTAAACAATGTCATTATCTGAACCGGTTTTGTCTCAGTGTGGTGCAGTAAAACATTTATATCTCTGCTGCGACAAACTGGATGGCAGTGAACATGCAGAGAGTAAAGGACAACAGCATTCGAATATTTACAGGACCTCTGCAGACCATAAGTAAATTGTTATTTATATCTTCAAAATATGTGGTACAGAAAAATGCATGATTTAATTCCTGCTGGAAGCCATATCTCACATGCACTGCACACGCTATGATAAAAGCGTTTTTTCCCATATCTGAAGTCCTGGTAGAAGTGTTGCCTCAGTAACGACATGACACTGTTAGAGGATCGATAATAATTTGTGGAGCCAATCATGATGAGGTAACTCTCAGGGCTTCATGGGTAAGATTTATCAAGTGGTACTTGTCAAGAACAGGCAGTATATAGAGAAGAATGAATTCAGAGTGACCTTTCAAAGAGAGTGAGAGGATGTGGGACGTGAGAGACAAAAATGATAGGTGGGAGACCAGCTCCATTTGCTCCTCAAGTGGGTTTTTTAATCAGCTTGAATAATCTTGAATATGGAATAGCGATCGGTCCTTCTAATCGGAATGTCTAACGCCTTGAACTTTTTGCACAGAGAACCTTTTGTACTGCATTAGTTCCCACTTGTGTCAAAAAATTCCCATCAGAATTTATTTTTTGACCTATAAGAGTGCATATAAAAACAAAGCATTATATTAATTTTGGTGAAATACTTCTTAACTGAAATAAGTTCTCGATCTGAACAGTCATGACTGTTACATAAAATTTAATCAAACGCTCCTGACATCCTAACAACATAACTGATTCAGATCCTGAAAATCCTAACAACATAAATGCTCTGCTAGAATACAGATTTATATAATTGGTTGGCTCTTATGTTAGATTGTAGAGCTCTCTACATCGTAAGAGATTTCAGTGTAATCACTGTTTCAAGTATTTTTTGGTTTCTTCATTTTCAGTCCATGTTTTAGAGCTGATTTTAGTTTTTGCTTTTCATCAAAATCCACTTTATATACTTAATGACTAGTGGACCAAAAACGTACATTATCTGTCCTTGACTTCTAACAGTGAATAAAAAGTATTTCATCCCAAAAATTTCTAAAACTGACTGATGGTTGATTTCTGCGAGTTCTGTAAAGGTATATGTCATTCATTAGGTTCTCAGATATTTTGTTCTTTATTAAAAACACTTTTGAAAATTACAAATCCCGTCTTTGTCCTTGTCCTCAGCCAAAGTAGACCTACAGCTTTCATAGTTTGAACTGGAAAATGCGTGAAATGGGTGAAATGCGTATAAAAATGTATTTTATTCAGTCATAAGAACATTTCTCATAGTTTAACGTGTCCTCCATATGACTCAATGTTCAGATTTAATAATAAGATTTTTTTTCCCCAAGATTTTTACAAGTGGAAATGTACATTTCTGGTACGTCCCTTAAACATTCCCCTCTGAGACAACAACACACAGATGAGTGCAACAGGCCACTTCAGTGTCTGCAGAGTCACTAAACTCATAACCAGACAGACCTAGAACAGAACATTATGAATTATATAATTGATGTTATTTTGACTAATGCTCCTCATAAATTTTCTGCAACTGGAGTTTTTGTAACGATGTTAGTGATCATTGTGCAATAGCATATGTGAAAAATTGTAGGATTTTTTCAAATTCACCACCTATTATTTTGAGGCATCAATTTAAACATCTTAATGAGCAAGTCTTTTTGCGGCATTTTTATGACAGTGATTTATTTATTGTCTCATTGATACTGTTACGTCCTCTGTCGTGTGTGTCATGTGTTCTCGCCTCTTGTGTCCATATTTGGTCTTGTTCCTGTCCTTGTTCCTTGTTAAGTGTGATTATTAGTTTAGTCTTGTCCAGCTGTGTTTAGTAATTATCAGTGATTTGTCATGTGTATTTAGTTCCTGCCTGTTTAGTTAGATTTCGTCTGGTCTACTCGTTATTCCCCAGTGTTCCTGTCTGTGTCAACCTTGCCTTGTCTTGCCCTGCCTTGATGTCCTGATTAAAGACTGTTATTTTGAAGTTTATCCTCGTGTCCGTGTTCCTCGTTCCCCCCTGCTGTGTGCACCGTGACAGATACCTGATGTTAATTTAGCATGGGAGTATTTTAAATGTGCTTTTTTAAATGTATGCAACAAACATGCTCCTGTTAAAAGAATTAGGGTAAGAGGCAGAAATAATCCCTGGTTTAACAAGTTAATCTCTTCTCGTATTAAAGAACGAGATGCTGCATGGGCCACAGCAAAGAAATCAAATAACCATTTGGATTGGGTACGTTATAGAACACTAAGAAATAATTGTACAAAATTAGTAAAGAACTCTAAGTGTGTCCTTTACTAATTATTATTCTTTAAACACGATAAATGAAAATCTGAATGATCTAACTAAATTTTGGAAATTGACCAAATCAGTCTCTGGTCGAAAATCTTATACTAGTTTACCTTTACAGGGCCGGTTAATATAGAACCATATATTTTTTGAAAAATTACTGTTATGTTTAATAACAGTGTAATGTTCAAATGTAATTCCACATGCATAGAAATCAGCTATGATTCTCCCTTTGTTAAAAGGGGGTGACCCTTTTGAATTAGATAATTATAAACCTATTTCAAGGCTATCAGTTATTGCGAAAGTATTTGAATCTCTTGTAAATGACCAAGTAAAACAAAATAATATTTTAAATGAGTTTCAATCAGGTTTCCTGTCGGGTCACAGCTGCTATGTTGACTACAAATGATATTATTACATGGCCAGATAATAAAGAGTACTTTGCTGCTCTATTTGTTGATCTCTCTAAAGCATTTGATTCTGTAGATCACAAAATCGTATTTTCTTAGAGACTCAGTTGCTTGGGTTTTAGTAAAATGAGTCTAAATTGGTTTACTAATTATCTTACAGAAAGAATGCAGTGTGTCTCAGTTGAAAATTTCACTTCTACAGAATTAAAAATAAAGGAGTCCCACAGGGATCTATTTTAGCTCCTGTTTATTTTCACTTTATATAAATGACCTAGGTCAAGAGATAAACACGGCTAAAATCCATTTATATGCTGATGACACAATTATTTATACAGTTGCACAGTCTATAAATCAAGCCATAGAGCTGTTGCAAGATTCCTTTCGGTCACTGCAATTTTCATTGATAAAACTGAAAATGGTTTTAAATGCAAACAAAAGTAAATATGTGGTTTTTACTCATTGTCGTACCAAAATAACGGTTCCACCTATTCTAACTTTGGAAGAGGACTGTATTGAAAGAGTAAATAGTTATAAATACCTGGGCATATGGCTTGATGACGTTTTAATATTCATATTGAAAATCTTTTTAAAAAGCTCAGACCTAAATTGGGTTTTCTCTTTCGTATTAAGAAGTGCTTTCTATGGAAGCCTGTTTCCGCCACTGAATAAACTCAAAATTAAAATAATGCGATAGAAGCTGCCTCAAACTCAGAAATATAAAGAAATGAAGAATGTTGTGTCTGAAGCTGTGCGCGCCGTCCCCCCTCCCGCACCCTACCCGGCAGTAATGGTACTGTCCAACCGCGCGTGCAAAACACAGAAATGGAGAATAATGAGTAATTTTTATGTTTGTTCAAAAATCATATTCGGACGCAACATTCATCTAGTTCATTTTGATGGTGCAAATTGAACAAAGCACCGCAAAGCCTAACACGGAGAGTGGTTTCCTATGGTGCGAGAAAGTCAGAGTTATGAGATATAAACTCACAATTCTGAGAAAAAAGTCAGAATTGCGAGTTTATATCTCACAAAATGAAGAAAAAAAGTCAGAATTGTGAGATAAAAAGCCACAATTACCTTGTTTTATTTTTTATTCAGTGGCGGAAACGGGCTTCCATAGCTTTCCTTTTGAAGCCAAAAAAAAAAAAAAAAAAGAATTATCTAAAGTTGTTTCCTTTCAGTGTTGGACTATGGTGATGTGGTTTATATGCATGCAAACTTATCCTTATTAAAGAAGTTGGATAGTATATATCATGCTGCAATACCATTTGTGACAAATGCATCTTCACGTTCATATTACTGTATTTTGTACAAAATGGTTGGTTGGTCATCCTTTTACCAAAGGAGAAAAATGCATATGCTCCTATTTACTGCCAAGGCATTATTAGGTAAACTGCCAACTTATATTTGTAATCTCTTATCATATTATACTTGTAATTATAGCACTAGAAACTCTTATCAATTACATTTGACTGTTCCTAGAGTATGTTCGGAGTTTGGCAAAACTGCCTTTTCCTGCTATGGTCCTAGACCCCTAGGCTATGGAATGAAATGCAGAGTGTTATGATGTTAGAAACAATTCCATCTCTAAATATTTTTAGAAACCTTTTGGAACTCTATCTGGAAGAAACATGTGAATGTTTTATGTATTTTTTTTTTTATATGATGTTAGATGATATTTTTACTATTTTTCTTGGTCTATGAGTGTCTAATTTGTATGTGAAACTTTCTGTGCTGCCATTTTGGCCAGGACTCCCTGGTAGAAGAGATCTATATCTCAATGGGCCAATTCTTGGTAAAATAAAGGACAATAAATGAAATATATCAAATGTGGGGTAACAAATAAATAAGAGGAACTCATTTTCTGTGGCATTTTTGAGCTCTGGGCTGGGTTTCTCGATAACGATTGATCTTAGCACTTAAGAGCGTTTTCTACAAGTCATTTTACGAACGTTCGTTATAGTTTCACGTGCGTTTCCCAAAAATGCACTTAACACAATTGCACTTAGCCGTGCTTTAAGTGCTACTTAGGAGTCGCTATCCGTTGGACAAGTGCTGAAATGTCCATTTATAGAATGGCTCGTAATTGTAGTACATGCTCATTCATTGAAATGTTCCATGTTTCCAGGTCCAATACATGGCTGGTTTTCGTGAACGTCAGCAAGCCATTGACAGATTTTTATGAGTTTATACCTATTTTTCCTGGTATTTGAAGCATATTTCCTACATTAAATCTTTTATTCATTTTTTTTGTTCAGTCATTTAATTTATATGTGTATTTTTGTTTTGTTTTGTGCCCTTTTTAATTATTTCATTTTATATAAATAAAGAAAAATAGTGATAAAGTGTACAATAAAGTACAATCAAAAGCTTTAATTATAATCTCATTGCACTTGAATAAAGTTAAAAGTGTAATCTGCCGATTGTCCTGCAGGTGACCTCATAATTCTGGCTTCTTACGATGCACATAGGGATTTACGATTACTCCAGAGCACTCGTAGACCTACGATGATTTTCAAGTGATACGTAAGTTACTATGACTTTGGAAAACAGACCATAATATTGCCATCAGTCGTACGATCGTTTTTACGAACTTCTTAGGCTTACAATGCTTTTGGCAAACGCAGCCCTGGTTGACAGCTCAGTCATTATTAAGTCACCCTCATGTCTTTCTAACTTTGCATTCTGCTGTTAATGTGGAACCCAAACATTATTTTGGAAGAATTGTTACACAAATTCAATGGAATAAACAGTGCAATTACAGTTACATTTACATTATGTTTACATTTTAATCATTTAGCAGATGCTTTCATTCAAAGAGACCTACAAATGAGGACAAAAGAAGCAACAAAACCAACAAAAGCGCAATAATATGTAAGTGCTATGAAAAGTCTCGGTTAGCCCAACACAGTACACTTAGAAAGTTTTTTTTTTATATATTCATAATTAATAAAAAGAAATCAAGTAGATAGAATATAAAAAGAATAGGGAACTCTAGCATTAGAGGGTAATTTTTTTTTAGAATAAGTAAAAAAAAACAATTCGATAAAATAGAAAAAGAATAAAGAAATCTAGTGTTAGAGGCTCTCTCTAAGTAGTTAGAAATCGATAGAGAGTGCAAGTGTTAGAGGGTTAAGTTTTGTTTTTTGGAATAGAGAGTGCAAGTGTTAGAGGTTCAAGATTTGTTTTGTTTGTTTTCTTAATAAAAAAGAAAACAAATAGATAAAATAGAATTAGAATAGAGAGTGGTCAAATGAAGATGGAATGTGTTTACAAATCAAATGTTGTTCTTTTGAATTTTGTTCAAAGAATCCTGAAAAAAATTACATTGATCACGTTTTTAACATTGATAATAATTAGTATTTTCACCAACAAAAATGGTTTTAAGTCAGTTATTTTTTTGCAGTATATCTTTTTCTGAAGTGTATCAGTAGGAAATATTTCCATTTATATTTCCAAACATTCCTTTTGCCATTAATTGTAATAATTCAGTGATATTTTTGTTTGCACAAGGAGTCTGACAAAAGCCAGTGCTTCACACAGAGATCTGGTCTCATCATCATTCAGTCTGTCTGGAATAACATGAAGAAACAGAACAAACTGAGACAGACTAAATCCAGGAGAAATGTGGCAACGTCTCCAAGATGCTTGAAGAAAACTTCCTGAAAAGCTACAATACTTTGAAAGGTTTTAGGCACTAATAATGCAAGTGTAAAAATGCTGTAAAGTGAGGATGCATTCAAAAATAATGTCATAAATAGATTTTATTTATCGATTAACTTCTATTAACTAAATCAAATCAACATTTGGTGTAACCACCCTTAGCATTTAAAACGTACTCAGTTACTTATGTAACCTCGGTTCCCTGAGATGGAATGAGTACTGCGTCACTAGACGCTAATGGGGAAAACTCAATTTTTCAAAATCTGAATAAATAAGCTTTCCATTGATGTATGGTTTGTTAGGATCTGACAATATTTGGCTGAGATACAACTATTTGAAAATCTGGAATCTGAGGGTGCAAAAAAATCTAAATATTGAGAAAAACGCCTTTAAAGTTGTCCAAATGAAGTTCTTAGCCATGCATATTACTAATCAAAAATTAAGTTTTGATACATTTACGGTAAGAAATTTACAAAATGTCTTCAAGGAACATGATCTTTACTTAATATCCTAATGATTTTTGGCATAAAAGAAAAATCGATAATTTTGACCCATACAGTGTGTTTGTATGGTTGGACACACCACTAGACCACGCCCAAGAAGAGGTGACACCTCGAGTGGAATGGGTTCTCACTCCCACAGGGCTCTGAAGACCCAGGGAGGAGTAGGCTAGTGCGATAGCGTCTACCAACTATGGAGAGATACTCTGCTTTGTGACCAGAGACCCCTTGGTGCGGCCACCAAAGCATACGAAGAGTTGTTCCGACTGCCTGAAAGGGGCGGAACGCTCGATGTAAATTCTCATTGCCCTGACTGGGCAGAGAAGGTTAAACTCCTGGTCCTCCTCAGAAGGAGGGAGCGCAGAGTGAGTAATAACCTGAGCTCTAAACGGGGTGTAGAGCACCTTAGGGACATACCCTTGTCTTGGCTTTTGGACGACCTTGGAGTCGTTAGGCCCACTCGCTTAACTGATGTTACTGCTAGTAGCAGCGCAGTCTTTGGCGAAAGTGCTTTTAAGGTTGCAGATTGAAGTGGCTCAAAGGGGGAGCCCTTGAGGGCTCTCAGGACCGTGGGCAGGTCCCATGTAGGGACCGTGAGAGGTCGGGGCGGATGTAGCCTCCTGGATCGGGGGGAAAGCGTATAAGAGGAGGTTGGGCCATTCGTGGGCCAACGCATCCTTGCTCTTCGAAAAATAAGTTCGGCAGTGAGAGTTGTATTTTGAGGCAAAGAGGTCGACCTCTGCTTTGCCAAAGATCTCCCAGATTTTCTGAACCGTTTGCAGGTGGAGCATTCACTCGTCTGAGGGGATGTTGCTCCGAGATAGCATGTCTGCTCCCTGGTTCAGCATGCCAGGCACGTGTGCTGCCCTTAATGAACATAGGTTGAGATTTGCCTACTCCAAGAGGCGCCATACAATCTCAAAGGCGTTTTAAGGTGAGCTCGCCTTGGCGATTTATATAGGCCTCCACCGTCATGCTGTCTGAGCAGACTAGCACGTGGTGTCCCTTCAGGTCCGGCAGGAAGGTTTGAAGCGCTCGACATACTGCAATCATTTTGAGGCAGTTGATGTGTAGCCGACCTTCTGCTATCGACCAGGAGCTGAAGGTCGGATTGCCCTCGCACAGAGCTCCCCAACCTGTGTTGGAAGCATCTGTCGAGACAACCTTCCTTCGGTAGACCATACCCATCATCACGCCTTGTCTGAACCATTGCGGGTTCTTCCAGGGGGCCAGGGCTGCAATGCAGGCTTAGCTCACCCTGATGCGGATACCCTTCCTTCTTGGGGATGAGTAAGTAACGGCTGTAGAAGCCTGACTCGCCCTGAGCTGGCGGAACTGTCTCTATGGCTCTTTTTGCCAGCAGATTCATTACCTCGGCTCACAGAAAATGAGCGTTCTTGCTCTGCACTGAGGTAGAGACCACGCTGCTGAACCGTGGGGGTCTTCGAGCGAACTGAAGCGAATATCGTCGCTTTATAATCCCCAGCACCCAATGAGACACTCCAGGGATGGCCTACTATGCCTCGGCCCATGTGACAAGGGGTTGGATCAGTTCGGGTGGAGAGCCGTCATGTGGGGGCTCGACACTCATGGTGACTGGAAGAGGAAATTTGCTCTCTTTTTGAAAATGTTTTCTATTTTTCTCGCTATAACAGCGACTGTGCAAGAGGGCACTTTGAGAACGGGCCCGTGACTCACAACAGCTTTTTGGACAAACACCCTTTTTGGGTGGCACCCAGGACCGAACGGAGTGCACAACAGAGGGCGTTTTGGGGGCTGTCCAGCACTGATGAGACTTTGCCCCTTCCTCTTCCCTTCCGGCAGATCAGGAAGATGCTGGAGGCGCAGGATCCTAGGTCAGCTTGGGCTGCGGTCCTTGGCGCTTGGGAAGCGGGTAGCGTCTGGCCGAGCGTGAGCGCTGTCAAGGCACATGCTTCTGTGCAGGCTGAGCAGGCAACAGCGCAGGTTTAGGTACAATTGTGCATAGTTTTTCAGGTAGCTTTGCAGGAAAGCATCTTCAGTAATCTTGGAGATGTTGCAACAGTTCTTCTGGATTTAGTCTGTCTCATTTTGTTCTCTTTCTTCATGTCATTCCAGACAGACTGGATGATGATGATATCAGATCTCTGTGTGGAGCACTGGCTGTTGTCAGACTTCTGGATTAGTCTCACTGGATTACAATTACAATTAATGGCATATATAGTATTTCTAGCATCTCTATATTGTTACTACACACATCCACATACACAGTGTTGGGCGGTAGCGTCGCTACAAGTAGTGACGCTAGCAGTTTAACTAAATTCCTTAGTAGGGTGGTGGTAGCATCGCTGTTTTCTGAATCAAATAGCTTTTCAGTAGCAAAGCTCTATTTTTGATCAAGTAGCGCGGTAGCATCAACAAAAGCTAACGTTACATTATCCAAAGCATTCTGAAGCTCAATCTCAAATCAGAAATATAACAGGTAAGGATCACTGATCCTGGAACAGAAAAAGTGACGCCACCTCCACTAAACCTCGTAACGCCATTGGCTCCTCAAACTGCCAGTCAAACCTCATTATTCCTCCAGCCTCTCCTGTCAATGAAATGCGGCGTGCAGTTTAGAGCATCTCAGCTTGTTTGCAGTCTGAAGGTAAATAAAGAACTGTTTATTGAATAAGTACAGTGTTTTCTACACTCGAAAAACACTATATTTATAAAGGCTAATGATTTTTTTGTTTTTAAGAACAGAGAAGAGTGTCTTGGTCTATAATTTGTTGTCGAGTCACAGCCAAATAGCTTGTGCAAAGCGTTGAATCTTTTATGATATGAAATCTTTTGGCCAAATAACAGAAAAAAAAAAAACAGAGTGCCCACACAGCGAGAGAAAACTATATAACCTGCAAGTTCATGAAAACGTAAATGCGATGCACATACTGCGTCTGATGTGGCGGAAAAAAACATTTGTTGGTCTAAAACTTCGTATTTGAACTTGATTTTGGTGAAATGTTAATAATATAATGACACATGCAACGATGCAAATAAACATAGCCTATCTGTAGGCCTATACATCTATATGGTAATGCTATACAATAAGATGAGTGAACAATGGATACATTTATTACAACATTTATTCATCTTTGTTCATGTTAATGAAAATACAGTGGTTCATAATTAGTTCAAGTTAGTTCACAGTGCATTAACTAATGTTAACAAACACAACTTTTAATTTTAATAATGCATTAGTAAATGTTGAAATTAACATTAATATTAATAAATGATGCATAAGTATTGTTCATTCTTTGTTCATGTTAACTACACTACTTAACTAATGTTAATTAATTAACCTTATTGTGAAGCGTTACCATATATATAAATGTATCTGTATACAATAAAGCCACAATACCAACTACCAATAGGAGTATTTCAAGTTGTGTATTTCACAATATGAGGTAAATCTGGCCCTGTACATGATACTGATTTTTGTTGCCAGATTGGTTTGGAACAGTTGTTGAAAAAAAAAAAACAATTAAACTGAACTATTATGCCTGTCTATCTGCTTGACTGACAGTTTTATTGATCACTGGGACAGCATTGACTTTGTATGATGTTGGTTCAATATAAAAATGAATTTTTTAAAAATAGCTTAGATGTAGTAAACTACTTTTGCCATGTCGCTGTAGCTTAGCTTGCTACATTTCCCAGAGCTGTAGCTTTAGTGTAGTGAAGCTTCATTTAATGAAGAGTAACTGTTAGCTTAGCTCACTACATTTTCCAAGTAGCTTGCCCAACATTGCACATACATATTTATCCAATCTTTAAATGAAACAAGAGTGTGACTGGAGGAGAGAGTACCTGCTCCTCTTTGGTGTAGAGCTGAAAACACTCATCCAGTGTGCAGCTGTGCTGCTGTACATGATTCTGCTGCTGGATTCTCACACTCTCTGCATCCTCAATAACTTCCTCTTGAATGTTGCCAAAGAGACTGAAACAGATATGAATCACACATAAAATTACTTTTAAACAAGGCCAAATGAGAGCAGATAAAGTGTCGAAGCTTAAAAGTGTACAATCAGCTCAGCAGAATATGTTTGTACACTAAACCCAGTTGAACCAGTCATCCGTTCGAGCTAGCTTTCAGGTAGCTAAACTGATTGCAACCAGTGTTAGGCCATTCAGTGACGGTGAGTTCATCAAGAAATGTATGAATGTTGTTGCGGAGGATGTGTGCCCCGATAAAAAAGACATCTTAAATGCGGGGAGTCTGTCCGCAAGTACAATGACCAGACGAATTGAAGAAATGGCTGCAGGAGAAAGTGAAAGATTTAGAATTTTTTACATTAGCACTGGATGAGAGCAATGACGTGCAGGACACAGCACAGCTGCTAATTTTTCTTCGCAGAGTTAGCTCAAACTTTGAAGTGTCCGAGGAGCTGGCAGCCCTACAAAGTCTAAAGGGCACTACGACAGGGGAGGATATTTTTGGTAAAGTGTGCCAAACGATGGGAGAGCTGGGTCTAGACTTGTCTAAGCTGGCCAGCATCACTACCGACGGGGCTCCTAGTATGGTTGGCGCATCGAGGAGGCGTATAGGACGCATGAATAGAGAAATGGAGGAAAGAGGTCTCAGCCCCCCCGTTACAAGTCCACTGCCTGATTCACCCGCAAACACTCTGCTGCAAAGTTTTGAAGTGGGAATCGGTCATGAAGGTGGTGGTGTCATGTATAAACTTCATCAGAGCAAACGGACTGAAACACCGGCAGTTCCAAGCCTTTCTCGCCGAGCTAGAGTCTGCTAACAGAGATGTGCTTTACCATACTGAAGTCCGATGGTTAAGCTGAGGCAGAGTTGAGGCTACCCGAAATCAACGCCTTTCTTCTGACAAAGGGCAAAACTGTCCCAGAACTGATCGACGCAGAATGGAAATGGGACCTTGCCCTTTTAACAGATGTGACAGAAATGTTGAACGGCCTCAACTTGCAGCTCCAAGGCAAGGGGAAACTAACATGTGACATGCATTCCCACATAAAAGCATTTCAGGTGAAACTAGCACTGCTTGTGGGACAAGTGCAAAAGCAAGACTTCGCTCATCTCCCCGTTACCCAAAGTCTCTCAGCTGAGAAACCAGTGGCTCCATTCCCAGCTGAAAAGTCCGTGGAAGCACTGGAAATGCTGAAGGCGGAGTTTGACGTGCGATTCAGTGAGCTACATGTCCACGCTAAAGAAATCCGCCTTTTCCAGAACCCCTTCGCTCCCGACATTGATGAAGCCTTGCATTCTTATCAGTTTGAGTTGGCTGAGTTACAGAACTGTGATGTTCTGAAAGATGCATTTAAGCCCAGCGGTCTCATTGAATTCTATGCTGACCTCCCTAACGAGACATACCCAAACATCAAAAGGCATGCAATGAAGATGTCCACACTTTTTGGCAGCACGTATATCTGTGAGCAAACCTTTTCATGCATGAAACTGATGAAAACTCCAATGAGAGCAAGACTCACTGATGAACATTTGCATCAGTCTTTGAGACGGCTGTGACAGGAATGGAGCCTGACACTGGACATCTCACCACCCAAGCCCACAGTTCACACTAATTAATATGCATAAGTAAGTAAATGTTTTGATTTTGAACAGCACTGAAAAGTAATGATCATTTGTCTGTACGGTGCATAACAAAATAATAAACTATTCTAGCATTAGGAGGCATAATAAATACAATTAAAATCATAATAAAATCTCCACAATAATACTAGTCACTCCGGCCCATGTAATTTTCTGTTACAAACCAACCCGGCCCCCCATTAAAGCAAGGAAAAATTTCGGGACCCCTGTTCGATATTACTAAGAAGACTCTTACTAATACTGGGAACTTGACACTTGGGGTGGTTTAAAATTAAATAAGAGGTCTGCTTTTAAATAAGAACATTTTGTGAAGCAGCATGTATCTTACCATTCTTTGATCCTGTTCTCCCATTCAATCACAAGCTTCACATGCAGAGGACCGCCAGGGCCGCATAATTTCAGGGCCCTGTGAGAGAAAGACATGATTCAGATTGTGAGTTTGATATTCAGTCACTAGGGGGCAGACTATAATCAGTTTTGTGAAGTTCATAGTCAATTCAGTCTCAGTCAGTACATAATTTGGCACACTGACACTGTCGTTCTGTTCAATTTTGCCATTTTTTTGTAAAATATATTTTTTATTTACACTACTGTTCAAATGTCTGAGGTCAGTAAGATTTTTTTTTTAAGGATGTGAATACTTTTATTCAGCACATTAAACTGATCAGACATTTATGTTTCAAAATATTTCAAAATATTTTTATTTCAAACAAGTGCTGTCTTTTTGAACTTTCTATTACTTCAGAAAAAAAGTTTAATGATTTCCACACTAATATTAAGCGACACAACTGGTTTTATACAATGACATATGTTTTATTATAATTTAATTAAAGTTTTTTTTTTGGCCATTGATTGCGCAGTAAAGGAGGGAGGGTAAGGAAACAACCGAGACAGGGGGTATGACATGCAGCTGGGTCATGACCAGACTCAGCTATAACAAAATGTCACACCACTGCGATACGGCTCCGTTATTTTATTTTCTAGAACATTTACTTTCACTCGTTTCATCATTGCAAAAGACAAAAGAATGAGGAAAAGTTAGAGGGATAGAGAAAAGGCTAAAAAAAGTCAGAACAATGGCAAGTTACTTTATCTTTCACAATTGCAAGTCTAAAATTAGCTTTTTATTACTCATGTTAATTACCACTTGGATTCATCTGCAGGTCTCAATATCATTACAGGTTCTCAGACTGAGAAAATAAATCAATCAAATATGGCCTATGGACACAAATGACAATAATCACCAGGCTAAACCACAAGAGAGAGGAAAAACACAGCGTTCAAGCCTTCACTGTTCACCCTGTGCAATTCTGCAAACAATCGATCAAATATGACAGAGGAAAAAGCTGCGGCAAAAAGGAGTGCAGGGTAATTTGAAGATGTGACTGGAGCATGGCTGAGTTTTTCTGAGTGCTAGGCTAAAGCCAGATTAATTCTGACACGCAGTCCGTCTGCGTTAATTGCGATTGTTTCTGAGAGGATTTAAATGCAGGGAACAATAATTCAGAGACGTGAGGGGAATTCACTTGAATTCATCAGCTCTGGTCTATTGAGAAGAAATCTCTGACACACACAAGGGTTTTCTTATCTCACGCCGAACAACTTATCTTGTCTTACACTGAACAATTTACCTTATCTCAACCTGAACTTTGGGGAGCCAAACACACACACACACTCAACTTTGTTTCCGGAGTTACACTAACTAACTTTGCATGCTTTTTCTCTATTCTCTGAACTTGTGTTCGTACAAACAATCTATTTGATTTGAATGTTTGTGGCATCCATATGCTTCCTGTCATTACTTGGAAAACGTGGTCTTCTTAACTCAATCTTGCTTGTGAAACCTCTGGATGAATGAATACATCTTCAGCAATGGCTGACAAACTTAATTACTTGCACAGTTAAACACTGCTGGCTTTCAGAACACAAGAGCAGCAGCTTGCGTCAGAGAACAGCAGGTAACCACATGAGAAATGGAATGTCTCTGCTATCATCTGAACATCATAATTACAAATAAACAACCTATTTATACAGTGACAGACATGAATGAGAGTGCAAAAATGAAGCGTTGGTAAGAAGAGATGATCAGACACCTCTTCTACATTCATGGCTAGTATCCTGATGCTTGGATCATCAGTTGATGCACTGTAAAAAAACTGTTCCAAAAAGTTGTTTCAACTTAAAATAATTTGTGAATCAATTTTAATTTAAGGGACTCAATGTTAATTTAAGGGACAACTGGAATATTTTAGTTGAATAAACAAAAAATTTTAAGTTAGCGGGGTAACAAATTATTTTAAGTTGAAACAACTTTTTTTTTTTTACAGTGTGCTTACAAATGTTATTGAACTTTCAATCTACAAATGATTTTGCAGAAATTATTTGTTAATGTACTTTTGAATGCTAACAAATGTCATTAAACTTCAATTCACATAAAATTAGCTTAATTAGTCATTTTAAACACCTCACAAACTATTCACGTCAACATATTATTCATTAAATCATAATCACAGTCTGTTTAAACTATTGTTGTTTAAACTACTATTTACACTCGTCTCAACAAAATTAACATTTATAATTTGTTCGTTTTTGCAGTAAAGCTTTTCATCATTTCTAAATAATTATCTTTATGAGCAGTCATCTGAAT